>WSYQ01000104.1:0-18099 GCA_011426435.1 Lysiphlebus fabarum
TGTGCAATAAAAAATAAATGCAGTAAAAAAAAAAAAAAACAATGAAATAATTAAATTAATGTGGGAAAAATTTTAAAATTTAATAATTCGGAAAATATATGGTTGTCATTCTAAAGGGCATGTCAATTTTTTACCTACTAGGTTTTTTTAATAAAAAAAAAAAAATAAATAATAATGGAAAATGTGTTCGTAAATTGAAGTCTCGGGTTTACTTTTTTTTTTTTTTTTTTATATCAAAAGAGAAAACGAGCCAAATAAACGTAGTTTGATGTGAGTTTGAGAATATAGTAAAATGTTTTTCATCGTGTTATTTTCATCAACATTGAGGTGAATATAATCTGAGAAAGTTTTCAAAACTCAATGAGTGTGCCAAAAGGATAAATTTTCGCAATATCTAATTTCAATTGAGTGAGTCAAATACCTCAATATCTTATTTTATTTTATTAACAAAATTTAATAAAAAAAAAAATAATTAATCTTTTTAAATAAATAATTTAATTAAAATATATTTGAGATATTTAATACTCACTCATTGTAATTAAATTTTTTTGATATATAAATTATAAAAAAGCCAACATTAAATTTAAATAATTAATTTGTTTATTAAACAGCACAATATACAATGATTTTTTTTTTAAATTAAATTAAAAAATATATTTATATATATAACTTAGCACAATTTGCGATAAGAAAAAACTATGGCTGTGCAAGAAAACATTATGAGTGTATTGTTAAAATGAAAAATTAAATAACCAACATAAACAATTAGATTTAAAATTAGAATAAGATCAACTTTTTATTTTGCCCATAATTGAATGACAACCTGATGACTAAATTAAAATAAATTAAAATAAATGAAAATCATTAAAAATAAAATGATAATTAAAATCCCACAAATTCTCCAATTTGTAAATTATTAATAAATAAATAATAGTTTAGTAAAATATATAAATAAAAAAATTTTATCATGATTTTACTTAACATTATAAATTAATAATTAAATATTACTAATATATATGTATATATATATAAACAATACAAGCGTATATACATGTATATAATTAATCCTTAAATAAAAAATTAAAAATTAAATAAAAATATATAATACATTGTATATATGCATATATATATTATTAATATAATTATTTGATTGTTTTTATGATTATTTTTTATTGAAGGGTTAAACGGTTAAACCGTGTTAATATTGCTTGGTATTATTCCAGCAATAAAATAAGTGTGTTCTTTTAAATTAACTATCATTAATTAAAATGAAAAAAAAAAAAAAAAAATTAATTATATTAAATAACAAAATTAATGAATAGTTTGATGAATTGATTTTCTCTCTTGGGCAAGATGACGATGTGATGATGGTCAGACTGAATAAGTTGTGATTAAAATGTTCATTTTATTTAAAAAAAAAAAAATATATATGTTAACATTAAATGGGACAAGCGGTTATTATTGTTTTAAATAAATATTTTTCTTTTTTTGTTTTTGTCAAGTAATTTGATTATAAATGTCATAGTTGAAATTAAATTTATTAATAATATATTTTACAATCTCAAAGTGTGTTATGATTGTTTAAAAAAATTTTAAAATTTTCTTATCATTTATTAATTTCATTCCGTTATTATTTATATTTTTTTTTTTAATTTTTAACTTTGATATTTTTGTCATTGTTAATTTAACTTGCCTTCCTTTTACAATGTCAATTTTTGTTATTTTTTTTTTTTTTGCTATTAGTGCTTTTGCTTGAGTATAAAAAAAATGAGCTTTTCTAATTTTTTTTTGTTTAATAAAGTGTCAATTTCGAATTGCCAAATTTCAACTTATACTGACTTTTTTTATACCTCTTGTTAATATTTTAATTTTTTAATTTTTTTGTTAGTGTCTCACTTATCACAGTGAAACAAAGAAAAAAAAAAAAAAATTAAAATAATATTTATACATGATTGATTGATTATTTAAATAAATTTCAATGATAAAAAATACTTATTAAAATACATGATTAAATTGTCAAGACTGTTAAACAGAAATTTAAATTATTTATTAATAAAAATTATAATTTTTTTTTATCAGTCTTAACATGCCATTAATTGCGGCACACTCTATAAATATAAATAAATTTTGTCAGTTAATAATTAATAGAAAAATAAAAAAAAAATTAAAATAATAAATGAAACTTAGATTATAATTAAAACAAAAAAAAAGAACAAAATAAATAGCAAAATACATTTGTATATGCAATTATAATAAATAAATAAATAAATAAATCATAACAACATGTTTAAACTGTAAAAAAAAAAAAAAAAAAAATAAACATCTTGTTATAGCTTAATGTGGAGGATAAACAATTTTTTATTATTATTTTTGTCAAATAATTATAATAAATAAATAAAA
This sequence comes from Lysiphlebus fabarum, assembly GCA_011426435.1. NCBI lineage: Eukaryota > Metazoa > Arthropoda > Insecta > Hymenoptera > Braconidae > Lysiphlebus > Lysiphlebus fabarum. The sequence continues at coordinate 2,401 of WSYQ01000104.1, forward strand.
TTGTCAAAAAAAAATATATCAGCGTTATCAAACACCAAATATTCTGATATTCTGATTTTTTTATTACAATAATAATTCAATAATAATTAAGTGTTTTTAATGAAAAAAAAATAATAAAATATTGATAACGCTGTGTGATTTTTTTAAAATGACAAAATAAATAAATAAATAATTTAAAAATAAAATAAGTTAAAAGCATTGTATATTCTCCTGGCTCGAAACGTACAATAGGCACAAAAAAAAAAATAAAATATCTGATCACACAGATAATTAACTTATTAATAAAATTAAAAAAAAAAAATAACTAATAATGCAACACAGAATAAAAAAAAACAAAATAAATAAAAAAAATGGGAAATTTAAATATAAGAGGTAAAAAAAAAAAAAAATGAATTTTATTACAAAAAAAATAAAAATAAAATACACAAAAACACAAACACATTTACAAAAATAAATTATTCTTAATACTTTATGGTTTATCTTATGAAATTTTTAACACAATGATGATAATGAATGCAATGGTGAGATAATAATGCTAAATAAAAATTATATTGTATTATTATAAAACAATGTAGATATATAATGCGAATTGATGAATGATTTAAACATCAAAAAAAAAAAAAAGGGATTTAATCACATGTGCATTTATTGTATTTCATAATTTTTTGATTAAACATAATTGTGTGTTAAAAAATGGTTTTTTATATTTACTTTTATTTTCCAGATCATCTTTATTATTATCATTAAAAATATCGTAAATAAAAGTAAAAAAAAAAAATAAACAAAAATTAAATTTATACTTTAAAATTGCATTTAATATATATTTTTTTTTTTTTTACTTTTAATTACTTTTATAAAAATTTTAAATATATTTATAACAATTTAAATTTGATGCTTGACAAAGTCTCATGAACATTATCATATCATATATTTTTGTGTGTATTTGCTCTTGAGATAATCGTTTGCAACAAGTGGCAACCCTTATAGTCTGGGATTTAACATTTTCATTTCACCCTCTTTGAATATTGAATTCACATAAGCAGGTCGTAGAAAATACCTGGATTACTTGAGCAATCATTGAACGGTATTTTTATAAAAATTATTTGACAAGTGTCTCAACAAAATATATCAACCCTTAAAAATATAAAACCTACCCCATAATTTATCCATCAAAATATACACAATCCAAAATTTTAATTTCCTATATATTTTAATTATTTTATTAATTTTTAATTTAATTTATATTTAAAATCTTAATCATTTAATAGAAAAAAAAAAACATCCTTCTTTTTTCTTTACATTATTTTATTATTTTCCTAATTTTTTTTTTCGATAAAATTAATTTAAAAATAAAAATTAAACAAATAATATATATAATGTGAAAAAAAAAAAAAATTAAAAAATTACCAAATTTATAATAATGGACGATTTGAACAATGCATCGAGAGATCCACGATCGATCGTGCGCAGTCGATCCATTACGATCCAAATAATTAAAATTAAAAAAAAAAAAAAAAAAAAACTAATAATACCAATTGAAATTAAATGACATGATAATTTAATATAAAAATAAATAAAAAATTAAATAAAAGAGAAAAAATCGTTAAGGATGAGACTGCCATGCTGACTGTGGTTTCTGTTGTTGCAGAGCTCAAAAATTGGCGGATATCACAGATATTTGAGAGACAGAATAACACGGATGAAAGGAGACGTTGCTCTTTATGTGGTAAGGTCGTAACAAACGTTAGAAATCATTACTACGTACATTTTCCAGGCAAATATGCCTGTCCATTGTGTCCGGCTGTTTATACACGGAGTGATACATTGTTAACCCACACGCGGACAAAACATTCAAATGTTCAATAACAAACGGATTATTATCAAGCATACTACAATTTTATTTATCAATAAATATTTAAATCAATTTATTCAACAATAATAATATCAAAAAATTGTAAAACAATGTTTATTTTATTTTATTTTTATTTTAATTTAGAAAAAAAAAACAAAAAAAAGGATTTAATAATATTAATTAAAGATATAAAATTTATAATTTTTTGTTATTCAAAATTTATTAAATAATAATAATAATATATATTAAAAAAAATATTGTCAATTCATGGAAAAGTCAATATAATTAGTTGACAATTTTACAAGAGCTAAATATATCATAGTAATAATTAATTTTAATTATGCACTTTCAATTTGAAATGAGCTTGGACCAAGTTTGGCCTCATATTAAAATTATTAAATTTATTATTAATTAAGTATATTGTTAGTTAATTTTGGCACCAAATAATGTCCCACCTTTAGATATATATTATTATTTTTTTTTTTTTTTTTTAAATTGGCAGCTCAATGTTTAAAACAACGTAAAATTTTTTTAATTCAGATTAAAATTGTACACTAATTAGTGCCTTCAAAATTATGTAAAATTAATATATTTAAATTTGAAAATAAAATTAAGTTTTAAATTATAATTAATGGGAAATGAGCAAGATAAATTGAATATAATTATTTTTAGTAAAAAAATAATATCAATTTAAATATACATATCGAGCTTCCATGGTTTTTTCTTTTTTTGTTTTTATTATTTTATTTTTTATTTTTTCTCGGGTAGTAATTAAGAATGGTTAATTAAATATGTGATTGTCCATCGAGATGCCAAAGACATACGAAAAGGCTACTGCCAATTGATAAATATATAAAAAGAAAAAAAAAATTTAATATATGTCAAATACGAATTTCAACCAAATTACATATTATTTTTTAATCTGATATAAAATAATAATAAGTATATCTGTTAATTTTTTGATTTTTTTTTTTTTTTTAATTTGGGACTGAATATATAAAATATTTTCCGGCCAATAAAGTCAAAATAATAATAAGCAATAATTATTTTGTAAAATTTTAAATAAAATTTTAAATTTTTTTATATCATTTTGTTTATAAAAAAAAAAAAAAAAAAAAAAAAAAAAAGAAAAATTCCAGATAAATTTTTTATTGTAGATTATATAAATAAATAAGAGTAATTTTAATGGCAAAAAAAAAATAATGTAATATATCATATAAAATTGATTATAATAAGATAAAATTTTTAAAAAATTAAGAAGATAACAAAAATATTATAATAATCAAGAAACTAGTTGAAGAATTACAACAATTTGCTGAACCATCGTCGTCCAGTTTATCAAGAGGATTACTAAAAAAATAAATTTAAATAATGAAAATTAAATAAACACAACTTCAAGATAACAAGAAAATATTGCGTTAGACTAAGGGGTATTTACTTGTAAATATTTTTAACTAATTTTATTTAAAAAAAAAAAAAAAAAAAAAAAAAAAAAAAAAAAAAAAAAAATTTATTATTTTTTTTCTTTCAATTTCCTCTTTAATTTCATAAGTTTTTATTTATTTAATTCATCTATATCTGCATAATTAATTTACCTCTTATTATCTTCAATGAAAAAGTAAAAAAAAAAAAAAAAATTACATCATTTAAATAAAACTGTACCAATTTCATTTTACTCCGCAATTAACACCAATCAACATTTTTATTTTTCATTCATTTTATTCGGTTATATTGTTTTTTTTTTTTTTTGTATGTATGCATATGAATGAATGTACGTGCTTGTTTAATAAATAAATAAAAAATTAGTAGGTATATTTAAAAAACAAAATAAAAAATTAAATAAAAATCAATAATATTCCCAATACAGCTATTTCAATTACAAATATAAATTAATTTAGAAAAAAAAAAAATAAAAAATACATTTAGATATTATTTAAAGCATTGCTTATACCTATATATTTAAAAAAAAAATTTAAATTAAATAACAAGTAGTAAATAACATTTAAAAATATAATTTTTAATTTTGTTTTAAATTTTTTGTTGAAATTTGTCTTGTGCATGCAAAATAAATAAATAAATAAAATGTTGAATGTTTAAATATTAATACGTAAATTAATTGCAAGTTAAATGTGAATAATTAATAATTGAATGAAAAAATTGTAGTAAAAAAAGAAATTAGATGTATTTCGCGAAAGAATTTCAGGCTTTGGGTTTGCAGGTACAATGCCGAGTGTTCCAGTTGGTTTATCATATCATGAGATGTTTGCAGTATCACTTGGTAGTCCAGCATTATGGAGATGTCGTGCATGTGGTAAACAAGTAACAAATCGTTGGCATCATTTTCACATTCATACTGCTCAACGTTCATTGTGTCCTTATTGTCCAGCTACATACAGTCGAATTGATACATTAAGATCACATGTAAGAACAAAACATAGGGAATTATTATTATTTGCAAAAGGTACTGCATTGTAGAGGATGGCCATACTCGGGAATAAACGAAAAAAACATCATCATCATGATATATTATTAAATAAACAAAAGTATCACAATAAATTTTAATTTAAAAAAAAAAATAAAATAATTAAAAAATTAAATCAAACTATCACAAAGTTTATTTAAAATTTTAACAAATTTATTTATTAATTTTTACAATTAAAAATAATTTTACTTAATTATAAATAATAATTTTTACTTAATTTATTAATAATTTATTTTAATTAAACTTTGAGATAATTTTTTGATGTTTTTATAAAAAAATACAAATGACCTTTATTTATAAATTCAATTTATTTTTTTATTTTTTTTTCCATAATTATTGTAATTAAATTTATAACAAAAAAAATTTTTTATTGAGATTTGCCAAAAAATAATTGTTGTATTTTTTTTTTAATTAAGCAATTATTGATAATAATCAGGGCAAAAGAGTTCATGGCAATACATTTAATTAATAAATATACAAATTTTTTTTGTAATTAATTAACACGTAAAAAATAATTAAATAAATAAAAAAATAATAATGTAGATATTTATTATTAAATGAAAAAAAAAAAATAAATAAAAATATTAATATCATTTTTTAATTCCACGAAATTTAAATGCCCTTTTCCTTTTTTAAAATTTGTACTCCGTTCGTTTCTTGGAAATTTAAATGCCCTTTTTCCCCTCGAAATTTAAATGTCCTACCTTTTCTTGGAAATTTAAATGCCCTTTTTTATTTCAATATATTTATTTTGTTTTGTTTTTTTTTTTTTTTTTTTTTTTAATGAATAATAATTAGTAACATTCAAATGATTATCTAACAAACTAATGCAGAATTCTTTTGCTCTATTATTTAAAAAAAAAAATAAAATATATAAAATTGATTATTTTTATTATTTAAAATATAGGTCATATTATGTTGGTCATAACATAATTAAATTTAGAAAAAAAAAAAAATTTAAATATACCCTCAAGAAATTTTTTAATATATCATCTGTTTTTAACGTCTTTTCCCGAGTTTTCCCTGGTAATGGATAAATTTTTTAAAATATTATCCTTAAAATATTGTATGTATAAAGTAAATTAATTTTTTTTTTTATTTATTTTTTTTTCAATCCAGGGAATAAAAAAAAACTTCCAACTAATAATTTTAGTTAGATGATTATAAATATTTATTATTGAAATTATAAATAAATTAAATTGAGATTAATTTATTAATTTTTTATGTTAAAAAATTTATTATTCAATCTTAAATTTATAATAGAAAATAAATGAAAGTGTTTTAAGTGGTTGATTATTAAATAGCTCTTTAATTTATAAAAAACTTTTGTTTAATAGAATTTTAAATTAAAATATATATAATTTTTAAAATTAATAGAAAAATGCATAAACATTTAATTTAATAACAACAAAACAGCCAATCAAGTCATCCATATATAATTGTAATTTTTTTTATCATTTTAAACAAATATAAACAATTTTATTTTAAATGTAAATAGAAAAATAAAAAATATATTTATATCAACCTGATTCAATTTCGATAACTTTTAATTTTCTAAATTAATTATATTTTTTTGTAATAATAATATTTAATGGCCAAATAATTAATCAACAAAAATATATCATATATATTAGTCAAACAAAAAATTATTTTTCATAATATTATTAATAAAAAGTTATCGGAATTTTATTATTTTATTGAAACAGGTCTGTCCTAGCGAAGTTTTTAAAGCATTTTATCTTCGGACCAAATATAACTTCTTTGTGTAATTTAAATTAACAAAAAAAAAAAAAAAAAAAAAAACAGGTTAAATAAAATAATATATATACAGATTATAAAATATATATATATATATAAAAAAATGAAAAAGTGGAGGATAAAAAATAAAAAATATATTAATTGAAAAATATATTTAAAAAAAATTAAAAAACATCGAATCTCTTAAAATTATAAATATAAATACTTAAAATATTTAAATATTTAAAAAGTAAAAAAAAATAAATAAATAATAACTCGCCAGAGCTATTATTTTAAAGTGGAGAATATAAATTTAATTTCTCAAAAATTCTTTAATAATTGATAATTAAAATGTAAAAAAAAATTAATATATATGACAAAAAACAAATCATGATAAATATTAGTGAATAAATTATAAATGTATTTTCCTTTTTCCCAATTTTTTTGATGAGCAATTAAATGTGTTAATTATTGTCAACAAGCCAACATATTCTCATTTAGATTTAGGAAAATATCAATGTTAATATATAAAAAATAAAATAAAATAAACAGATACACGCTTTAAAAAAACAAACGGACAAATATTGAACACATAAATTTATAATAAATGTTCAATTTTGTAGAAAAAAATAAGTGTCAAAGAAATTAAAATAAAAAAAAAAAAAACCAATTAACAAATAAGTTTGCGTTCCTCAAATTAATAATTAGCATATCAATCATTGTTGAAAGTCCATAAACTTTAGCATCGAAAGATATCAATACCGAATTTTTAGAATAATTGAAAAAAAAATAAATTAATTAAATAATGTCAAAAGCTCATGAATAATAAAAAAATATTTTGAAAAATGTTAAACTAAAATTGGCTCCCTCGGCCAATACCATTGACTCAAAATTGTATAAATTAAAAAAAAAAAAAATTAAAAAACAATCGTTAAATTTTGTTGATAAAAAAAAAAAAAATGTTAAAAATTGATTTTAAAAATCAATTTATTGGTGATAAAAAAATTTTAAAAAAATTAGGAATTTCTTTTTATATTTAATATAAATTTTGATATTAAACAATGGTAAGGGCCGATGGTCCAGTTAGTCTAGTTATAATGCACTGAATGTAATATTTAATTGAAAAAAAAAATATAAAGACACAAAAAAAATAAAATGTAAACATTTAAAAATTAGTCAGTAAAATGTTTACATTGATATGGTACTTACAACTTGGTGCTGACTTGAAAAAATTAATTAATAATAATAAAAAAATGTAACTTAAAAATTATTATAAAAAATAATTAATGTCAACCCTGGTAAAAAATTTTCTCCGCCTTTTTTCCAACTTTCTCTACCTTTTGTCCACTTTTCTCCGAAAATGACCCATGGTGGAGAAATTGACCTGAAAATTTTTCCGATCATTTCTCCAACCTTTCTCCACCTGAAAATTATTCCTTTTATTATAATATCATTGTTTAATATACCTGAAAATAATAATATTAAAAAAAATAAAAGTTATAATACAAACATCAACATGAAACCAGAGATTATTTTTTTTCCATTGAAGCATATATTGTTGTGCATAATGTGGTTATTGATGAAAATAAATAAATTAATAAATAAAAAAAAATTAAATTATTAATAAATAAATTTATAAGATTTTATTTATTTCTAATCAAAAAATGGGGTGGATATATTTCATGTAGGCTTCATACAAGCCTACAATAAGTAAAATAACACTCCCCGTAACAAATGCAGTATTTGATAAGGTCTTCATGAATATTTTAGTGTTCGAATCTTCCTCATTCTTATTTATAATGTATAGACCACCACTTGGAGGAGAATTTGACAGCTTTTTTAATACCAAATCTGTAAATTCAAAAAAAAAAAAAAAAAAAAAAATTACCATTTTTTAAAAATACAAAATATACATCAATATCATTAAAAATGTACATATCTCCTACATTTGATTTCATCAGCTTAGCTTCCACGAAATCTGCGAATTACTATATTTAGACACAAAAATTTGTTAATTCTATAATAATCTAGACATTCTCTACTTTATATTAAGAATTTTTTAATTTTAAATATATCGTGATTTAATTGTTTAAATGAATTTAACAATTAAAGAACAGAGTAATTGTTTTTTTTTTAATTTTTTTTTTTTTTTATAATGATGTATTAACAATTAACAAATATGCATTACCTTGTGGTGATTCCATTTGTGTGTCCAATTTACATTTTTTTTCAATAAAATCTGCAAATAAAAAAAAAAAATGTTATTAAAAATGAAAATAAAAATAAGAAATACAAATAAAGAGATGATGATGGTGATATTACCTCTTAACGATTGGACTCCATCCAACTCCATCTGAATCTGGTTCTGGTAACGTTTGTTTACAAATTCTGGAAATAAATAAACAAACTTACTTTCAAATGGCTTCCTGTTGGAATTTGGGTTCATCATTTCTGTTTTGCAATTTGCTGAAAATTGACAAATATATTTGATTAACAACAAACAAAACAATAGTAATAATAATATATTTGATAAACAAAAAACAAATAAAATTGTTTTATAGAAAGTTTCGAAGTTGCGAAGATCCGTGAAGACCTTATTAAATAATGCATTCTTTAAAGGGAATTTTATTGTACTTATTGTGGGTTTGTATGAAGCCTACATGAAATACATACATCCATTTTTTTAATAAATAAGTGTCATATTTTTACAGTTTTATCAATTTATTTATTTTTTTTTTATTTATTAATTTATTTATTTCTTTTTATTTATTAATTTATTTATTTTTTTTTATTAATTTATTTGTTTTCATTAATAACAAAATTATGCACAACAACATATGCTTCAATGGAAAAATAATCTCTGGTTTCATGTTGATGTTTGTATTATAACTTTTATTTTTTTTAATATTATTATTTTCCCTGATAAAAATTTTTCTCCGCCTTTTTTCCAACTTTCTCCACCTTTTGTCCACTTTTCTCCGACTTTTGTCCACCTTTTTCCGAAAATGACCCATAATGGAGAAATGACGGACAAATATCTCCAACATTTGTCCGACCTTTCTCGACCTGAAAATTTTTCCGATCATTTCTCCAACCTTTCTCCACCTGAAAATTATTCCGCCATTTCTCATGGCAAATGGGTCATTTTCGGAAAAAGGTGGACTTTTTTCCTTTATAATTTAGTATTAATCAGAATAATATTTATAAATAAATTAAAATAAAATTATTATTTAAATAATTAATTTTTTATTATTGATTTAAATTATATGAAATACCACCACCACTGTTAATGCTTCAACATTATTTATTTCATCATCAATTGTTGATGTAATAAAGATAAATATTTATTTATTAAAAAAAAAAAAAACATTGTTTATTTTAAATTTTTAAAAATAATATTAAAAAAAAAAACGATAATATATAAAAACACACATAAAAAATGTAATAATTTTAATATTTCACATTTCATGTGTAATAAAATGTTACTGCTGTACTGATAAATAAATTCAACACAAAAAAATCATATTTATTTATATATCAACATTCTCAGTTGATTCTTCAGCTTATGTAGATTGAAAAAAAAATTTTTAACAAGATAATATAAAACAATGAATTATTGTTACACAATATTTTTTGTATCATATATTATTTTGGAATTATCAGCTGAACCTACTCGTCGTTTTAAACCAATATGTATGTACTAAATTTAAATATCAATATAAATTTATTAAATTATTTATTTATTGTTTATTTAATTTTTATTTATTTATTTTATTCAGGTAAATATAATGAACAGATTCTTACTATTGAAGGAGAAATTGGTAAACCATTGACTATAAATATTTTACCACCAGCATTTAAAAACATATCATTAACAAATTGTCAATTTGATAAAGAATATTATTACAACAATGGGTATTACAATATTGATCCAAAATATAATAGTATATTAACAGGAAAATATTCAGATAATATAAATTTTACATCACTGGAACAAGCTAAATCTTGCTCATTTACAATTAAAAATCTCGAAGAAATTTTTATCAATTCATGGATTATTAAAACAAAATTTAATGGTGTTAATGATTCAAATGAAAAAATATTTGGTGAAAAAGAAGATCTAATTATAATAAAAGATAAAAATCAAAAAGATGAATTATAATTTTAAAATATTTGACTTTGAAATTTAATATTGTAAAAATAAAAATATCAATATTTAAAATTTATTTACTTGATCATAAAAAATAATGTAAATAAACTAAAAGTAATAAAAAATTATCATGTAATTTTTATCATTAATATATATACTTATATTTTTTTTTTTTTCTAATAAAAATTAATCACTTTTTTATAATTCAAATGGAAATTTGAATCTTCTGCCAGATGGTAGTGACACCTATTGAGAGAAAAAATAAATACTTTCAGCGTCTAAGAGAGAGAAAAAAAAAAAAAAAAAAACAAAAACAATGTAAACAAACCATTTTTATTATACTGAAATAAATACATACTTTTTCATATATTATTACTTGTATAATTAATTGTTAAATAAATATTGAATATAATTATTTGCAACATGGATTCATCATCAAAATCAGCAAAAAGAAAATTCATGCAGTGGGCATCAAAGTGGTTTTATGCTGAAATACATGAAGATGTATGTTTTTTCAATTTTTTATAATAAAATCAATTGTTATACAGCTATATGTATTGTGTGTGTATATAAATAATAATTGTTATTAATTTTTTAGGAACAATTAAAACCAGATACACCAAGTTTAATATGTCTATTACAATCGATTGGTTTTCAATTACGTAAATTTGAAAAGTCAGAGGATTTTTTTGATAATCCAAATGATGATTCAGTAAGAATTGTATTGGAATGTGGTAATTCAAGAATGAAAGCTGTTATGGAATTAAGTAATGTTAAATGTCAATGTCCAAGTATTGATGATTCAAAAAATATATCAATGTGGAGTGTCAGTGGAATTACACCAACTGGAAGTACAGATAGTATCAATAAAATTGAAGAAACTGGAAGCAATTTACTTCCACGTGTTACAAAAGATACACGTCAAATGATCCATGATGTTACTCATTGTTTGATAAATCTAATTAATTGTAAAGATAATAATAATGCTTTTAATGATGTCATTATCAATAAAAAGATAAAAGCGAGTGCATCATACAATGATTTATCAAAAACAAGCTGTTCATTTACTCATACACGTGGTCATACAAATCCAGAATTTGCTATGTTAAAACTTTGTGCATTCAACAATTCAACAAATTCATTGTCAAAATTGAATGTAAGTATTTAAAATAAAAAACTTATTATTAAAATTAAATTAATAATCTTAATTGTAATTTATTTATTTTTTTTTTGTTTTTTATTAATAGAAACCATCATCGTATGATGAAAGAAGAAAAACAATAAGTGGAAATTTACCAGATATTACAATTGATAGAGTAGTTGATCCACTTAATCAACAAAATAAATCTGCAGCAAGTGAATCAAGTAATTGTAACCAAGTTGCACAACAAGCTGTATCACCAAAAATTATTAAAACTTCACCTGGTACTGTTAAACAATTATGCACAGTATTTAATCATGATGATGATGATGATGATGATAATAATAAAGAAGCATTAACAGTAGCTGAGTGTTTAAAAAGAGCCAAGTATTATATTGAAAAAATTCAATTATTTAATGGTGATTTATTGTCTGCAACTGGTTCATCAGTTTGTAATGAAAATAATGATAATAATGATGATGTATTTGTTAAGCCAATTTTACCACCACCAAAAAAAATACAAAATCATACAATGCCTGCTGTTAAAAAAACATTAAATACAACAATAACAAGTTCAAGTTGTAATTTATCAAGTAAATTATTAACTCAAAATAAATCAGCAATACAAAATAAATTATCAACTCAAAATAAATTACAATCACGTAAAAGTATTAATAATATTGATAATAAAAAAGCAACACTTGTAAAACAACTTACAGAACGTGGTCAAAAAAATTATGGTTTATCATCATCATCAGGTGATTTAACAGTATTAAAATCATCAAAAACTTCAAGTATTTTAAAACGTCCAAAATTAATTAGAACCAGTACACAAACTATGATTGATTCACCTGTTTCAAGTTTGCCCAAAACTTCATTCTCACCAATTAAAACATCACGTAAATCAATTGGATGTTTAACTGCTGGATCATTATTAAAAAAACGAGAACAGTTAACATCACCATCATCAATTAATCGTTTAGCTATCTCTAAAACTGGGTCATCATTCAATGTTAAAAATAAATCTGGTTCTGGTAATTCAGGTAATAAAAAAATATCAAGTTCGCTATCATCAAATGAATCATCAAAAATTAAAAATATAAATAATGAAAAACAAAGATTTGGCTATGTCAAAAATAAAAATTAATTTATTTACTTGTATTTTCTATAAAATAGTTGATTAAAATTTATCATATATATATATATTTATTTAATTTAATTAATATTTAAAAAAAAAATTATCATGCATAAATATTACTATATATTTGTTAGATACTTGAAAAGATAATAATTAATACTATTTTGATGATTATAAATTTTTTTTTTTTTTGTTTAAATAAATATATTGTATAAATTGCGATTGTTATCAATAAAAAAAATTAATATTAAATTAATTACATCAATGTTAAATTTTATATGATGTAAAAAACTTATTTATTTTTTTAATAAATCAATTATTTTTGTTATACTTTATGTTTATAATAATATCTAAAATTGATAATTGAATTATTAAACAACGTGTTCACCAGTGAACTCGTTTGAATGATCCTGATAGAGACCTCCATGTATTGAACACACTGATACATACCATGGTCCATGACTCACACTGATTCACACAAACATGTAGAAATATCTCCTTCCAATTGATGACAAACTTTGATAACTCTTCATATCAAGTCATATCAACAATTAGAAAAAACAGCTGGATCACAAACTCCATTAATCTGTAAGTTAATTATTTAATTATTTAAAAAATCTACTATTCAAATTTTATTTATTTAAATCACTATCAAATTTTTTAATAATTAATAATTATTTAATGTCAACAATAAAAAATATAACCTTTAAATTATAAATAAATATCATCAAACTGTAAATTATTAATATATTTTTAAATTAATTGTTTTTATAAAAATATATCTATAACATAAAATTATTTAAATAATTTTTTTATAGTAATACATTGATTAACTTTTGTTTAAAAGTTGATTATTTTTTTTTTATGTAATTATCAAAAAAAAAAAATAAATTGACAGCAAAACACGTGTAATTATCTAGCACCTGCGCAATGATTATAATATTAATGAATAAAAAAAAATAAATAAATTTTTTTATCAACAGAAAATAGTATGACTCCATTAACACCAGAAGAAAAACATCATCTCATAACGAGAAATTTAGCTGAGTGGCTTGGTGATGAAAAATTAAAAACAATATTAAAAGAAAGAGATTTAAAATTATATTGGGGTACAGCAACAACTGGTAAACCTCATATTGGTTATTTTACACCAATATCAAAAATTGCTGATTTTTTAAAAGCTGGAGTTGAAGTAACAATATTATTTGCTGATTTACATGCATATTTAGATAACATGAAAGCACCATGGGATTTATTAGCTCTAAGAGTTGAATATTATGAAGCTGTTATAAAAGCAATGCTCAAATCAATTGGTGTACCACTTGATAAATTAAAATTTGTCAAGGGTACTGATTATCAATTATCAAAGTAAGCATATTAATAATAATAATTAATATTATTATTATATTTCTAAAATTATAAACTTATTTATTTATATATTTAAATTTATTTTATTTAGAGAATATACATTGGATATGTATCGTTTGAGTTCAACAGTAACTGAACATGATGCTAAAAAAGCTGGTTCAGAAGTTATAAAACAAGTTGCCAGTCCATTTTTATCTGGTTTATTATATCCAGGTCTTCAAGCTCTTGATGAACAATATTTAGGTGTTGATGCACAATTTGGTGGTGTTGATCAGAGAAAAATATTTACATTTTCAGAAAAATATCTTCCAGCTCTTGGTTATGAAAAAAGAATACATTTTATGAATCCAATGATACCTGGTTTAGCTGGTGCTAAAATGTCATCATCTGAAGAAGATTCTAAAATTGATTTACTTGATAATGCATCAGCTGTTAAAAAAAAATTAAAAAAAGCATTTTGTGAACCTGGTAATATTGTTGATAATGGAATATTAGCATTTTCAAAACATGTTATATTCCCATTGATGAAAGATGATGATAAATATCTTGTACCAAGACCAGCTGATTTTGGTGGTGATATATTATTTAATAATTATGAAGAACTTGAAGCAGCATTTGCTAAAGAAGTCATTCATCCAGGTGATCTTAAAGGTGCTGTTGAAATTTATATTAATAAATTATTAGATCCAATTCGTCAAGTATTTGAATCTGATCCAAAATTAAAAACTCTTAGTAACAAAGCATATCCACCACCACAAAAAGAAAAAAAACAACCAAGTAAGTTTAAACAAAAAAATAAAATTAAAAAACAATAAGTACATAAATTTAATATTTATATTTTTAATATAATTTATTAAATTTCTTTTAGATCCTAAAAATGCACCAGCAAATCAAAATACTGAAATTGAACCATCTAGACTTGATATTAGAGTTGGTAAAATTGTTGAAGTATCAAAACATCCTGATGCTGATTCATTATATGTTGAAAAAATTGATCTTGGTGAAGCTAATGGTCCAAGAACAATTGTCAGTGGTCTTGTTAATTTTGTACCAATTGATGAAATGAAAGATAGAATGGTTGTTGTATTGGCTAATTTAAAACCAGCAAATCTTCGTGGTGTTGCATCACATGGAATGGTTCTTTGTGCTTCAATGTAAGTTGATTAAATTTAATATTTAATTTTTTTTTTTAATTAAATTAAAATTTTATTTCAAAAATAATTTTTTATTATATATTTTTTTTTTTTTAAGTGATGGAGAAGAACGTAAAGTTGAACCAATTCGTCCACCAAGTGATGCTCAACCTGGAGAAAAAGTACTTGTTGAAGGATATGAAAATGGAAATGCAGATGAAGTTTTAAATCCCAAGAAAAAAGTATGGGAAAAACTTGCTGTTGATCTTATAATCAATTCAAATGGTGAAGCTTCATGGAATGGCAATTTATTATTAACAACATCAACAAAAGGAAAATTAACTGCTGATAGCTTAAAAAATGCACCAATTAAATAATTCATAATTTTATTTAAATAATTAAACATTAATAATTATGAAGAATAAACTTTTTATATGTAATGTTTTTTTATTTTAAAAATAAAAAATGAATTTTTAATTAAAAAAAAAAATATACCTATATCAACTCAAATTTTGTTTATACCAGGTCATATTTTACTTATATTTATTTAATAATAATACATAATTTAAAAAATAATTTTAAATGAAAGATCCATTTAAATATAATTTATTAATGATCAATTATAATTAATTCATCAATTCCCCAATCTTCATAGCTGTTGTCTGGAAGATAACGTCTAATTACAATTGGTATCTTAC
>WSYQ01000105.1:0-413636 GCA_011426435.1 Lysiphlebus fabarum
TTTTTTTTTTTTTTTTTTTTTTATTTATATATATTTTTTTTTTTAAATATTTTTAACAAAAAAAAAAAAAGCAAAAGGGGTGGAGGGGGTAAAGCACGTGGTTCAACAGTGTTTATAAATCAACAGTCACGTGGTCATGTTTTGAATGGAATTTTGTGATTTTTTTTGTTTTTTTTTACACTTAAAAGTTGAAAACAAGGAATTTTTTTTGTTTATCTTTTTTTTTTAATTAATCAATAAATAACCCCGTTGTAAATTTATGTTTTAATAAATATATTATCTTTTTTATAAATAATAATATGTTATTGTCAATATTTTTTAAGTTGGAATATTTTTTTTTATTTTTTTATTTTTTATATAAGTATAACGTATTTATTTAAAAAATGTATTTTCACTTTTTTTTTTATTTTTGATATTATCTTGAATCGATGATCTTGATTTTATAATGATATACAAATTTTTTTATTTATCTCACACAAAAAAGCAATAATAATAATAAAAATAAAAAATGTCAAAGAGGTGATTTGATCAGTTGAGAATATAGAAGATGATGATATTTATTTAAAAAAGTAACACACATATATTCACTGTCGATTATACATATACACTAACTCACATACACAAAGTGGCCAACAACAACGCGCTTAAATTTCCCAAAGAATCTCAAGGACGATAACGCCTTTGGTAACTACTCTCTGGCAACGTTTTGCTCCCGCCACTAGCCACACACCGCGTGGAATTTCACGTTAACTTCTTGGACCGCCTCTCTTGCACGAACATACGATTACACATACTCTTATTTTTTATTTATTTATTTATTTATTTATTTATTTTCTACACATATGCGCGTCTTGAAAAATGTTTTTTTTTTTTTTTTTTTTGATTAAATATACATATGATATTTTAAATATTTTTGTTTATATTATATTATATAGGTACAGATTATCAAGCCGGATATTAGAATTCACTGAAATCAGTGCAACACGACAACCAACAATTTTTTAATCATTTTAAATATCGAATGTCTATAAATAACTATAAATATATTATTCTACATAATAATTATTATAATCTTGTTTATATATATATATATTTTCTTATTTAAACTTTGAACTGAACACAAGTATTACACCATCACCACAGATGACTCTATTTTTTTTTTGCTTTTTTAAAATTTTTCACACAAATTTTACAATAAAATATATAGTTATTTTTGATTAAAATAAATTAATCAACTGCGAGTATATATTATTTTAATTTATTGTATTTTTTTATTGAAATATTAGTAAAATATATATCAAATGAAATATTAATATATATATTTTTTTTAAATTAAACACGAGGTCGTCAATTGCGTCTCATAAGACTGATTAATTTTGATGAAAAAAATATTAATAATATAAATGTAAATAAATATATAATTTGAAGTTGCCGGCAAGGCAGCACGGCGAGTACTGTTGTATGGTCACCGATAACTGGTTTTTCACGAGTTCTCTTTAACTCATTTTTAGTCAACACGATTTTATACGATTTTATACGAATATTACCGAATCAAGTTACGATGGAAATTTGTGGCGCCTGACTTGACTTGCTTGCTTCTTTTTCAATTTCCCTTCTACCCACATCACCCCCCTTTAACCCACCTTTACTCTATCTATATCTCTTAATTCTCTCCCTCCTCCCACTACAATGAAATAATATTTTATATATGTGTGTGTGTGTGTTAAATGAAAACCTCACCGCGCTCCTTTTGCGACATCCCGCGCGCGTTTATTGCCGCATCACCAATTCGCCACCTATTTTTTTTTTTTTTTTTTTTTTCCTGCGAATTGCGGATGCGGTGCGTTTCGAACTCAAAAATTATATTCTCGCTGTGGGTGCGAAAAGGATAAAATTTTTTTTTTTTTTAGAGAGAAAGATAATATACAAGGTGTTGGAATGAGCCAAAAAAATTTACTCCAAAATTAATAATATTTAAAAAAAAAAAAACAACATGATGATGATGATGATTAAATGACATTGAATGTTTTTTTTGGAAGAAGAAAAAATAATTTAATTACGCTTTCGTAAAATTCTACTTTTTTTAAAGATTTTAACAAGAGAATCTATTTTATTATTTAAATATTTTATATTTTTATTTTTTTTTTTATAGTGACCGATTTGAATTAGACATCCGGTCTTTAGAAAATTTTTTATACTCATTTGCACCATTATTTCCTGTTTTGAATGGTTTTTTTTTTTTTTGGACAGAATTTATCATCATGTATTTATCACTGATAAGAAATTAAAATAAATTTCCGGATTTTAAAATGTTTTATATTTGGATTTTTTGAGGTTTATTTGGATTGCTTTTTATTTTTTGTTTTTTATTTTTTTATGTGGGAAAGTTTATCGTGCGAAATAACCAAGAAGCTTGTAATTACAATCGATTCTTAATGGGGGTTTTTTTATTTTTTATTCTTTTTATTTTACTTTGATCAATTGTTACATTTACCAAGTGGCTTTATTCCCACTATATAGAGATCACGACAAATTACCAAAGTCTATAATTTTCTTTGATAAAAAATAAAAAATAATTTTATTTCATACTGATTAATAAGTTTTTTAAAATTTAAGATATTTATTTAATTTTTCTTTTATTATAAAATTTTTAATTGTTAATTATTAAATAATAATTTAAAAAATCAAGTTTATTAATTTTTTAAAATTTAGAAACAAAAAAATTTAGTTTTCATTCATTAAATTAATTAAATAATAATAATTATTATTAATTTTTTGTCATAAAAAAAAAGAAAGAGATAGAAACAGTTAGAAAGAGAAAAAAAAAAAAATTAAAAATAAATTGCATCCAGATGGCAGCATAATCAGTGGCCTCCGCGGCGAGAGAGAGGTGTTTTTTCAACAAACATGGCTTCTTCAAACTCAAGTTTATCAAGTGAATTTCCATCAAAAAAAGAAGATGATTTTAATGAATTTTATACCGAGGTATGTTATTTTGATAAATTATAAATTATACAAATTAATTATTAATAATAATTATAAATAAATTTTTTTGTTAATTTAAAAAATACAAAAAACATACAATGTTACTTCAAAATGTCATTTGTATTTTTTAAATTGAATTATTATAAATATTAACATATTATTATTGATAATAATTTATTTATAAGATAAATTTTTTATTCAATTATCAATGACAAAGGATAAATATTATATTATTTACATTGTTGTTAATTTAAATTTTATAAATAACTAACCTCAAAAAATGTACATGTACTTTGTTTATTTTATTATTTCTTTATTTATTTATTTATTTTTTTTGATAAGTGTATATATAGGTATATTTAATTATTATAATTATTATTGTTATATTTTTTTAGGTCAAAGAAATTGAAAAAAGAGATTCAGTTCTTACACCAAAACAACAAATTGATAGATTATTACGTCCTGGCTCATCATATTTTAACTTGAATCCATTTGAAGTATTACATATTGAACCTGATACAACAATTGATGAAATTAAAAAAAAATATAGACGAGTATGTTTTTTATAAAATATAAATTTTTAAGTATTTATTTGTATTATTATTTATTATTTATTATTTATTATTTATTTAGATGTCAATATTGGTACATCCTGATAAAAATCAAGATGATGCAGAACGAGCACAACAAGCATTTGAGGGTATATTTAATTTTAATTAATAATTATTAATATAAATATAGAATTAAATTAATTATTATTTTTTTTTATATTTATAGTTGTAAATAGAGCTTGGAAAACATTAGAAAATGAAGAAACAAGAGCAAAATGTATGGATGTTATTGAAGAAGCCAAAGCTAGAACAGATCACATGGTAAATATTTTTTTATTTTATACCTATATATTAAAACGAATCTAATAAATATTATTTTCTTTTTTTTTTAGATTGCAGAAAAAAAAAAGAAACAAAAAAAAGAAGCTAAAGAGGGTGCATTAATTCCAGCTCTTGAAGAAGAAAGTGAAGAAGGTTACAGACATGCAGTATGGGTTTTAACAATGAAATTATTTGCTGATATGGAACGTAGAAGGTAAAAAATTATTATAAATATATATAGGTATATTTATTTATTTATTTATTTATTTATTATTTGTAGACGAGAATTACAAATGAGAGATGTTGAACAACGAAAACGTAAACGTGAAGAAGAATTAAGTGCTGAAGCACAAGCAGCAATGGAAAAAGAATGGCAAAGAAATTTTGAAGAATCACGTCAATCAAGAGTTGATAGTTGGAAAGCATTTCAATCAGGCTCTGGTACAACTAAGAAAAAAAAAGAAAAAAAAATTAAATCATTTAGACCGCCAAAAACAAAAGCTGAATCACGATAAATTAAAAAAATATAAGTATATATATATTTTTTTTTTATTTTTTATTTTAAATATTTCATTGTGCCATTATGATGATTTTTATCATCAGCACTGAAATACATGTATTATTTTCAAAAATAATTATTATCACAGATAATATTAATTTTCATTTAAAGATTTTTAAAATTGTATAGACTTTTTCATACAGTTATTTAAAAACTGTATGTTAATAATAATAATTGCAAAAATTTCTAATTTTAAATTAAATTTAAAATTTAATTTTCTTTTCATATTTAAAAAATTATGAAAAATATAAATATTTAAATAATAATACTAGTTTTTAAAAAATACAAAAAAAATTTAAGTGTCAAAATATTCTTATTATTTTAAACTGCACAATTAAAAAAAAAAAAAAAAACTTAAAAATTTTCAAAATTATTCAAACACGCTTTATTTAATTGTATAAATAAAATAAATTATCATTATAAAATAGAAAAAAAAAATAATAATTGATCAAATAAAACTACAGACTATATATTTTTATAAATTAGTCTTTGTTAGTTTAATTTACAAATTAAAATTAAAACGCAAGTAATGAACATTGAATTCAAATAAATCAATAATTGCGTTTTTATAAGTAAAAATAATTAAATAAAATAATCAACGAAAATTTATTAATAAATAAATAAATTTAAAACTTTAATTTGTTGTTTTTTTATTAATAATATTAAGCATATAAAATATATATTTAAATATAATATGAATTTTAAATTAAACTATCCAATTACTGTATCCATATAGGTATTATATTATAAATGAATTATCATTTATTATTTGAATCATATTCAATTGTGGCGGCAGGTCATCCGGACTGACACGCAAATTGCATACGTCATTAGTCATTTGAGTATAATATATAATAATAATATATCCATCTACATTCTTTTTTATTTCTTTGCATCATGAGACAACTGGAGACAACTTTGAAGCACTTTGGAGTAACTTTGAGTAACTTTGAGGCACATTAAGGATACAATACGACACTATAGTCATTTTGAAGGATTGACGTGTACAATCACATGAAGAAAAAATAAATAAATAAATAAATAATAATACCTGCTGATGAAGCAAAAACGCATGCGCACCATGACAATTTAAAAAAAAAAAAAAAAAAAAAGTGTCAGGTGTGTGTAAGTATATTATCATATATATATATATGTGTTATAAACAGTTTGTCGTGTATGTGCGCAACAGGTATGATTTACCTGGATTTACCTCTTTATCATCATCAAGAACCAACTACTAAGTGATATGTTTTTTTTTAAATAAAAAAAAACAGTTAAACATCATCATAGTCAAAACATTGTATACCTATTTATATTTAGATAAAAACATTGAAAATTAATTTTTTAAATTGATAAACAATTTTTTTGTTGGAATTATTTTTGAAATAATTTTTTTTGTAATTAATTAACAAATAAACAACAAATTTTGTGATATTTTAATGATTAAATTGAGTGACTATTAATTGTTGTGATAAAAATATTTTTTTTTTAATGAAAAATTGATAAAAAAATTAAAAAAAAAAAAAAAGGTTAAGGTGTGTTTTATTGTCAAAGATTGGATGCAACAACCCAACAACTATAAGACCAAGAAGACCAAAGAAGACCGGCTCCAACATATCCAACCGGTTAAAATAATATTTTTTAAAAAGATACACATTCCATTCTCATTTATACCTGTATCATCATCATACATCCCATTCTCAGTTAAATACAATAAATATGTCAAATTATAAATTACATAAATTATGTATATTTTTTTTAAATTTTTTTTCTAATTTAATAATTATACACTTGAATTATTAACATGACAATATGTAACCTTGATTAACAACAGTTTGTGTTATTAAATAAGTGCAATAATTTATAAATTAAATATTTATTTATTATTATTATTTATGTATCAATTATTGATATGACTAAAAAAAAAATTCATAATAATATTTACTTGTCAATAAAATACAACTGACAATGGAAGGATTACAATCAACAAATCAAGGAAATGAAATTAAAAAAAACTATAGGTAAGTTAAAAAAAAAAAAATAAAACAATTTATCAAAAAATTTAAATGTAAAATTAACAATTTAATTTTAAAACATACTTGTATTAAATAAAATGACTATTCATTAAATTATTGTGTATACGTAATGTAATGATTAAAATAATAGACTACAAAAGAATTGAAAGTGATAATAATAAAAAATGAAATTAAATACATAATATATATAAAAAAAAAATAAAGTTGATTCACTTGATGAATACTTGGTGTTATATTAACATTGAAATATCAAATGAATGAATAAAAATATTTAAAAAATAATAATTTTATTATAATATTTTAACATTGCAAGTATAAGGTCTAGAGAAAAGGGCAATATGACAATAAAAAAATAATAATATCTAAAAGAGCAATATTTTAACTTGCTTTGATTAAAAGAGAAGGAAATGATGAAAAAATAAAAAATAAAAAAATAATTATTATAATCTGATGATTAAGTGGGGGATAGGGTTAAGAGTCCAGTTTTCCATCTCCATTTTACTTCAACAACAAATTCAACAAGAACCAATGCAAGAACAACCAAGTGAGTGAGATAAAATATATATACAAACCAATGTCGTATTTATCCTCACCTCAGAACACCTCACCCAGGTAAATGAATAAAATGACTTCAAGATATTTGTATGTGTACCTAATATGTACATGCTGAATACAATGATGCCAACAAAAACAGCAACAACAACAAACCAATTCCAGTTATCTAAAATTATTTGAAAAATAATACAAACACATGGATTATAATATATCAAGTCAGATTATTATTTAGAATATAATTATTTGTAATGTATATTTATGTATTTATATATTTACTTACATGAATATAATATATTCATTGCTCTGATGTTCATGTACCATTTGTGTTGTCAACCATTGACCTCACAAACTCTCAATATGATAAATAAAATTTTTCATGTAAAATTTACCACAGAAACTATATACCCAGGTAAGCAAATGAATCATCATGTGAATATTATGAAAAATATTATTTATATATTTTTTTATTTATTTCAAAGGGATCATTGAGATAATAATAGCAAGATGAGCAAAAATAAAGAGCGAGAAGGTAAAATAATATATATATAAAAAATAAAAAAAAAATTAAAGAGTTAAAAAACACAGAGCAAACTAAAAGGAAAGGAAATCGTGAAATGAAAGAGTAATGTAAGGCCTAGGCTTGAGGTACATGAACAGACGAGGAGAGTATTGTGAAAAGTAAGAAAGGTGTATATAATATCAAGCTATAAGAGGGGAATGAAAGGCATCATGACGACGCCAGTATGTACTACAAAATATATATGAAAAAAAAAAGAAAAATTACATATTGAAAATAAATAAATAAGCTTATTTTAAAATAAAAAAAAAAAAAAAATAAGCGTTGGCGTGGTTGGTTTGTTTGTTAGCTGGTTGGTTAGTTGGTTGGTTGGTTCCAGTTGGTTCGTTGGTTGGTTGGTTGGTTGGTTGGTGAATTATTTTATATATATTATTATATAAAATTTTATAAAAAACCAAAGACCAAATCAAGAGAGACCAATCTTGGCATTGGTATAATACCTACGCTGGTTTAAATATTATCTTACTTCTGTTATACTATTGCTTGGTTGTTTTAACTTGGTGCCTCTTGACTGGCTCCAGTGTGTTTCCCTTTATTTTTTTTTTGTTTAAATATTTCATTTTATTATTCCTTTTTCTTCCTTGGGAGATTCGTGACGCCCCCGCTAGGAACAAATCAAGTACAGAAAAGTCAAGTTTTAGTTTGTTTCAGTTGATCAAACCTTACAAGACAAAAATATATTTATCTGGTTGGTTTTAATTTATTAATTCGTCATTATTGATTATATTAATTATTGTGAAATTTATATATATTTTTTTTAATTTTCAACAACAGTGTATTAAATATATTTTTATATTTCTATTTTATATCTAGATCGTATGATTATATATAGGTATATATATATAAAATGATAAGAAAATATAAATATCATTTTTAAATAGATAAAACAAAATATTTCTTGGACTCGATTCAATTACAGATTGTGCTCATTGAGATTTTACCGTTTTAGTATATATACAATATCCAATGATAATAAATAAATTTATTTATAGTAATTAAATTTTTATTGTTTTAGAATTGGTGATGTTATTGATGAAAAAAAAAATAGTGATAAATATATTTCAATTACAAAAGATGATGATTATCGTGATAGAAAAAATTCTACAATAAATATATTTAAAAAAAGTATTCGTCGTGCATGGACAATAAATGGTTTGTTATATTATTTAAATTTTTAAATTGTAAATTGTAATATTTAATAATTAATAATAATATTCATTTTTTTTCTAGTTCCACCTGATCATTGGACAGTATCAAGAAAATCATCAGCATTTAAAATATATCGTAGTTTACCATTGAGTAAAAATAATAATAATAATAATAATAATAATAAATATAATAATAAAAATAATAATGAAATAATAATAAATGATAATATAAAATTAAAAAATTTAAATAAAAATAATGAAACATTAATTACATTAAAAAATAATAACAAAACAATATTAACACCTTTAAAAAAATTTGATAAAAATACATCATTATCATCATTACCATCACCATCATCACCATCAACTGGATCATCTCAACAAGATAATAAAATATCATCAAAATATTATGGAGAAAGAAAATCAAATATACCAATATATCGTAAAAATTCACGTGAATTTGAAGATATATCAAGTCCACGTGATACAACAAAACGTTCATTAATACCACAACGTTATCGTGGTAGTACTGATGATTTAAGAAAATATCGTGATGATAATAATACAAATACACAAAGTCACATACCTAAATTTCAATTATCACAAAAATTAAAACGTGATAATAATAATAATAATAATAATAAAAATGACAATAAAATAAATACAACATCATCATTTAAAAAAGATGACATACGTATTAAAAATTCACCAATATTTGCCAAAAAATTATCAAAAAGTGATATTAATTTAACATCAAAAATTAAATTAAATTTATCACATGATACATTGTCAAATGAAAAAAATATTATTAATAATAATAAAAATAATAATGAATTAAATATTAATATAATGGCTAATGATAAAATTGATATTGAAAAAGTTTGCCAAATAAATAAACATGAAAAAAATTTAAATTTTGATAATGATAATAATACAAATGATAAAATAACAGATGTATCTTCAGTATGTACAAAAAATATAAATGATAATAATGATAATAAAATTATTAATGAAGAAATTAAATATACATTTGATATTTGTCAAATTAAAAAAAATGATGATTTGCAACAAGTGGTAAATGATAAATTTATTTATTCTAAATTTTTTATTTATTTATTTATTTATTTATTTATTTATTTATTTTTAGATACGTAGAAAATATTCAAAAGAAGAATTTTCAAATAATACTGATGATACTGATGATGCTCCAAATCGTCGTTCATCAAGTGTAAGTAATTTTATTATTTAAAAATTAAAAAATTATATACACCTATATATTTTTATTTAAACAGCTGTTGTTGTATTTTTATTGATAATCTATTTTATTTTATTTTTTAAATTATTATTATTATTATTATCAAAAATAAGCATTTGTCACCGGAGGCAAGTCCACTGAGCACTCGTTCATCACGTTATAGTCCACGTGAAAGCGAAAGTGAACCAACACCAGCTTTGCCACGAAAAACATCAGGTGGTGATTCTTGCATATCATCACAAAGAATTAGAGACGCAATAACAAGAACAAGACGAGAATCAAATAGCAGTACAAGATATGAGAGTAGTGGTAGTGAAAGCATAAGGTAATTTAACAAATATACCTAATAACAAAAATATAATTATTTATTAATTTTTTATTTTATTTTATTATCAAGATTTAGTGAATCTGGATTACAAAATTATGTTGATTTAGCAAGAAAAGTACGTTTATTTGGTAATTATTATTGTACTGGTGCATCAATTGATGAATCAATTCAACGTGATAGTGCAACAACAAGTGCTGGTGAAGATGAACCACATGATGATTGTTTAACACGTGATAATGGAAGACTAAATGGTATTAATAATCAAGGAAGAACAATTATACGTAGACGTAGACAATTTGACTCACAAGGTAATTTGTTTATTTTTTTTATTTTTTTGTATGAGTAGAAAAATATGAAAATAATACTCATTGATTATTGAAACCCTTAAACACAACTCTTGTTAATTTGATATATATTTTTTTATATTTTTTTCTGTATTATTTTATAACGTCAGTTATTCATTTAACTTGCGATAACAATTTATATTTATTTCATTGCTGATAAAATAAAAAAAAAAAACAATTTTTCTTTTTTATCGTTTATATTTTAATTAATAATAAAATTATATTATTACTTTTTATTTTTTTATTAATATAATTTAAAAAAAAAAATGGATTTATGGAGATTTTTTGAAATTTTAAGTACAATTATATTTGCTTTTTATTTTTTAATTTTTTATCTTGGTTTTTGTGTATTTATGTATTTATGGTGGGCATCAAGTTATTAATAATATATATATAAAATAAATAATGTAGTAGTAAAATATACAAGTGCCATAAAATATTTATTTAAATTAAAAAAAAGAAAAAGTAATACAATTAAAATAGAAATGCAGGTAATAATAATACATAACAACAACGACCAATGTGTTTCACTTGAAAACCCACCTACCTAAGAATATAATCAAATGGGTGTCGCAAAACAACATTATTCATCAGCAATTAAATGACAAAAACAAAAAAAAAAAAAAAAAGTAAAAATTGCTTTTAAATAATATAATATTTATAAATACAAATCAAGCGTAAATTAAAGTAAGAGAAGCATGAATAACTGAATTATTTTATTTCGGGGAGGCTTTTTTTTTTTTCTATTTTTTTAATTAATTATTTTTGTAAGTATGATGATGATGATGATGATGGTGGTATAATGTGGTTGAGGTCACTGTGTATGTCGGATATGTTTCGTCCGAATGAACTCGTGCACCGGGCAAGACGATGATACTACTGTCCGTCTGGTTGTTACGGCTTACGAGCATATACACATAGCAACCTAACAACACAAATGTTTAAACCTGCCAGTTGGACAATAGTGTGCTTCGGTTTCAGGTGTGGCGTTATTAAATTTTTTTTATATTTTTTCTTGTCTCAGTTACATTGATATAAATTATACCTGTACAATAAAAATGAGGCCAGTAAATTAATTAATAATAATAAAATAATCAATGAGAATTTATAAATTAAAAATTATTAATTAATAATATATATTACAGCAGGATCTAGAAGACGTGGTAGATCACATGCAAGAACTTGTTGCAGTGAAGATTTACAAAATTTACAAACAACACGTCAAAATAATCAAATACAAAATAATAATCAAGAACAACCAAATCCAGATTATAGACGTCTTGTATTTATAAGTTCTGATTCATCATCTGGAAGAGAAGAAGATGATGCTGATAGTAGTTGTTCTGGATCATCATATTTAAATGGTCTTCAAAGAAATGCACAAGGACTTGAAGATTGTGATTGGGATTATTTTGAAAGTGGAACATTACCATTACCAACAAATTTAACTGATAATACAAAAATTGATAATATTAATAATATTGATAATTATAAAAAATTAACACAAAGTGATTTAAGTTGTTGTCCTGGTCGTGGATCTGTTGCATGTGTGGTAAGTTTTATATTAAATTAAAATTATAATTAAAAAACAAATTTATTTCTTATGTATATATTTAAATATTAAATAAATAAATGAATAAATTTTAAGGCTTGTGGTGGATCACCAGGAGGAAAAGTACTTCCCGTACCTGTTCCAATACCAGTGTATATGCCAATACCAGTACCTGTGCCAGCCTCTCTTTGGAACGTTGATTTTGCTGCTGTTGCTAATTCAATGATAACCGGAAGTACAACGCCTGAAGGAACACTTCGTTTACGTGGTGATCCAACAGCACCATGGTTTTCATGGCATCCAAGATTTAATCAACAATTACAAACTTCAATACAACAAGAAAAAAATGGACCGAAATTTGATTCATCATTATTTACATTTAAGCCAGATGAACAATCATCAATTGATAATAATAATTTAATAAATAAAAATAATAATAGTGATAATATTATTACTAATGAAAAACAGCAACAACAACAAGAAAATAATAATGATGATAAAAAAAATGATTTATTATTAAAAAATAATGAAATTAAAATTCAAAATACAAATGTTGCATCAAATAATACAGAAATAATTAATTATAGTAATGATAATAATGTTGTTGCTGATAATATAAATATAAAAAACGATGAATTGGCAATATGTTTGAATGAGGAAAATAGAACAATGTCCTCGAATGATGAATCAGTTGAAAAAAATAATTCTACAACTTGTTTGTCACGTAGTAATTCTAATTGTTCATCTGGTAGATCAACAGCCGATAGTAGTGACCTAGATGATAAAAATTCCTATCATTTTTCACGTGTATTTGTTGTTAATGATGATTCATATAATAGTGATCCTGATGTTGTTGATGCAGAAAAAATTTCAAATGAAATTGCAACATCAGAAAATATTGATGATGATGATAATAATAATAATAATGGAATAACACTTAAACATATAATATCATTGTCTGATGATGAACCACCAATATTATTAAAACAAATTAAAAAATTAAATGACAATAATGATGATGATGATGATGATGATAATTCAGAAACATCATCTGATGAATGGGAAATGAATAAACAATCTCATGAATTAATTGATGATAATAATATATCAATTGAATCAAATGAATTACAATTAACTGATTCAATTGAAAATAATAATAATAATAATAATAATTTTAATAATAATAGCCATGTACAGTTACGTTCAATTCGTCGTATTAATCCAGAAACAGGTCTTATTAATCAGACTAATGAGCATTATGTATTAAATGTACAAGAAATTGTTACTGATATAAAATCATGGGATTCAAATGTTACGCCTGATTCCCTCGAAGTTATTGATGCAAATAAAATTTATAATAATGTGATAAATAATGATAATAATCAATTAAATAATAATTATAAAAAATTAACATTATCAAATATTAATGATAATTATAATAATAATCATCAAATTAATTTAAAATTAAATACAAGTACAGAAAGTTGTTGCAGTGAAATAAATACAACAGGAAATGAATTAAGTAGTAATGAATTACATGAATATGAAGTATCATGTTTTGATAATAATAATTTACAAATAAAAATGAGCAATAGTAGCAATAATAATAACAAAAATAATAATAATAATGATAATGATAATGATAATAGTAGTAGTAGTAAATGTGAATCAACAGATAATATTCACAAACAAACACCAATGCCAAAGGAAAAAAGTAATTTTCATAAATTGGAAAAAATCAATAGCATTAAAAATAATAATATTGATGAAAATATTGTCAAATGTTTATTTCAATTAAATGATAGTATTGATGATGATGATGATGATGATGATGATGATGTCGAAAAAGAAATAATAATAAATAGCAATAATAATAATGATAAAATAAATAAGAAAAGGTTGAATGTGTATGACAAAGAAAAAAAGGATAACATTGGAATAGTAAAAGGCGAGAAATCAGATAGTTCTGGACAGGTGGGAGATAGCGAGGACATATTTACAAATGGCGGTAATATTAGTAGTGGTAGTGGAAAAGGTAGTAATAATAGTGGGGAAATATTGAAAACGTCACGGTTTCACTCAGTTGAGCGATGTCCGCCCACTTGTAAAGAGAATGGATTATTACCATCAAAAATATTTACTCCACCATTACAATTATCATCAACATCAACATCAACAACATCAACTACACCAACACAAACAAAAACAACATCAACAAGTGGATTATTATTATTATCAAATAAACAAACAAAATCAATACAAAATTATACAAACAATAATAAATACAAAAGCCTCGTGATGATAACACAAGGAGCATATCAACCAGTTAGTGTTGTTACAAGTGATACAACAACACTCCTTGAGCCTGATGATACAAAAACACCTCAAGGCTTAGCTGGTTATTACCATCTGGCATTAGAAGCTGTCACTGATAAACCACGTAATGGACAACCACCAAGAAGACCATTGATGATAAAAAGATCAACACCACCACCGTCGTCATCATCATCATCATCATCAGGTAATACAACTGAACAAGAAATTGACAGTGGTTTAAGTGTTGGTGGTAGTGCCAGTGAAAGCGATGACATACAACAACAACAACAACAGTGTGTGAAAAATCTCAAGCATTGTTTAATAAATACAAGTGTTATTCAAAATAATAATAATAGTAATAATGAACAAATAGTGGATGTTGGTGGTAATAATAATAATAATAATAATAATAATAATAATAATAAAAAAGATGATATTAACTCGGGTATTGTTATACTTGAAGAAGGTTTAGCTGATGATGATTCATGGGTTGAGGAAGTATCACATGATGAAGATGAACAAAGTGCAACAGCAACTGAAGAAAGTTCAGAGGATGAAATACATAATATTAGTGGTGATCGTGAAGAAGAATTACGTGGTTATCATCGACAATCAATTGATTTTACACTTCATACAATTGTTGAAGAATCATGTGAAGAAAGTGAAGCTGAACCAAGTATTGATTTAAATGGATTTAAAAAAATAAAACAAAGACCACCATCAACATCAGATTTAGAAAAATATTTTTTCTTTGGTCTTGGTGGTGATGGTTTAAATGGTATTAATAATAATTCTGTATCAAATGAAATTGATAGTTTATCTGAAACATCATCAATATATTCAGAGGGTCTTGAATCACTTAATCAAGATGATTTAACAAAAGATAAAAATTCAAATGATTTTACAAATTCATCAAGATTAGAAAAATATTTTTTATCTGAATTTTTAGGTTTTGATCAAGATAGAAGAGATTCTGATGGTTCAGTTGGTAGTGATTCAGAAGGTAGACCAAGTCCAGAAGCACAAAGAAGAAAAAGACTTGTTCGTGCACGTGGTACTGGTAGATCACATAGTTCATCACTTGATAATTTACTTTCATTAACACAAAGTTCACAAAATTTAAGTACACAAAATTCATTACAAGATTTAAGTATTCAAGATACACAAGATACACAAACAGAGGGTTCATCAACTGAAACTGATGGTGTTGATGATGGACAAACAGCTGTATTTGGTACTGATGGACAATTTGATACTGTTAAAAGAAAAAAGAAAAAACCAAGAAATTTAGGTACACAAAGTCCACGTTTTATTGATGATAAAAATAAAAGTCAAGATAGTGAATTAAATTTTATAAAATCATCTGAAACAATTAATGATAATGAAAAAATTAATTCTGATGATGATAGAAATAAAACACCACAACCAGAATTAATAACATCACCATTATTATCTTCATCTTCATCTTCATCTTCATCTTCATCATCAACATCATCATCATCATCATCATCAGCAGCATCAAATACATCAGGATCAATATCATTATCAACAGGTGATGCTAATACAAATTCTAGTAATTTTAGTGATACACGTGGTAAACAACAGTCACGTGATTCTGGTTTTGTTGGTAGTTGTGATGATTTATTACAAAATAATCAAAAAGTATTAAATGAACAACAAAAACTAGATATTATTAAAGATCATAATTCAATTAAAAATGAAATTAATCAAGATAATAATAATAATAATAATAATAAAAATAATAATAATAAAATTGATTTTACAAATAAAAATAATAATCCATTATTATCAAGAAAGGATAGTTTTAATAATTGGTCAAGTGATGAAGAAACAAATTTAATGATGTCTAAAATGCGTCAATTTTTTAAAACAATGGTTGCAAATACAAATGGACAATTAATAAATTCATCATCAACAACATCAACAACAGCAACATCATCGACATCATCAACAACAGCAGCAGCAACAACAGCAACGACAACAACAACAACAACAACAACAACAACAACAACAACAACAACAACAACAACAACAACAACAACAGTTAATAATTCAAGTGATCCATCACCAGTACCAAGTCCACGTTTATCATCATATACACCAGTTAAAATGAAAACACATCAACATAATCGTACAAAACCACCTCAATTAGTATATTTTGAAAATGAATTAACAAGATTAATGAAAACAGTACCAGGTATTCGTGATGAACAAGTACGTGAAATTGTTGAATATCTTAGTTCTGAGGATACTTGGTCTGATTCATATGACAGTTCAGATTATACTAGTTCTGATTTAGAAGGTGCTGGTGGTAGACGTTCAGCATTACAAGAACAAATATCACAAAGTTGTCAACAAATAATTAATAAATTTGATATTAATTCATCATCAACATTATTAAAACAAGAAAAAGATAATAATAATAAAATAAATATACAACCAAGTGTTGGTCGTGATACAGCATTTGTTTATCAAAAACTTGTACAAAGTTTTACTAAAATATCGGGTGATAATAATAATATTAGTTCAGATACAAATACAGCAACACCACACAGTAGTCCACCACTTATTGCAAAAGTAATGCATCATATTGGTAGTAGATTAGTTGCATTAATGCATGAAGTATCAGAAGGTAATACAACTGTTAATAACAGTAATAATAATCATCATCAAAATCATAATTACAATCATCACCATCATCATCATCATCATCAAAATTGGCGTAGATATTCACAACATCATCATCATCATCATCGTACACCATCATCAGCATCAACAACTGAAGATGATGATACATCTGATTCAACAACAACACCATCATCATCAAATCAATATCAATTACCAAGATCAAAATCTCATGATCCATTATTATTAATAAATGGACAACCAGCAGTTAATAATGTACAAGAAGGTGAAGAACGTGAAGCAAGTGATTATGAAAGATTTTCATGGCGTGGTAGTTTTGAATCAGCATTAATGGCTGCTGATTCACGTACAAAATTAAGTTTATTAGCATGTTCTGGTGATGTTAATGCAAATTCAAGTATTAATGCATTAGCAATGGCTGCTAAAAGACGTAGTGCTGGTGATTTATTATTTAATCAAAAAACATTTTCACGTGAACAACTAGATAGAGTTAAAAGTTGTGGTTCAATTGGTGGTGGTGGTGGTGGTAGTAATAATAATAATAATTCCAATATCAATCATAATAATCATAATAATACTGGTGTTTGTGGTAAAATTAATTATAATAATAATAATAGTACTGGTAATATTATTGGTGGTTCAATTGAAGATAAAATATGGAATAATAGAAGAAGATCATCGGTACCAGATGCAAATACAAGAGATGATGATGATACGGATGATGATGATGGTAATCAATTGGAATATAATCAAGATCCAAGAGCAACAACATTACCAAGAGGAATACAAGCAACAACATCAACAAATGTTGCAACAAATTCATTGCCAAGATTACCAGCTTCTGCATCATCTGGTGCTGCAATGATGAATAATAATAATAATAATAATAATTCATCAATGCATAAAGCACACAGTATGTATCATTTTCTTCCTCAACATACAAATGTTAAATCAGCAAGATATAGACCACCTGGTTTTGCTAGAAATAGTCACACTAATAATGCCAATAATAATATTGGACCAAAGAGAGCATTTAGTGCACCAGGATTACAAATTGCATCGCAAAATAATGCTGGAAAACGAGAGTCATCGAGAACACGAAGGCAACAGGCTATGACCCTTACTCCTGGTAATTTATTTTTATTATTATTATTATTTTTTTTTTTCATTACAAACTTGAAATTTTTCACTCTGATTCAGACGGTTCTTTTGTCTTTTATTTTCTTTTATTTATTTATTTATTTTTTTTTTTTTCATAAAAACAATATTTTTTCAAGTATTTTTCTTTGAAATAATAATGATTAAAGTTTATTTTAATTTCATTTTTTTTTTCTTTACATTGATGCAATTAAAATTGATGAGAATTTTATCATTAACATTATCAAAAAATAATAATGATAATAATTCATTAAAAAAAAAAAAATGAGGAAAAAGATAATTAACTCATTTCATTGTTGGTTTTTTTATTTTTGCATAATTTTAGCTTTTTTTGTTAAAGCTGAGAGTGTTTTACAATGTTTAAATAAAGACAGTAATCATAAAAATAATTGATAGCACGTGTTCATCAGTACGAAACAACAGTAAGAAATTTATATCTATACGAATTGGGTATACTGGTAGCAGCAACGGTAGCAAATCCACTCGAGCATATCCATCTGTATTTCTTTTGGAATGCATGCCAAACTTTTTATTTTCAATATGAAAAAAAAAAAAGAAAAAAAAGAAACAAGAAACGGTATAAAGTATAAACCGTTGGGTCCCTTTAATAAATTTTCATCATCGTGTCTATGAACAAAAAAAAAAAAAAAAAAGATTAGAAAAATAAAAACTCGATTTAAAATGAAAATAATAAAAAAAAACTTGATATTTATTTTTGCAGATGATGGTAGTAGTTTATCAGAAGCATGCAGTACACCGATAATTGGTGTTAGCCCGAGGCCAAATTCAGCTCGAGCAGTCATGGATATTGATGATATGGAACGTAGTAGTAGTAGTGGTGGTGGTGGTGGAGGTGGTGGTGGTTTACATCCGGGACACAATTTCAACACTCGTGCCTCATTATCAAGTCTTGGTGTAAGTTATTTTTTCCATCAACAAATTAATATATCATATTAAATATGTAAATAATTTAAATAATAATAATATGTTATGATTACAGGCAAGATCAGATTCAATGGCATCAGTTTATAGTGGTGCTGGTGAAGGTAGATGGTGTGGTTCAGTTGCAGTACGTGGTGAAGTTGAATTTTCACTTCAATATGATTATAAAAATTTAAGTTTTGAAGTACATATTAGTCAATGCAAAGATTTAGCACCAGTTGATATTAAACGTAATAGATCTGATCCATATGTTAAAGTATATTTATTACCTGATAAATCAAAAAGTGGTAAACGTAAAACAAGAGTTAAAAAACATACATTAAATCCAATATTTGATGAAACATTAAAATTTCAAATGAATTTAAATGGTTTAGAAACAAGAACATTATGGTTAACAGTATGGCATTCAGATATGTTTGGACGTAATGATTTTTTAGGTGAAGTAAGAATGCCATTAGAAAATAAAATATTTGATGATCCATCACCAAAATGGTATCCATTACAAGAAAGAACAGAACAATTTGATGATCCAATATATCAAAAAGGTGAAGTTATTGTTGGTCTTAAATTTGTACCACCAGATCCAACACAATTAGAACATGATAATTCAACAAAAAATAAAAAAAATTATTATCGTGGATCACTTCATGTACTTGTTAAAGAAGCTAGAAATTTACAAACTAAAATTAAAAATTCTGGTACTTGTGATCCATTTTGTAAAAGTTATTTATTACCAGATAAAGGACGTGCTGGTAAACAAAAAACAAATATTGTTAGACGTTCTGGTGGTTCACCAGTATGGGGACATACATTTATATATAAAGATGTTAGTATTCAAGAACTTGCTGAACGTGGATTAGAATTAACTGTTTGGGATCATGATCGTATTGGTAGTAATGAATTTTTAGGTGGTGTACGTTTTAATCTTGGAACAGGTAAATTTATTTATTCATTTTTATATTAATTAAATTTTTACTTTATTTATTTATTTATTTGTAAATTTAATTTTTAAGGTAAACATTATGGTAAATCAGTAGATTGGATGGATGCAACAGGTCGTGAACTATCACTCTGGCAAAATATGCTAGAAAGAACAAATTTCTGGGTCGAGGGAGCTGTAACACTTAGGCCAAATTTACACAATCATGGAAAAAATAGTAGTTTTCCATAAAATAAATAACATGAAATGAAATGTTTTTTTATAAATAACGAATTGGCCAAAATTACTTAATTTTTTTATTAAATTATCCGTCCTTCAAAGTGGAATTTAAATAAAATAAATATAAAAAATAACATGGACGGTTTTCTCACTTGACATTAATGTGAGAACAACATGCTTCCATATTTATCGATTTTTATATTCATTATTATTTTTTTGTATTGAATACATTTATTTATGTGGGATGTTAAATGAATATTACTTTCACCAATTATAATATATTTGAAAAAAAAAAAAAAAAAAACAGAAAAAAAATACAATATATATTTATCATAGAATATAAAAATCGAAGGACCATTTAAAAAAACAGTATATTTGAGTAATTAAATATACTTGTTTTAAAATAAAAACATATTTAATTATTTGTAGAAAAAAAAAAAGATAAAATCAATTGATAAATATTTATATATATACATATACAAGTCCATTTATACAAAATTTTAAATAGAATATATATATATTTATAAATATTAATATAATTAAATGTTATAAAATTATTTGATATAAACATTTATATTTATCAAAATGTCTGTACTTAAAAAAAATCACATTTTTGTGCATTAATTAAATTGATTATCATACTCTTGTAAATTATAATAAAATTGAAATAAAAAAACATCAATTAAGGCTGACAAATTTGTACGTGATAGATTTGAACAATTTGCAGATAATTAATTAAATTAATATTTGTTTTTTTATGAATGTGGTAATACAGGGTTCGTTGATAATCTCAATATAATGTACTTAATAATTATAATTTTTACATTAATTAATACAATAAAAATTGTAAACAAATTAACTATGGGATGCCAATATATATATATATATTTATATAATTTGAATAAATAAAGTGATAATTTTTATTGAATAATTTGATTTTTGTATTTTTATTTTTATAAATGATAATATAAATAAATCCTGTTTTAATTAAATTTTTCTAAAATTCTCATTAATTTATTTGAAAATTTTTAAGTAATTTTATTTAAATGTTTGTTTAAATCTATTTATCGATTTTATCATTAATAATTAATTACTAATGAATATTTTGAATTGATGTCCAAGTATGGAATTAAAATAAATGTGCATAATTTGTAAATAACGTTGTGGTAATTATATTAATGTAAAATTTATTAAATGCTTGTTTAGATTACAGATAAATAAACATGAATAATGTTGAACATGTTTTTGAGCATGTGTTGATATTATTAATTTAAACATAAATTTTCGTATTCAAGAAATGATTGGGTAAAAAAAATAAATAAAAATAAAACAGTTTTAAATTACAGTAAGTTGTTTTTTTTGTTTGTTTATTAAATTAAAAATTATATTTTAAACTTGCCAAGAAATATAATGAGTTTAATAGTATATTAACAATAATGAAGTTATTTAAAAAAAAAAAAATCAATCTTAAATGATTTATTTTCTTTTAGATTTCATGT
Organism: Lysiphlebus fabarum; assembly: GCA_011426435.1. Taxonomy (NCBI): domain Eukaryota; kingdom Metazoa; phylum Arthropoda; class Insecta; order Hymenoptera; family Braconidae; genus Lysiphlebus; species Lysiphlebus fabarum. The sequence continues at coordinate 21,953 of WSYQ01000105.1, forward strand.
TAACTCTGCGATTTTTACCTGGTCGATTTGTATTTTTAGCACCTTTACCAGATGTATTTTTACCACCACGTGAATTTTTAGCACCAGGTCTACTTGGTTTTCTATAATCAGATATATCAGCAGCAGAATCTCTAGTATTTATTTTAGAACCACGTTTTTTACCTCCAAAACCAAATTTAGAATCTTTCATATTTTTTTTACTATTTTTTTTATTTATACCTGGTTTATTTTTATTTGATCCAGTTGGTTTTTTATTATTATCAAGAAAACTAATTTCTTTAATTGTTCCTTTTCTATATTTTTTAATTTCATCTAACATTTCTTTTTTAGCTGCATGTTTTTTTAATGTTGCTTCAATTTGCATTTGTTTACCAACTTTACGTTGTTGTCTTAATTGACGTACTTTTTCTGATCTTTGAGTAATAACTTCTTGTTTAGCAATATTTTCACGAACTTTATGCATATGTTCATCAGTTTTAATCATTTCAGCAAAATAATCCTTTGGTCTGCTTATTGGTATACCTAATTTTTTAATTCGAGGAATAGCATTAAGAAGAGCTGCTTGTGCTTGACGATGAAATGTTGTTTCTCTTTTAAAATCATTTAATACTGGATCTTCATTTGGATCATATTGTGGTAATTTATTATTATTTTTAAATTTTCTAGCACGTGCTTCTTCTTGTGTTTGTAATTCTAATGCAAATTCTGGTGCCATTGGTGCTGGAGAATTTGAAACATCTAATCGTTCTATCCATGGTAATACCAATTTAAATTCATTTAATTTTTTTTTTAATGCAGCCTGTAATTAATATAAATATTATTCATTTATTATTATCATAAACAATTTGTTGATGTATTTATTTATTATTTATTATTATTTTTTGAATACTTACAATATTATTATTTTTTTCCACTATTTCTTTTTCAAAAGGTACATTAAGACCTGGTTTCAAAAGACCAGCAGCAAATGCTTCTTGTAACTGAAATAAATAATTGAGTAAATAAAAAAAAAACAAGTGATTAGTGAGGTTATGTTTCTAAAAATTATTATAAAGTTTTTGTTTTATTTTAAATTAAATAAAAAACAATTTACCTCTTCATCAGAAGAATTTGTCTCAGAGTCTGATTCAACAGGTTTTGTCTTTTTCTTTGCAATTTTTCCCATTTTTTATATATATTTATTTTTAACAAACAGTGAATAATAAAATTTTGTTGAAAAACGTGGTTCTTGTCAATGTACATATATTGACTACGTTCACCAATTTACAATATGCAAAATGTATTCATGTATTCAATTCCATATGACAATGTGTGTGTGTGTAGCTCATAAAATAATTTGCATGGTTAGATGGCGCCAGCTGATGTTTCTAGTGCGCGAAAATTTTGTAGAAATTCAAAAAATAAAAAAATTAAAAAAATTAATCCCATTCTTAAAAGTATACTTGACCACATGTTGTTAATTTATTTGGAGCAAGTCTACTTCTTATTTTGGTAGTTAAATTCGTTTATATTTGACAGCTGATGAATGAATTATATATAATTATTTATTCAAGTGTAGTAGAGATTCACAAAGCCACCACATTGTTGAAAAAGCGCCAGCTGCTTGGGGCAAGATTAAAAATACACCACTAATGCCATCTGTGATTTAATTAAGTAAATATTAAATGGAATTTAATAATATATATATATACTTCCTGTAATTGATTTATTTATTTTAAAATTTTAAAATCATCTCAGCTATAGAATTTACGTATTTTATATATTAATGTGTTATGTAAATAAATTATCCTAGATTTTTAAATGAATTTTTTTTTCTTTTTAAATTATTAAATAAATTAAATAATATATATTATGTATTTATTTTAGTTATATGAAATTTTTAAATATATATATTATTTTTTCATTTTTTAAATTTATTAAAAAAATATATATATATATATTTTCATTTATTGATTTTTAAAATTCTGGATAAATTTTATTGATGTTTTTTCATTTTTCTGCACACCGGAACTTCCGGCTGCAAAAACTGGTTTTTCAACATTTTACTAGCCGACAAAGGATGAGTCATCTTTTATACGTTGCAGCTGCACCTAGGTATAGCGAGTCTAGAAAACTCAACGATGTTCAGTTGAAGAAAAAATGTTCTTTCAGTCTTCAGCTCTTGCCCGGAGTAGACTACAAGAACTTTTTGGTGAGTTTAAATATATTTTATAATTTTTATTTAATTTTCGGTGGATAAAATAATTTTATAAAATTTATAAGTTATATAAATTATTTTATTTTTTTAAATTCATTTATTTAATTATTTAATATATTTTTATTATTTAAAAGAAAAAAATTTTTTTTTTATCTACACATGGCTATTTCAACTACTTGGACAATTTAGTTATTTTTTTTCAAGTTTTGCTGGCGTATATTACACATGTGGTAAGTTCTTCCAGCCAGTTTAGTGTAAAATAATTTCAATTATTATATATTTTTTTTATTTAATTGATATTTTTTACGAATTTTAAACTGAAAATATATAAATTCAACTTATTCGATTTAATTTAATTTAATTGAATAAGTTGAATTTTTTAAATGGGATGCTAGTACAGACAAGACCTCCTCGTGGTGCATCCTGGGTTAAAAGCCAACAAGTCTGTAAATTTTTCTTCTTGTTTTGTTTTTTTTTTATTTTCCCTCATTTAAATCCCTCAATTTTCCTGTTTTATTTTTTTAATATGATTTTTTTTAATTATTTTATTTAATTATTTTAGCTGATTATGAATTTACAATTAATATATACTTGCACCTAGTAGTGCACAAGTATACATATATATGCATTTTTTTAAATTTTTTATTTTATATTTTTTAAATTTATGAATTGCGACAATATACTTGCAGCTTTGAGCGCGAGTATATATGTATATTTTTACGAAACCTTTTGTATTGGCCAATACTTGCGACGTTTATGCGAAATGCGAATATTTACTCCCTTGTGCGTATGCTGTTTTAAAATAAGTTTTAATTTAAAAAAATATTATAGTGAAGAAAATTAAATGTGTTAAGTGATATAGTTGTAAAATGTTTGCTATTATAATTATTAGATTCAAGATAGATTCCAAATTTCAAGATTCAAGAAGTTCAAGATTATTCGCAAGATCCAAGATTCAAGATTCAAGAAATTCAAGGTTTCTCAGGATTCAAGACTCAAAAAATTCAAGGTTTGGCAGGATTCAAGATTTAAGATTTCAAAGTATCAAGATTTAAAAATAATTTTATAGTTAAAGTGTGAAATATATTTACAGTGTAGTGATAGTGATTTTTAAGTTTAAAAGTGTTCTATCAAAGTGAATAATTATTATGGTTCGGGTTTTTTTTTAAATTACAGCATAAATCATAAATACTATATTTTGACAAAATTAATATATTATTTTTATTTATATTTTTTATTTTTTTGTAGCACGACTGTCTCTAGGATAGGAAAAGGATCAATCTCTGCTGCATTGGCATCGATACTATTGTGGGGCTGTGGTAAACACTCGTTGTTTATTCTCTGTTAGACTCTGTAAATTCTTTGTCTTGCAGTACGATATTGGTTTTCTTCCTATTCCCAGAGACAACAGTGAAATTTTTTTATTTATATATTTTGCATGATTTTTTAACATATATTGATTTTGTCAAAAATATTTGTATAAATATATAATAATAAGAAGAGATTCAACTACATTCCACTACATCGTTGACATTGACTGAAGGACTGATTGGACTGATTGAACAACTTCTCCATGGATCTGCTGCATCTACCTTGAGGATCATCGATTGGATCAATTGGATAGACTGGGTACAAGGGAATCAACTACTTGGGATAATCTGGTTTTCATCTTCATCACTGTGCTGATTTTCAAGATTCAAGTTTCAAGATTTTTTAATATATATATGGGGAAAGTGTGAAGTAATCATAGTGAGTGATAGTGACATAGTGTATCAAGTTTAAAAATGTCCTATCACGAAGTAAATGATTATTTCAAAGTATATATTTATAAAATTTATCTTTTGTATATTTAAATTTGTAATAATTATTGATTTAAGAAATTTTTAAAATAATGTATAGGTATACGTGTAAAGTGGAGTAGGTCTACTGGAGATACCACTTAAAAAAAAACGAGTCAATGTCTTACCTCTTGGGTGGCTTGGAAAAGGCATTTAATATATATTTAAATAAATAATTATTTCATCTTTTTTTAGTCTAGATATCTTCAAGAAATTATTTTAAATACCAAACACATGATGTACAATAAATGATATTTTATAAAAATTTGTATTTTAGCATTTAAAAATAATTCACAAACTTTTGTTAATTTTCTTATACTATTACAATTTAAACAATTTCTTTTTCTTGAAAAATCGATTAGGTTATCATATAATTATTCATCGGCTTTTTTATCATCATCATTAATAATAATTATAATTTATTTATCAATATTTGACTTTTTTTTTCTGTATACCCAAAAAAATCAAGAAACTTTTTTTTTTAAAAACAACAATAATGAATAAATTTTTACTAATAGAAATCAATAAATTAATCCTATTATAAAAATTGCACTTAACCGCATATTATTTAGAATCTTATTATTAGTCAGAATTTTTTGGCATTATTGTATAAGATGACTTCTTTTGAATACCACTTTTCCTGATCTATTGAAATTTTATGACATCTTAAAATTTTTCGAAAAAAGTAGAAACACCTCTTTATATATTTTATAGTCCTGATAAAAATAAAAAATTTTTCAAAAATTAAGAAAAAAATTTTTTTTTTCGAGAACCTTGGATTTTTATTAGGCGAATATAACAACCAAAGAGGTATTCGAACTTTTTTTTCTGAAAAAATTTTAAATTTTTATTAGGCAAATATAATGACTCAAGAGGTATTCGATTTTTTTTTTTTTTTGAAAAAAATTTTGAATTTTTATTAGGCGAATATAATGACTGAAGAGGTATTCGATTTTTTTTTCTGAAAATTTTGAATTTTTATTAGGCAAATATAATGACCGAAGAGGTATTAAATTTTTTTTTTTTTTTTTAATTTTAAATTTTTATTAGGTAAATATAATGACCGAAGAGGTATTTGACTTTTTTTTTTCGAAAAAAATTTTAAATTTTTATTAGGCGAATGAAAGGACTAAAGAGGTATTCAAATTTTTTTTTTCTGAAAAAATTTTGGATTTTGTATTAGGCGAATATAATAGCCGAAGAGGTATTCGACTTTTCATTAATACTGAAAAAATTCATCGAATTTTTTTGCAAAAAAATTTTGAGTTATACTAGGGTTTTAGGACTTGAAAAGAGCTATTCGACGCATTTTATACAATTTTTCTAGGATCGATATTTTTCGATATATCGATAGTCACTTACCGAAAAATATATCGAGAAAATTTCGAGTTATATCGAAATTTTAGAGCTCGAAAAGACGATTTGAAATCGATTTATACAATTTTTCTACGATCGATATTTTTCGATATATCGATAGTCACTTATCGAAAAATATATCGAGGAAATTTCGAGTTATATCGAAATTTTAGAGCTCAAAAAGACGATTTGAAATCGATTTATACAATTTTTCGACGATCGATATTTTTCGATATATCGATAGTCACTTATCGAAAAATATATCAAAAAAATTTCGAGTTATATCGAAGTTTTAGAGCTCGAAAAGACGATTTGAAATCGATTTATACATTTTTTCTAGGATCGATGTTTTTCGATATATCGATAGTAACTTATCGAAAAATATATCGAAAAAATTTCGAGATATATCGAACTTTTAGAGCTCAAAAAGACGATTCCAAATCGATTTATACATTTTTTCTAGAATCGATATTTTTCGATATATCGATAGTAACATATCGAAAAATATGTCGAAAAAATTTCGAGATATATCGAACTTTTAGAGCTCGAAAAGACGATTTGAAATCGATTTATACATTTTTTCTAGGATCGATGTTTTTCGATATATCGATAGTAACTTATCGAAAAATATATCGAAAAAATTTCGAGATATATCGAACTTTTAGAGCTCAAAAAGACGATTCCAAATCGATTTATACATTTTTTCTAGAATCGATATTTTTCGATATATCGATAGTAACATATCGAAAAATATGTCGAAAAAATTTCGAGATATATCGAACTTTTAGAGCTCGAAAAGACGATTTGAAATCGATTTATACATTTTTTCTAGGATCGATGTTTTTCGATATATCGATAGTAACTTATCGAAAAATATATCGAAAAAATTTCGAGATATATCGAACTTTTAGAGCTCAAAAAGACGATTCCAAATCGATTTATACATTTTTTCTAGAATCGATATTTTTCGATATATCGATAGTAACATATCGAAAAATATGTCGAAAAAATTTCGAGATATATCGAACTTTTAGAGCTCGAAAAGACGATTTGAAATCGATTTATACATTTTTTCTAGGATCGATGTTTTTCGATATATCGATAGTAACTTATCGAAAAATATATCGAAAAAATTTCGAGATATATCGAACTTTTAGAGCTCAAAAAGACGATTCCAAATCGATTTATACATTTTTTCTAGAATCGATATTTTTCGATATATCGATAGTAACATATCGAAAAATATGTCGAAAAAATTTCGAGATATATCGAACTTTTAGAGCTCGAAAAGACGATTTGAAATCGATTTATACATTTTTTCTAGGATCGATGTTTTTCGATATATCGATAGTAACTTATCGAAAAATATATCGAAAAAATTTCGAGATATATCGAACTTTTAGAGCTCAAAAAGACGATTTGAAATCGATTTATACATTTTTTCTAGGATCGATGTTTTTCGATATATCGATAGTAACATATCGAAAAATATATCGAAAAAATTTCAAGTTATATCGAACTTTTAGAGCTTGAAAAGACCATTTGAAATCGATTTATACATTTTTTCTAGGATCGATATTTTTCGATATATCGATAGTAACTTATCGAAAAATATATCAAAAAAATTTCGAGTTATATCGAAGTTTTAGAGCTCGAAAAGACGATTTGAAATCGATTTATACAATTTTTCTAGGATCGATATTTTTCGATATATCAATAGTAACATATTGAAATATTTATCGAATAAATTTCGAGATATATCGAAAATTTATGTCACGAAAAGACGATTATAAATCGATTTAAACTTTTTTTCTAGGATCGATATTTTTCGATATATCGATATTAACTTATCGAAAAATATATCGAAAAAATTTCGAAATATGTCGAAGTTTTAGAGCTCAAAAAGACGATTTCAAATCGATTTATACTTTTTTTTTAGGATCGATATTTTTCGATATATCGATATTAACTTATTTTAAAATTGATCAAAAGAAACGTTGAAAATACTAGGCAAGCATGACTCAAAAAGAGGTATTTCTTGCACTTTCCCGTTTTTTTTTAGCATCGATATTTTTTAATATATCGATATTAACTTACTTCAAAATTTATTGAAAAAAAAGTAGAAAATACTAGGCGAACATAACTTGAAAAGAGCTATTCCATCGATATGAATGGTAACGTATCTTAAAATTTTTAAAAAATTTTGAGTTTTTATTAAGCGAATATAATAAACAGAGAAGTATTCGAATTTTTTTTCTTACGACAAAATTTTAAATTTGTATCAGGCGAATATAATGACCAAAGAGGTAATCGAAATTTTTTTTTCTTCGATTTTTTATTTGGCAAATGTAATGACAGAAGAGGTATTCAAAATTTATTTTTTTTTGGAAAATTTTCGAATTTTTATTAGGCGAATATAATGACTAAAGAGGTATTCGATTTTTTTTTTTTTTTTTCTGAAAAAATTTTGAATTTTTATTAGGCAAATATAATGACTCAAGAGGTATTCAATTTTTTTTTTTCCAAAAAAAATTTTAAATTTTTATTAGGCAAATATAATGAATGAAGATGTAGTTTATAAAATGAAAGTCAATTTATTTATCAAAAATGAATTTTAATTTTCACTTCCAAAAATAATTGTATTTAATACAATAAAAATATTTATCAACATAATTAAGCGATTATTATCATAAGTAACAATATTCTAAAATATTTTAATTTATCAATAATTGTAATTTATAATATATATAATTTAAAGATCATTATTTAAAATGAATCTATTGCCTTCTGAATTTTTACCAGAATATCTGTAACGACATTTTCCATATGCTCCTTTGTGATCATGTAAATTACGATTTGATATTGGTAATGGTGAATAATTAACATCAATAATACCATCAATATCATCAAAACTCATCATTTCACTTGGTTTATTTGAAAATGACGACGATGATGATGATGACGCTAATTTAACTGTTCTTAAAAATTTACCACGTGTATTTGCATGATAAATTTCTTGTTTATTAATTGATCTAAAATCAAGAAAACGAAGTGTATTTGGTAATATATAAATAGCATATAATCTATAACGATTATAATCAGCTTCATCGTTATTCATTGGATCAGTGAGTTGATCTGGGTAACCTGGATTTCCCAAGAGGCTCAAGTATGTCACGTTTGGACAACACTCTTTTATTCGTTCTAGTGTTGCATCAATATCTTTCACCTATACTAGAACAAATAATAAATATAATAATAAATTATTTTTTTAATAAATATTAGTGCATAGTAAGTAAAAGTATAGACCTTGTTATTGTTGATACTTAGTGTTTTTAATTTTGGCATAAATGGCAATGTAAAAAGATCTCTTAAATTATTGTTATCTAAAATTAATTCTTCCAAATATTGATAATCTTTTAATGCTGATACTGTTGTCAATTCATTGTATGATAAATCTAAACTGACACAATCATGTCCAACAACACCAACTAAACCTTGTGGAATTTTTTGTGCTCGTTGACCAGTATACCAAGCCTTTAAACAACAAAAATTAATAAATATTTTGTTTAAATAATTATATTTATAAATAAATAAATACTTACATGTTTATTTTTGACAGTTAATGCACTTCTATTAAAATCACGCTCAACAATAATCGCCATTTTGCAAATTAATAAAACATATGTACATAAACAAGATAATCTGTCATCAACTCATCACATTTATACTTTCATGTTTATCATTATCAGGGTCAATAAATTATATTATTTATTTAATAAATCTTTAATTATTATTATTTATGATTAATAATGTGGAGGTTGGCTCGTTGGTCTAGAGGTATGATTCTCGCTTAGGGTGCGAGAGGTCCCGGGTTCAAGTCCCGGACGAGCCCATTTTTTTATTATTTGGTTTTTTTCTTTTCTTTTGTTTTATTTAATTATTTTTTAATATTTTTATCTGATAAGTAATTGTCATTGTCATTTTTATAATGATATATTTTTTAATCACTCCAATATTTTTATTATATATACTTGTACTTTTTTGTTTTTATTTATTTAAATTTATATTTATTTATTAGCAATATAGTTTATAAATTTAACTAAATTTCTAATTTAAACATTTTCTATATTAATTATAATTCAAATCATTTATTTTGAAATTTTTTTATTTCAATTTCTCTTTATATATTATTTTATTTTTTTCACATGAACGAATTACAGTATATCTATTATTTATTTAAACATTATCATTAAATAAATAATAAATTATTTCAAAAAAATAAACAATTTAATTTAAATAACAAAGATAAATATAATTTATTTTATAATATAAATTTAAATATCATAAACACAAACTTATTTATTATCTTGTTTTTTTATTTAATTTTTTTTTCAAGTGGATGAGTAATCCTATAATATTTATTAACAATTGACAACTTTCCTGTCGTTTATCATCATTTTATTATTTAAAAAATATCTATATATGTATGAGAATGAAATAAATATTCAGTCTGCGTAGTTTTTACTTATATTTTTTATATTTACATTTGATGATTCACCACCTACTTGGGTGCTTTTTTTTTATGTTATAATATTTTTTTTTTTTTTTAAATTTTTATTATTGTATTGGCATCTCTTTTTTATTTATCCATTGATAAAAAAAGAAAATAAAAAAGTTTTAGTACACTGGCACATATATGCACTTGTATGAGAGACACATCAATACACATATATATTATAATAATTAATAAATAAATAAACTTATATTTGTATGTGTGTATACACAATTTGATGATTATTATTCAACATGGCGCTGGTGACACATTTGAGTACAAGAGACTGTCAAATCAGCTTGGGATACGCCTAAGTTTTTTTATATTTTATTCTATTAATTTTTAATTATTAATTAATAATAATAGTATGATTTATGTAAGTAATATATTTATTATAATTTTCATATATTTAATATTTAGAAATTTATTAAATCAATTATTATGAAACTTTTTATTTTCATTTTTTTTTTATTTTGGTAAAAGTCATCTCTCTTTTCATTATTGAGAAAAAAAAATATACACACACTTGTTTTTGATATAAAATTTTATTTATATTGATAAATTAACATGATAATAATACATTTTTTTTTTATCATATTTATTAAAGTGTTTATCTTGATATATATTTGATATTAAATTGTGTCAATGATATTTAGGTCTTAACTCAAGTTTAACGATAAAACATTTTATTAATTTATTTTTATTTTTTTTAAATAATAATACTAAAATTATATTTGTAATGGTTTTTTTATTAATGACTAAATATATTTTTATCAATTTTTAATAATAATAATAAATAAAAAATGATAAAACATTTTATTTCTTTTTATTTTATTTTTAAGTGTTGGCAATTAATTTTTTATCAACGTAAATTTATATATACCTATTTATTTTTCAGACTTGAATAGTGTATTGTAATAAATAAATAATGGAAGCTATTGTTGAATATAATTATTCTGCTCATGAACCAGATGAATTGACAATTAGAAAAGGTGATATTATTAAAGATGTAAAAGTTACAGCTGGTGGATGGTGGGAAGGAACATTGAGAGATAAACGTGGCATGTTTCCTGATAATTTTGTCAAGGTTAGTATATTATTATAAATATACTTTTTATTTGTTACTTTTTAAAATAATATATTTTTATAATAAAATTTTTAAGATAATTGAACCATCACCAAATGGTCATTCAAGTAAAATTAATAATGGAACAATTAAAAAAGATGATAATATAATAAGAAATGGTGGTTCATCTGTTAGAAAATATTGTAAAGTATTATTTAATTATGAGCCATGTAATGAAGATGAATTAGAATTAATGCCACAAGATTCAATTGAATTTTTGGAAGAAGTTGAAGAAGGTTGGTGGCGTGGAAGATTACATGGACGTGTTGGTGTATTTCCATCAAATTTTGTAACATCACCAAGTCCAGAAGAAGCTGAAAGACCAAGTGGTAGTATTGAAAGAACAACTAAAGAATTATGTTTAGTATTATTTTCATATGAAGCACTTAATGAAGATGAATTGACAATAAATGAAGGTGAAATTGTAACAATAATATCACGTAATGTTGCTGATAAAGTAAGTATATTCTTATATCAATATTTTATAATATAAAATAAATAAATAAATAAATAAATATTTTTAGGGTTGGTGGAAAGGTGAAATACATGGAAAAATTGGTTTATTTCCTGATAATTTTGTTAAATTAATTGAACAAAAAAAAGATAATCAAGATTGGCATGATACAAATCAATCATTATCAAAATCAAGTACAGTTAAAAATCATTTAATTAATAAAAAAAGTGAAAAAGCACATGCAAGAAAAAGACTTGATTTACGTAGTGGTTTATCTAATACTGATAATATGTCAATAAAAAAAATATCAGATTCAACAGTCTCATCGTCGTCATCATTATCATCAACAACAACATCATCATCATCATCATCATCATCAACAACAACAATGTCATCATCACGAATGACAATTCAAAATGAATTAAAATCATCAACAAATTCAAAAAAAAAAAATGATAATTTAATTGAGAGTACTGATAGTTTAACTGATAGTTGTATTGATGAAGAGTTAGATGGTATTGAACGTGGTGAAAGTGCACCATTATTACATTTAACAGCATCACGTGCTAAAGCACCACGTAGACGTTTACCATCAAGTCAACATGTAAGAGGACAAACAACATCAACAAATAGTTTATCATTTACAAATTCAACAGAATCAATTATTGATGATAATTTAACAAATGGTTCAATTGATACTGTTGATCAAATACGTGTTACTAATGAAATTGATGATGATGATGATAATAATAATAGTAATAATAATAGCAATAGTAATAGTAATGATAATTCAATTAGTAGAACACGTAGAAAAGCAGCACCATGGATGGAAGAATTAAAAATGAATCAAATGGAAAAACGTAAAATTGGAATAAATGATAAAACAGATAATATTATTATTAAAAAAGAAAGAAGCCATAATTCAAAACCACCATTACCAGAATTACCACCAAAATTAACTAATGATGATCATACTATTATTACAACTGTTGAATTAAGACAAAAAAATAAAGATAAAGATATTAATATTAAAACAGAATCAAGTCATATTTCACCAACAACTACATCAGTTACAATGCCAAGTGGAACAACACCAACTTATGTTCCATATAAATTATTTAGTCAGTTGTTAGATAGAGTATGTATTTTATAAATATATTTAAAATAATTTTACGTTGAATATTTTTTTTTAACTTTAATTTGTTTATTTATTTTAGGTGGTTGCTTTGGAACAAAAACATACTGTGTTACAACAAACAGTGGCACAATTAACTGAACAACTTGGTGCATCATCTGGTGCCAAAAAACTATAATCTTAATAACAAAAAAAAAAAAGAAACAATTATTCTGTGAGTATTTCGCTGTGCATTCCTTACAAACATTTTACAATTTTTTTATATTTTTATTTCTACAAATCAAATTGATTTATTTATTTTTTTTTTTTCATTTAATTTATACTTATAATGATGTTGATAATAATCTCGTACATATATTATTGGTATTTTTTTTTGATTGTCCTCGCGCCAAAATAACTGATAATTATTTAAAAAAAATTATCATTATTATTTATTTAAACAAAAAAAAGACAAAAGACAGTCTCAATTATTCATTCCAGCAGTATTTTTTTTTCTTTTTTTATCTGTCTATTGAAAAGCACAATATTCCACAATGGAAATTATTTTTTTCCATTGTTATTTTTGATTTGTTTATTTTTTTTTTTTCTATTATTTTTTAAATAAATACTAAAGTATTTTTAATCGTACAAATACCATAATGGTTAAAAATAAATTAAAAAAAACACATAATAATAACGTCCAATATTTAAATTATATTCAAGTAATTAATATAATTTTTTTATGAGTTAATAAGGTAAATTTATAAATATTTTTGATCAGTTAATATTAATAACGGCCGAGGATTTAAAGACTGTAAAATGTTATAATTCAATCAAGTTAAAACGAAAAAAAATAATATAATATAATTAATAATAATAAATAAAAAAAAAGATAATAGTTTATAATATATTCGATATAAAATAAAGCAGTTCCAAATAATGTATTTCCGCTTTTGTCAATGTTGCTTAAATTGGTGCTAAGGTACGAAACGTTGAAGGAAAAAAAAAAACAAATAAGAGAAAATAAAAATGCATAATATATTTAATAATTTCATATTGAACCAAAAAATTTTACCTGATGAAAAATTTACATATTCAAATCAATATATTATTGTGATTATATATCTATCAATATTATTATTTTTATTAATTATTTCATTATAAAATTAATAATTAGAAAAAAAAATTATTTACCCATTTTGAATATCTACAAAATTATAATTTTGTTTTATTTTCAATCCATAGTTTTTGTACTTTTATAATGTGTTTTTTGAATGATAAAATATAAAATATTTCATTGATTAAAAATACGCTTTGCATTGGTGATTTGAAATTTGGAAAAATCATGAAAATTTTATTTAAAAAAAAAAACAAGTAGATAGTCATTTTTAAATTATAAAACAAGTGTTTTTTTTTTTTTTTTTTTTAATTTAATTATTTTTCAAATAAAATTAAAAAAAAAAAACAAAAGAGAATAATAATTAAAAAGAATGAATGTTTTTTTTTAGTACTTATAAAAATTATAATTAAAATTGTACTTAAAAAAAAAAAAATGAAAATTAATATGTGAAAATTAAGAATGATATAAATTTAAAATTAGTAAAGGTTTAAGGAAATAAAATAATATGTAACAATGTACATATTGATTATGTATAATGAGACAAAAAAAAAATCGAAAAAAAAAAAAATAATAATTGAGTCTTGTATATTCATAGTATAAACATATATATTTTATTTTGTCTCAGCATCAGTGAGATGTTTGAGACACCACTACACGGGGGCCGTGATTAAAAGGCCAAAAAAAAGATAAAATAAATAAATAAAATTTAAATTAATTAAAAACAAAAGCTTGTAAATAAATTCATTAAAATAAAAATTCTTTAAAATAATTATTTGTTATTTTTTTTCTATCAAATATTTTGGTATTATTTCACATATAAATGGTAATGATTGTGAACAAGGAACAACTTTCCATAGTCCATGATAATTACCTCGAATTTTTGATTGTATCAATGCAACACATCCTCTAGATGATGGTTCACCAAGTTCCCAACTTCGATAATTAAAACAACTCAAATATTCATCTGATAATTAACACATTTAAAAAAAAAATATATATATATATATAAAATCAACAAGTAAATAAATAAATATTAACAATTAAATTATTTATATAATAATCATATTAACCAAATGAATTTTTCCAACGATGTTCTTTTCCATGATTACTTAATCCAACAAATGTAGGTTTATCATAAATATATTTTGATAAATATTCACTTCTTTCATAACTTTCAATACGTGCTAATTTTGATTGAATATTATCACAAGTTATTATTGCATTTTTATAATTATCAACATAATCTTTATAATGAACAAATAATCCAATTCTTGGTATACAATGTATAGTTTGATTAATTGGCATTGTTTTATTATCATATAAACTGTAGTAACTGTAATGTTTATCATAAACAAGTGATGACATTGATTTTATTTCTGGACAAGCTAATGCATGACAATTGAATTTATTTGTGTCATCATGTCTATTATTAATAATATTATTATTATTATTATTATTCATTGTTGAATTTTTGATATAACGGAAATTAAATGCCAGTGCTTTCTTGGATATTGAAAATTCATGACACAGTTCTAAACTTGACAATTGTTTTCTTGATAATATAACTTCATTTGAACGTGAATGTTTTTTAATCAATTTAAATATTGGCTTAACATTATTATTATCATTACAACTATCACTTATTGTTATTAAAATTAAAAATAATAATATCAATAAATTAATTAAATATATTTTATTTATTTTTATCATTTTTTAATAACAGAAAAATAATTTTTTTATATATTTATTCTTAATGTATATCTTGATTTATACTGTTGTTGGTTTTTTTTAAATTTTTTTATTATTAAGTAACGTGCAAGTGAAACAATGCGATAAACATTAACAATTTTTTTTTATTTTTTATTATTTTATATTTAGCCGGATGTATACGACGGATATATCATTGGTGTTTTGTGTCATAATTTATCTAATTTGTTTTTTTTTTTTATAATTTTAACAATGGATCAAGAGCTTTTGTAACTTCAGCAAATATATCATCAATATTACCTTCAGCATTTATCTGTCAAAATAAAAATGAAACAAACATACAAATAAATAAATATTAAAATTGATTAAATATATATGATTATACTTACACGAACAACTTTGTCATTGTAATGATTAACAATTTCTCCATTTTTAAGATTAAATATATCAATTCTTTTAACAATTGTTTCTTCATTATCATCAGCTCTTCCAGATGATACAGCACGACCTAAAAGTCTTTTTTTCATTGTTTCATTTGATACATCAAAAAATAATATTAAATCAGCTGGACAAACCTTTTATAAATAAACAAATATAAAAAGTTAAATAATAATTGTATTATTAATTTTTTTTATATAATAAATAATTACATTTTTTTCAAATTGAATTCCTTGATCTAATTCTCTTGGATAACCATCAATGAGAAAACCAGTTGTGATGCCATCAGATTTTGATTTTTCCATTCTTTCTTTGATAAGAGTCAACACAACATCCTGGTAATAAAAAAATTTAATTTACATTAATTTATTGTATGAGATTAAATGATTAATATTTATTATTATTTTTTGTTTTTAAATTACAGTTGGAACAAATAGTCCTTTTGACATTAATTCTTGAAGTGTTGAACCACGTGAACTACCACTTGCAACTTCTTCTCTCAACAAGTCACCACTGCTAAGATGTACTAAACCATATTTGGCTATTATTTTATCACATTGGGTACCTTTACCACAGCCTGGACCACCAATAACCCAAACTGTTTTCATTTCTACTATTCCTTAAAAAATACAATTAACACAAATTAATAATTAAAATTTATTTTTATTTTTATTCAAATAAGTATATATCAAATTACTTGTGTTATGTAATATTAAATTTAAAAATATTTTTATTTTTAAATTTAAATATAAAACATATTATAAAAATTTACCTTCATAAATAAAAAATATTAAAATAATTGATAAAAAAATAGCCAGATTAATATTATAATAATTTTAATTTATAAAAATGTTTTTTAAATAATAAATTTTTGAATTTATTGATTTTTTTTTTGGAGATTAAATATACTAGCGCATGCTTGGAAAAATATAAATACTAATATTGTCAGTTGCCAGCTGTCAACTGCATGTGAAAATGTTGGAAAAAGCTTTTTTTTTTTTTGGGAAAATAAAAATGAGTATTTTTGTGTGAATATATTTTGACAACTGGTAGTGGTGATGTAAATGTTGTTGGCTAATTGCCCACCTCATTACCTTGAATTCTATAGTTAAAACAATTTAATAAATTTTTTTTTTTTTAAATAATATATTTAAATAAAATTATTTATTAAATTTATAACTATTAATACAAAAATGAATAAAATAAAAATTGATTTTTATAAATTAATTTTAAGTTATTAATTAATATTTTAAGCAATTTTCTTTTGATTAAAAAATATTTTCAAGTTTTTCTATTTTAAATATAATTAAATATAATTTATTATCAAATATATAATTATAATAATTTATTGCAAATAAATGTTAAATATAAAATTAAATTAATTATATTAAAATAATTCAACTATTTTTTTTTATTTTGTTTATGTAAAATTAATTTTTTATCAATGAAAATATTATATTTTATTTATACAATATTGAAGGATATTTTTCTAGGTCTGTAACATTGATTTTATACAATTTTATATATCCGGAAGTTAATATGATATATAAATATAGTAACACACACCCAGTTACATCAACACAAAACAAAAAACATTTTTTCTTTTTCAAAATTTCTCAATTGATTAAATAAAAAAATAAACTTGTAATCAATTAAAGATAAGATAAAAAATAAATGACCAAAGATCTAGATTAATTAGCAAACCTCACGTGTTTATAAATAAATGTCTTTATATAATTTATTTTTAATTATTTTTTTTCAATTTTTTTTCTCATTTCAAATATAAATCAAATTGGCGGGTTATTGGCCTTGATGAATGAAAAAAAATTTATAAATATTAAAAATAAAAATTATTAATTTACCAACCTTGATTAATATCAATACTTGAAAAATATTTGACAATTAGAAAAATTTAGAGCAACTGCACTTTACTTGTCTTTTTTTATATGAATAAAAACAAAAAATTGTTATCCTTGAAAAATAAATGAACATCATGATTGGTCAAAATAGCAGCCATTTGTTGAAAAAAAAACCAATCAAAATTTTTTATTTCATTTGTCATATGTTTTAGTTAGCCAATGAAATTTCATCAATGATACCAACATACCCAAACTAAATCTTGTTAAATCTAAAAAAAAAAAAAAAAAAAAAAGAAAAAAGAACGCTGCTAATGAAAATTTTGTGTAGCGTTGAATGATAAAATTTTATTAAATAAAAATAATAATGGTAAGTTTTTAAAAACAAATAAAGTTATAATAATTAATAAATAAATTTTGAATATATAAAATTTAAATAATCTTAAATATTTTCAATAATAATAATACACATATGAATGATGAAGAATAAATAAAAAATAATTTTGGAATGGCAGTATGACAGACCGGTACCATCAATTAATTTCATCTTTATTTAAACAATAAAATGACATCTATCAAATACATTGACATTGTTTAACAACAATTATTAAAAAACATGCTGTTAATTTATTTAAATAACATAAATTATATTGTTAAATAATGCATTAATTTATAATAATAATAATTTGGAGCACTGTGTCATAACCTTATAAGGACATGATTAAAGCCCAACCCCATTTTTATATTTTCCATAAATAATAAATTAACAATTTTATTTACTAATAAATAATAAATTTTTCTTTTTTTTTTTTTTTTTCTTTGTAATTTTATTATTATTAGTTTTTTATTTTAATTGTAAACAAATTGTTTATTGTGTAATTTAAATAATAATAATGTTTTTTCTTTGTTTTTTTTAGCAACCACAAATAATATTGTTGAAAGAGGGTACTGACTCAAGTCAGGGTAAACCTCAATTAATATCAAACATCAATGCTTGTGCATTGGTTGTTGATTCAGTTAAAACAACTTTGGGTCCACGTGGTATGGATAAATTGATTGTTGATCAAAATGGAAAAGGTACAATATCAAATGATGGAGCAACAATATTAAAACTTTTAGATGTTGTTCATCCAGCAGCTAAAACATTGGTTGACATTGCAAAATCTCAAGATGTTGAGGTAATTTTAATTTTAATAATAATCATAATAAAAATAGATATATTTTTCCAAATGATATTGATAAATAAAAATGGAACTTGATAAAATAAATATTGTTCCATGTCAATTGGAAATAAATAAATAAACAAGAACATTTTTAGACTGACAATTTAATTGAGTTAATAAAATTGTTTCAATATTGTTCAAACATTTATTTATAAATTAATAATAATAATAATAACAGGATTATTGTTTTTGTATTGATTTGTTTAATAATTTATTTTGTTTTATTTAAGGTTGGTGATGGTACAACAAGTGTTGTATTACTTGCTGGTGAATTTTTAAAACAAATAAAACCATATGTTGAAGATGGTGTACATCCACGTATTATTATAAAATCATTTCGTCAAGCAATAAAATTAGCTGTTGATAAAGTTAAAGAACTTAGTGTTAAAATTGATAAATCAACACTTGAAAAACAACGTTCATTACTTGAAAAATGTGCATCAACAGCAATGAGCTCAAAATTAATTCATCATCAAAAAGAATTTTTTAGTAAAATGGTTGTTGATGCTGTATTACAACTTGATGAATTATTATCATTAAATATGATTGGTATGAAAAAAATATCTGGTGGTGCATTGGAAGATTCACAATTAATATTTGGTGTTGCATTTAAAAAAACATTTTCATATGCTGGTTTTGAAATGCAACCTAAAAAATATACACCATGTAAAATAGCATTATTAAATATTGAACTTGAATTAAAAGCTGAAAGAGATAATGCTGAAGTACGTGTTGATAATGTTGCTGAATATCAAAAAATTGTTGATGCTGAATGGCAAATATTATATGAAAAATTAGAAAAAATATATAAATGTGGTGCAAATGTTGTATTATCAAAATTACCAATTGGTGATGTTGCAACACAATATTTTGCTGATAGAGATATGTTTTGTGCTGGTCGTGTACCAGATGAAGATCTTAAAAGAACAATGAAAGCATGTGGTGGTGCTGTTATAACAACAGTTAATGAAATTACTGATTCAGTACTTGGTAAATGTGAAACATTTGAAGAAAAACAAATTGGTAGTGAAAGATTTAATTTTTTTACTGGTTGTACAAATGCTAAAACATGTACATTTTTATTAAGAGGTGGTGCTGAACAATTTTTAGAAGAAACAGAAAGATCACTTCATGATTCAATTATGATTGTAAGACGTATGATTAAAAATGATGCTGTTGTTGCTGGTGGTGGTGCTATTGAAATGGAATTATCACGTACATTACGTGATTATTCAAGAACAATTGCTGGTAAAGAACAATTATTAATTGGTGCTATTGCACGTGCACTTGAAGTTATACCAAGACAATTATGTGATAATGCTGGTTTTGATGCAACAAATATACTTAATAAACTTCGTCAAAAACATCATATGGGTAAATGTTGGTATGGTGTTGATATTAATACTGAAGATATTGCTGATAATTTTGAATCATGTGTTTGGGAACCAGCAATTATTAAAATTAATGCATTAACTGCTGCTGGTGAAGCTGCATGTCTTATATTATCTGTTGATGAAACTATTAAAAATCCAGCAAGTGGTGGTGGTGATGCACCACAAATGCCAATGGGACGTGGTGTTGGAAGACCCATGTAATTTAATAATCAATAAAAAAAAAATCATATAACTTTTTTTTTTTTTTTATTATTATAATTGACTAAAAATCACCATTAAATAATCTGTTATTGAATATTATAACACTGTGTATTATGCATAATTGCTAAAAAAAAAATTAAGCTTTCATGCATTATTTTATAATACGTTTGTATTTTTCAATTAATAATAAAATAATAATGAAATCATAAGACATTTTTTGTATTAATTTTTTATTGAATTGAATTTTTTTTCTCTTTGTTCTTGTAAAAAGTTTTGCAGCCAACTTCATTGAATACTAAAAATTAACATTTTCGAAAAAATAATTTGTATTATTGAAAAAATAAAAAAGAAAAACCTGAAATTTGTTTTTGTTTTAATACAAATGTTTATCGGTCGAATTATTAGATACAAAATTTACAGTTATCCTGTTTCATCATGGAGGTTAATTATAAGGTAAAAAATAATAATAAAATAATTTCAAAGTTATATAAAATATTTATAAATGGTTATGTGTTAGATACAATGATGTGATCTGAACATAGCAATTTATTCATCTCCTCTCTTTTTCTCTCTCTCTTATATTTATCAAAAGTTAATCAAGTTAATTAATGTTGTTATCCTCTCAATGTGAGTTTTTCTCTCTCATTGTGTTTATCAACATTATAAATAAAATAAAAACAAAACCATAAAGGGAGAATATACTAAGAAATATACCTATATAAAAATTAAATTCTATTTTTGTATCTGATGTAATTATTTTTTTTCTCCCTCCTTGATCAAATTAGTTACAGCTGACGTGTATTTTTTTTTTTTTTTTTCGCCATTTGTATTTTTCTTTGTCAGTTGCATTTTATATTTTTATTGTCCAACAAAGTAAATTTATAATAATAAGTCAATGACAACGTGTATAACTTTAATTTATCAAGACTGAATTTTATTAAATTATAACATAAAAATTAAAAAAAAAATATATACCTACCTATATTTTTCAATATGTCATCATTGTCAGATAAATTTTCTAAATTTGATCCAACTGATTCAACGTAAGAATTTAAAATGTCATTTAAATGAATTTTATTTATTCATCAACTAATAGGTATATTTGTTTATTTATTTATTTTTAGAAATATGTCTGGAGAACATGGTACTGGTACACCAACAACAGCATCAACAACAACAACAACAACAACTTTAACTGAAAATGCTGAATCAGTTAAACAACGTTGGAATGATATTAAAAAATCACCAAATGATAAACGTGATTATCGTGGTTTATTATTATCAAATGATATGAAAGTATTATTAATAAGTGATCCAACAACAGATAAAAGTGCAGCATCAATGGATGTTAATGTTGGTCATATGAGTGATCCTTGGGATTTACCAGGTTTAGCACATTTTTGTGAACACATGTTATTTTTAGGTACTGAAAAATATCCAAATAAAAATGAATATAGTTCATTTTTATCACAAAATGGTGGTATATATAATGCTGTAACACGTTCTGATAGTACAAATTATTATTTTGATGTATTACCAGAACAATTAAATGGTGCACTTGATAGATTTTCACAATTTTTTTTATCACCTTTATTTACTGAATCAGCAACTGAATTAGAATTACAAGCTGTTGATTCTGAATCAGCTAAAAATATGGCAAATGATACATGGCGTATTGATCAAATTGATAAATCAACAGCATCTAAAAATCATGATTATACAAAATTTGGTACTGGTAATGCACAAACATTAAGTATTGAACCAAAAAAAAAAGGTATTAATGTTAGAGATGAATTACTTAAATTTCATAATCATTGGTATTCATCAAATATAATGTCATTAAGTGTACTTGGTAAAGAAAAACTTGATGAACTTGAAAATTTAGTTGTTAAATTATTTAGTAATGTTAAAAATAAAAATACACAAGTTGCAATATGGTCTGAGCATCCATTTAATGAACAACATTATAAAAAAAAATTATATATTGTACCAATAAAAGATGTACGTAATTTAAAAATAACATTTCCATTACCAGATCTTGATAAATATTATCATTCAGTACCAAGTCAATATATATCACATTTACTTGGTCATGAAGGTAATGGTTCATTATTATCAGCATTTAAAAATTTTGGTTGGTGTAATTCATTAATTGCTGGACCAAAAAATACAGCACGTGGTAATGTAAATTTTTTTACAATTATTGTTGATTTAACTGAAGAAGGAATGAATCATATTGATGATATTATTAAATTAACATTTCAATATATTAATATGATTAAATCAGATGAACCACTTGAATGGATATTTAATGAATACAAAGATATTGCACAAATTGATTATAATTTTAAAGAAAAAAAACAACCAAGAGATGCTGTTAAAATAACATCAAGAAATTTACAAAAATATCCAATAAATGAATTATTATCAGCACCATATTTACCAACTGAATGGAGACCAGATTTAATTAAAAATTTATATAATTATTTAATACCAAATAATATTAGAGTACATATTGTTGCACAATCATATGAAAATATAACAGATAAAATTGAATATTGGTATGGTACTAAATATACTGAAGAAATAATATCTGATTGTATTATTAAAAAATGGTCTGAACCTGGTTGGCCAGAATATTTAAAATTACCAACAATCAATGAATTTATACCAAAAAATTTTGATTTAAAAAAAATTGATGATGATAATAATAATAATAATGAATATCCAATAATTATTGATGATTCATCATTAATGAGAGTATGGTTTAAACAAGATGATGAATTTAAAATACCAAAATTACATATAACTATTGAATTTTCAAGTCCATTAACATATTCTGATCCATTAAATTATAATTTAACATTTATGTTTATACAATTATTTAAAGATTCATTAAATGAATATTCATATGATGCTGGTTTAGCTGGTTTAAGTTGGGAATTAAATAGTAGTAAATATGGTTTTTTATTATATATTGGTGGTTATCATGATAAACATCGTATATTACTTGATAAAATATTAGATAAAATGGTTAATTTTAAAATTGATAAAAAAAGATTTGATATATTAAAAGAAAATTATATACGTGGATTAAAAAATTTTGATGCTGAACAACCATATCAACATGCTGTTTATTATTTAGCAGTATTATTAGCTGAACAAGTATGGACAAAAAGTCAATTACTTGATTATTCAAATGATATTTGTATTGATAAACTTGAATTATTTGTACCTCAATTATTAGAAAAAATATATGTTGAATGTCTTGTACATGGTAATATAACTAAAATTGAAACACTTGAAACAACAAATTTAATAAAAAATAAATTAATTAATTCTAAAAAAAATATAATACCATTATTACCAGAACAATTAATATTATATCGTGAAATAAGTCTTGATAATGGTTGTCAATTTTTATATGAAATTAATAATATACATCATAAATCATCATGTACTGAAATATATTATCAATGTGGTGTACAATCAACTGAAAATAATATTAATTTAGAATTATTTGTACAAATTATATCTGAACCATGTTTTAATATATTAAGAACAAAAGAACAACTTGGTTATATTGTATTTTGTGGTATATTACGTACAAATAGTGCACAAGGTCTTAGAATTATTGTACAAAGTGATAAACATCCAAAATATGTTGAAAAAAGAATTAATGAATTTATGAATTCAGTACTTGATATTATAAATAATATGTCTGATGAAGAATTTACAAGACATAAATTATCATTAGCATCAAAACGTCTTGAAAAACCAAAAACAATGAGTAATTTATCATTAATTTATTGGGGTGAAATATCAAGTCAACAATATAATTTTGATCGTGCTAATATTGAAGTATCACATCTTATGACTATTAATAAACAACAAATTATCAACTATTTCAAGGTTTGTTGATTATTTTTATTTTATTTTATTTTTATTTTATTTTATTTATTTATTTTTATTTTTTTGTTTTATAGGAAATAATACATTGTGAATCATTGTGCAGACGTAAATTAAGTGTTCATGTTTTATCAATGGCAAATGGTGGTGCAGGAACAATCGAAAACATTGAAACAACTGATGATGAAAAAATTGACAAAATAACTGATATTGTTGCATTTAAATCAAGTCAATCATTCTATCCACTTGTTAAACCATTCAATGATATTCCTCGAAAAGGACAAAAATCAAAATTATAATAAATAATTTTAAGTTTTTATTTGAAAATTAATTAAGATAGTTTTTTAGTATTTTACAAATAAATTTCTTAATCATTTGAATTTTCATTTAATAATAATTAAAGAACAAAAAACAATAAAAGTAATAATTCTGTATTTAAATTTCAATCATGATTATAAAAAATGATATTTTAATAATTTAAAAAATGACTTGTATAACTTTTTTTTTTTTTTTTTTTTTTTTTTTTTATAGAATATTTAAATATTGTAATAAAAAATTAAATAATTATCAAAAAAAAAAAATATGTTTATTTATTTATTAATCAATTTACTTGTTTTTTTTTTTTTTTTTTGTTTCATTTTTTTAATAGTCAAAATATTTCTAGCCAGCTTCACAGTACATAATAAGTATTAAAAAAAAATTTCTACAGTCTTATCATTTACACACACATTTCTAGTCAATGTATTTTCAAAATGGCTTCACCACTTTGACAGTTTATATATTATCAAACAGTACACTGTAACTGTATTCATTTATACGTCATTTATTGATTTTTAAATATAAAAACAAAATTAATCAAGTACGTTGTTGAAAATAATACCTAAAAAATGTATCAAGTTTATAAATTAATTAAAAACAAATAAATATGAAAAATTTAAAAAAAAAAAAAATTATTATAAACAATAAAATATTATGATTAAATATTATAATAGTATATTATTATTTTATCAATCAGAAAAAAATACAATTAAAATATTTTAAAATGGATGAAAATGATTCATCTGGTGAAAATAATAAAGTATTATTAAATTCATCAACAATTGTTAATCATTCAGGTAATTTCAAATTTTTTTAATTAACATATTATTATAATTATATTTAAATTAATATTTATTAAATATATTACAGAGGACACTGTTGATGATAATGATTTGGCAACATCCATTACAAGTTATGTTAATTTAAATGATGAAAAAAATATTACCACACCTTTTAACTCAAATGACAACATAGAAAATTCAATAATAATTGATAATAATAATAAAATAAGTGTACCATCAATTGTTGATGATAATAAAATTGTTAAATTTTCACTGCCAACAAATTCAATTAATTCCATAAATATTATACAGTCAAATACTCAATTTCTAAATAAAAGTAGAAATTTTTTAAATTTTATTACTGAAAAATCAACAAATATTATGGAAAAAGCATTATTACCACAACATATTGCATCACGTTACAATAGTTATGATAAAAAATTAATTCAAGATTTAACAACAAATACAACAGTCAATATTGATAATGATTTATTAAATTCAACAAATAATATCAATGATAAAATTGATGATTCAATAACAAATGGTATTAATACAAATGAATCATCATCATCATCAGATCATGAAGAATCAAAATATACTCCAGTATTATCTGATACTAATTGTTTAATTGTAACAAATGGTCATTGTAATGATGAAAAAAATGATACATCAGAAGAAATAATTCAATCATCTGATGTAAATAGTACAAATTTATTGAAAATTACAGATGATAATAATAATGACAATGATGATGTTGATGATGACTGTAATAACGATGATGATGATGATGATGATAAAGTAACTATTGAAAATTATAAAAAATTAAAAATAAATAATTCATCATTGTTAGAAAAATTAAAAATTTTAGAAGAAAAAAATAAACAATTAGAATTAAAATCAAATCCAATTGAAATTGAAAATCGTGATAAAACTATTGAACGTTTAACAAATGAATTACGTTTGGCTTTATCAACAAATGAAGATTTACGACGTAATTATAATTTAGCAAATAAAGAAAAAGAAAATATGGTAATGAAATATGCTGTTGGTGAAAAACAATTAATTGATACACAAAAATTAAAAGATTGTGCTGAAAAAAAATTAAAAGAATTAATACGTGATAATGAAAATTTACAATTAAAATTAAAACAATTACAAGGTGAACGTACAAGAATATGTAATATATTAGATACAAAATGTCGTGAATTAAATGATACACAAAAAGATATTGAAAAATATAAAGAAGATTGTAATGTTAAAGATGTTAAATTAAAATGGTTACAAAATAAATTAAAAAATGATAATGATATACAAAAAGATACACAACAAAAATTAGATAATGCATTATTAAAATTAAATGAAATGAAAAATGAATGTGATAATGTTAAAAAAGAATCATTTAATTCAATAATTAAATTTCAAAAATCAGAAGAAAATAAAGCAGTTACATTGGATGAACAATTAAAAGAACAACAAGCTAAATTAATATTAGAACGTCATGTTATTGAAGATAAAGAAAATTTATGTATATCATTAGAAAAAAAAATAGATACATTAAATAATCAACAAAAATTATTAATTGAAGAAAATAATAATTTAATTATTAAAATTAATGATTATGAAAATAAACATTTAATATATGAAAGTAATTATAATGATTTAAAATTAATTGCTGATAAAAGATTAAAAGAAATTAATGATTTAATGACAAAAGTATCACAAATTGAAACATTAAAACTTCAATTAATTCATAAAGATCAATGTTTAGCATCAATTGAAAATGAAGTTGAACGTTTACGTTTATCAAATCAAGAAATGCAAAATGATATGGAATGTTGTCGTCAACGTGAATCACATATGCTTGAATTTACTCAAAAATTAACTGATAAAAATGTACGTTTACAATCAGAATTTTCATCAATTGAAGCTAAATCAAATCAACTTGAAATTGAACAAATTCCATTACGTAATAATATTATTGAATTAAATGAAAAAATTAAACAATTAGATAATAATTTTAATATTGAAAAAAATAAACGTATTGAAGAATGTGAGTTATTAGCAAAACATCTTGCTGAAGAAAAAAAATTATCAGATACATTAAATCGTAAATATGAAGATAGTCAAGGTGAAATTATTGTATTAAAAAGAAAATATCAAATGTCTATGAAAGAATTATCACGTGAATTACAACAATGTAAAAAAAAAATTGAACAATATGAAACAAATGAAAAAATTCAATTAACAAATAACAATCAACATAAATTATTATTAACAACAAATTCAAATGATGATGTTATTAATAATTTAAATATTGATAATAATAATACAAATCAATTAACAATATCATATAATGAACTTGATAAAAATTCACTTATTGAAAAAATATTAAAAATGCAACGTATTAATGTTAAAAGAGCTGAAAAAATTGATTTTTTAGAAGAAAATTCAAGATCTTTACTTGCTGAATTACAAAAAAAAAATAAAATTATACAAAATTATATTTTACATGAAAATTTTGATGCTATGGGAAATTCTGAAAGTGATAGATACAAGGTATTTATTTTAAATATAAATAATAATATTTGTTTAATTAATTATAAATATAAAAATTTATATTTTTATTTTCTAAAAAAGCATCTTAAAAGTCGAAGGAATCCTGTAAGTTTATATGTTACTAATATTTCTTTTCTTTTTTATTTATTTATTTATTTATTTATCAAAATTATTTTGTTGTTAATTAAATTATTATTTTTTTTTTATTTAATTTAACAATATTTTAAAATAATTTTTTCTATTTACAGGCACAACTTGCAAGACATGGTGGTATTATGGCATCTGTATTTAATCATCGAGTTTCTGATAATAATATGACACTTGAATTATCATTAGAAATTAATCAAAAATTACAAGCTGTTTTGGAAGATGCTCTTTTAAAAAATATCACATTAAAGGTTTGTATATAAATTTATTATATATATATATATTTATTTATCCAAAATATTAATGTATTTATATTATTATTTTAAACAGGATAATATTGATACACTTGGTGAAGAAATAGCAAGATTATCAATGAAAAATCAACAGCTACAAAAAACAACAAAATAACAAAAATATAAATTTTTAAAATTAATCAATTAATCAACATCAATTCCATGACTTTTTTTTTATTATTATTATTTTATAAATTTTTATTATTTATTTATTTATTTTTTTTTTTATATATTTATTTAATTTTGATGAATTGTTTTTTTTTTCTTAAAAAACTTATTTACTTTATATTTACTTACCTTTATTAATTATTATAATTTTTTTGTTTTTATAACTTTTATTTTTTCTTTTTATTTATTGCATTTTGGTGCTGATGAAAAATAGTATTTTATTGTATTTAAATTATATTTATAAATAAATAAAAAATTGATCAACAAAATAATAATTAAGTTGAAAAAATTATTTATATTATATATGTTGTATTATATTTTTAATATAAATAAACAACTTATTTCAATAAAATACAATTAAAAATAATCTATTGTTTAATTATTATATTTTTATTAATTTTTTTTTTTATAGCAGTGATACTTTTTATAATTATTTTAATCATTAATTATTATACATTTTCGTAGGACGGTAAAGAGAAAAATTATTATCAGTAGAAAAATTTAAATAAAATCAATTGTATTTTCAAGCAATATACTTATATATATATATTTATTTTTTTTTTGAAATTATTAATATTAAATTAAGAAGCTGAAATATATATTCAAATCAGTAAAAACTCTATAATCTGCATAATATTTTCATTGACAATTTAAATACTTTAAATTTACATTAATTATTCAATTTGTTTTTTTATTTTGTTTTAATTAATAATTATTATCATTTTTAAACAGCAATGTACATTTAAGCTTATCATTATATATGAATATAATTTGTAGTTGAATATTCAAGAGAGAAAAAGTTTTGATAAAATTATTATTTTCTTAATATATTTAATTTAAATATATATCATAATTAATATATTCAATAACCACGCAATTATTTTTGTACATTTAATTTTGTTATACACATTAATGATCTACAATATAATTTAAAATTATTATTTTTATAATTTAATTTTTTATTTGTATTATCAGCTTAAAATTGAAACAAACAAAATTAAATAATAATTATAATTAAAAATTTAAAATATTTGAATATGCGCAAACTCGTTAGAAAATAATTATTAGCTATAGAAATACAAAAAAAAAAAAAAAAAGGGAAAATTGATTTTGGCTCAGACCAAAGTAATCTATCCCTCTCAAATTTTGCACAGTAGATTTTTGTTGATTTTTTTTTGTTAAAATGTATATCTGCACATAGACATTGAATTTATATCCATAGTAAATTAAGGCCGTGAATCCCAATGGCCTAGGGGACGAGCTTAAAGGAGATCTATCTTCCTGACGAAAAAATTTTTTTATTTCTTTCAGGATTTTTAGCTTTATTATAATACAAACATATTGTATCCAACTAATGCTTATATTCACATGATAAAAATAAAATTTAATATCAAAATAAAATAATAAAATAATAAAAAACTAAATAAATTGAGAAAAATTACTATTATAATATAATTTTTATGATTTAAAATTGTGAGAGCGAATTAAAGGGGATAAATTGAGATAGTAATATAGATTTTTATAAATATTTTGTTTTTTTTTTTTTTTTTGATAACAGGATATGGATATATCTTTTAAAGTCACATTAAAATAATCCTCTTTGCTATTTCCCTCTCGTTTTCTATACAGCAATGTTTTTAAAAAAATGGTTTTTCACTTTTTCTATTACTTGTTTCTTTTATTTTTCAATTATTTTTTTTTTTGTTTTAACCATTCATTGTTTACGTGTTTCCATTCAGTATTTTAATTGTTTTATTTATTTATTTATTTATTTTTAATCTATAGTTATACTATAATATTTTTTATTTATATATTATCTGAATGAAAAAGCTTTTAATAATTCACCAAATTTCTACGTGCAAAAGATATTTATGTTATTTAATTTTTTATTACTTTTTTTTAATTATATAAATGATCAACAGTGTCAGGCACAAAGAATGATTTTTTATTTATTTATTTATTATATAATTATTTTTTTTTTTTAATACACAAAAAAAAAAAATTTTGTGTTTAAAAAAAAAAAACAAATAAAAGTACTTTTTTTTTCTTTTACTTTTTTCATTATTGCTGTAAGAATTTTGTATGGTGATTTACAAAAAAAAAATTATTTAAAAATACAATTAATTTCAAGCATACAAGTATATATATTTAAATTAAAATCATGCATATATAAAAGCAGTAAATAATTATAAACAAGGATACTGAAAAATAATAATTAACACATTATAATAAAATTATAAATTTTTTTTTTTTGTTTTTCTTTAATAATATAAATCCAGCGAATAAAATAGCAATAATAATAGCTATTATTGTTTGGCATCGTTATGTTCACGTCTGTACAAATTTATTAAAAACTATTGAGACGTTAATTAATTATTATAAACCTAATTAGTAATTACTAACCCAAAGAAAAAAAAGCGAATAATAAATTAAAAATAATAACTTTTTTTTATTAATTTTTTTCGCTGTATAATTGATTTAAAATTTTAATTTAATAGAATAATAATAATAATAATAATATATATTCTATTTAATTTTAGCGAAAAAAATTAATTGACAAATATTTTTTAAATAATAACTACACTTTTTTATTTCAATTAGTTATTTTGACATTGCTATTGATCAACTTAATTTTAATTCAAACTTAATAATAATAGTAATTACAATAATAATAAACTTAAAAATTATGAAATAATAATAAATTTAATAGCATAGATATTTTTTTTGTTTAAACAATAATGTTTATTATTTATAAAACATAAATAAACAATAAAGAATAATTAATTAAATAATCAGAGATAATTTCTCGTATTAAAAACTAAAATTAATAATAAAAAAAAAAAAAAGGTTTTCTTAATTAGTAGCAACGACATTGAATTTTCAGGCAAACTAATTATTGAATATTTTTATTAACAATGAAAGACAATAGTGAGATTTATGATTTATAATAAATCAATTTATTAATTAATTAGTCTTTATGTATTTAAAAAAAATAAAATAAAAAGGAAAAAAATTAAATTTATTGTTTTTATTTAATAAAATGAATTTAATCATTTTTTTTTTTTTGTAAATTATATAAAATTATTGTTTCAACAAAAAAGCACCATTTACAAAATAATAAAAAAAAGCATTTTTAATGCAGGATTAATCACACGTGCAAAAATATAAAAATAATAATAAATAATTAATTTTTTTTGAAAATAATTTGATCATTTTTTTAATTAATTATTTTGATAAATATCAAGTTAATTAACAAACATTTATTTATTTATTTTTATTACTTTTATTGTAACTTAAATTTGAGTTTTTTTTTTTTTTTAATATATATATATATATTTTTTTTTTTTATTTTTTTTTTTTTTATCTATTTTTATTAAATAATTTTATAATTTTTTCAAATTTTTGTACGTAAGAATGTGTTTGGGTTGTATGTCTACAAGTAGGCTTTTATATTTTATTAATAATATTTTTTTTTATTTAATTATTTTTAAACAGTTTTTGTTTTTAAAAATTTTTTTTTTTGAACTTGTTTTACAATTTTTTGAGTGAAATTTATATAATTTTAGTATTACAATAATTAGACCTTTTTTTTAAATATATTTTTATATTTTTCAATTTTGTATTATTGACATAAAAAAATTAAAAAAAAAAAAAAACAAAGAAAACATGTCAATTTTTAAATATAATTCAAACTAAAAATACAAAAAGATAAAGAGAGAAAAAAAGAAAATCTTATTATTTAAATTAATCAATCAAAAATACATTTGTGTATTTAATTTAAACAAATAAAACATTGATTAATTTATTTGAGCCCTTGCTACTTATAAAAATTAAATTTATCTAATAAAAATAATGACAATATATCTACCAAATAATAATAGTAATAATAATAAAAATTATATAATTAAGCTTAACAAGGGACATAGCGCTAGATTTAAACGAGCATAACACAGACATTTTTTTTTTTTATATATTTTTAATAATTTCATTAAAAAAATTGCACGTTTATTCAAAGATTCAACAAGCGATAGTAGAGTATTGCTTATCATTATATCAATCAATACATTTAAAAAAAAAAAAAAATAATAAACAAATTGCTTAATTTTTGAAGCAAACAACATGTGTATCACAGTATTTACATTGCATTCGTGATTAATTTATAGCACTTGGTACCAAAATTTATCAAAATATTTATAAAATTGTACAAAGCAATGAATGAACATGTTTTTTTATTTTTATTTTTTTTTTGTTATCTTGATCAAGAAAGCTCTAATATCATCGAACGCTTGTCCCTTTTATATTTTTTTTATTTTTTTTTTTGTTATGCAATTTATTTAAATTTCATTTAAAAATTAATCTAAGCAGTTGAAAAGCAATTTTATATTTTAAATAACACGACAAAGCTCAATCAACGTATAAAAATGAAACATAAAAATAATAATTGTTTTATTTATAAAAAAGTTAAAACAAATATAAAAAAAAAAAAAAAACTAAATGATATGTATTTATCATACTTTTTTTTTTCTTCTTTTTTTAAACATCAATAATAATGTCTTTTTTTTTTTTTTTTAGTTCAAAATTTAAATATAATAAAGGGCCCCTAAAATCAATGGAAATGATTTATGTAATATTGTTATTATTTTAACTTTTTTTTTTTTTAAATTTTTTAATTTCAATCATCAAAATAAATTGTTTTATTATTATTTTTTTTTTTTTTTAATTACGTATATGGCATTTGTACCTTATTATTTTTTTTTTTTCAACTATTAATTTTATATATTTTTTGGTTTATTATTATTTATTTTCTTTCGTTTTGTTTCTATATCATTTGGTTAGTACGACAAAGGCACCCGATGAGACCAATTATTATTATTATTATTATTATTATTATCATGAATATATATTTTTAATTAAACAAAAAAATTAATAATATTAATTTTATAATTATTAAATGAGACACCAGTTAAACCATCTCAATAAAAAAACAAAAAATCTATAAAATAATAATTTAATTCAATCAAATAAATATTGAGCTTATTTTTTAATTTATTGCTTTTAATTTTTTATAAATATATTTGCTCATATTTTATTTATTTATTTTTCAATGTTATTTATATATATATATTTATTTATTTATTTATAATTTTTATTAAATATGTTTTAACTGGAGGTAGATGAACAGGAAACTGAATTACTACTCTCAATTTTTCCTTTAAATAATTTCATTATTTTTTTTTTTAGTTTTAAATATTTATCAAGGAAATTATAGATAATCAATTGACTTTTAATTAATTTAAAATTCACATGAAATATATTATTAATCAAGATGATTTATGGTGTCTCAATTATTATATTTAATTTGTTATTTTTTTTTTTTAAATTAATTTTGCTTTACTTTTTATTGTATCAAGAATTTTTCATTTTTTTTTTAATCATATTGTGTCTCTCGAATTTACTTTTGTACAAAGCGAATGTTTAAATAATAATAATAATTATTATTATAATAGAGAGAAAAAAAAAATAATATGTTGTATAACTATTATTGTTATTAAATATGTACAAGTGGGGTTGTTTGACTAAATGACAATTATTCTTATTAATTCCATCGTTCTAGACTATTTTTTTTTGTTTTTTTGTTTTTTTAAATATTTTTTTAACAAAATAAAAATAATTGTTTTTATATTACTAAATAGTATAAAATGGAAATATTTAATTTAAGAAATTTATATTGTGATGAATACGCACGTATGTACGCACACAACAATTAATTGCAAATTGAAAAAAATAATAAAAATAATAATGATAATAATAATAATAATTATATATGTATATCAGAAAAGAGAAAAATACACATTGACCAAAGCAATAGTACATATTAGAATGAAAATAAATTGTTTAATTTATTCACAATTTGATTATTAAAATGCTTGGCCAATAATTATTGTATTTTTTAAAATTTTTAAATCTCGATGAGAAACAACTTACAATAACGTCAACCACACGGATTTGCACAAACCACTATTGTGAAAATTGGAACTTGAAATCTTTGTAAAAATGATTCTTGACGCTATGGTATTTGTTGAGACATTGGTCAATCACTTGTTGTATCATTATTGTTAAAATATTCACCAGCATCACCACGACAAATTGGACAAGTACGATTTGACTGATAGAAAAAAAACAAAAAAATGAATAAAAAATAATTAATATCATATATATATACCTATATTATTTAAATTATATAAAAATTAAAAGAAAATATTTAAATACCTTTAACCATTTATCAATACATTTGGCATGAAATTCATGTGAACATGGTAATACTCTTAATGATTGTGGTGCTTCAAAATCACACATACAAACAACACAATTTGTTTGATCACCTTGATGTGTTTCAGCATTAAATTTATATGATGGTAATTGTTCAACTTCAGCTCTTGTTAAACCTCTTGGTTTAGCTTCACCTAAACGTTCAGCTAATGATAATAATGCTTCATAATTTTCAGTTTCAGCTGATTCTGGTGATGATAATTCAGTTTGGCTGTATGGTGATAATGGTGGATTACTAAACATTGCCAAAAAATGTAATAATAGTCCAGGATAACCAGTTGGTGGTATTGGTGGTGTACCACGCCATCTATTTGTT
This sequence comes from Lysiphlebus fabarum, assembly GCA_011426435.1. NCBI lineage: Eukaryota > Metazoa > Arthropoda > Insecta > Hymenoptera > Braconidae > Lysiphlebus > Lysiphlebus fabarum. The sequence goes on from WSYQ01000105.1 coordinate 57,348, forward strand.
CTTTGTCTTCTTGCATTAACTGTTGCTCTTCTTGTTCTTGATTGTATTATTTCTAATTGATTGACACTTCGTGTTTCAGGTAAAAATAATTGTGGTGGTGGTGTTGGTACTTGTGTTAATGTTGGTGGTGAATATGAATGTGGTAATTGTATTTGTGGACCATTATTTTGAACTCGATGATGAAGATGTGATTCAATAAGTTCTAATTCAACATCTCTCTGTTTAATAAAAATAAATAAATAAATTAGTTAATAAATTAATATGATAAATATGATAAATAAAATAAATTTATTTTATAGTTACCTGTTGTGGTAATTGATGATGAGTTGTATAATGCGTTGTATGAACTGTTTGTTGTGATTGATGAGGATGTGAATGTGGATGAGAATGTATTGTAACACCACCTCCACCACCACTACCATTTCCGTTTCCATTTCCATTTCCAGTACCATTACTATTAACTCCAACGCCAACGCCAACGCCAACACCACCACTTCCACCACTACTACCACCACCAGCTGGTGTTGGATATCCACGTGTTGGTGCTGTACCCATAAAATTATGTACAGCATGACCAGTATAATGTCCATGATGATGATGATGGTGATGATGATGATGTTGATGTGGTGGTATTGGACAAGGATGAGCAAATGCATGTGCACCAGTTGGTGTATAAATACCATGTAATTGACATGGTATTCTATAACCAGTTGGTTGTGGATGCCATATTGGTTCACCACTAACAGTTACACCAAGACTTGATACACCAACTTGACCAACTTCAACAACAACTTGACCATTTGTACCTTGTGTTTGATGATGTCCATTATTTAATTGATGATGTTGATGATTTTGATGTGCATTATGTATATTATGATGTGCACTATGAATATTATGATGTCCATTATGTAAACTATGATGTGAATTATGTATATTATGATGTTGTCCATGTATACTATGATGTGAATTATGAATTGTTGGATGTTGATTATGTATACCAGGTGATAAAAATGGATATGATAATGCAAATGATTCAGAATAACGTGGATAACGATTTCTAATTGGTGGACTACCACGTGTACTAATATGATTACGTGGTGATCTACGTTGTGGTGCTTGTGATATATCCCATGGTGCTGTATTTGTATGTAATGGTGGTGTTGGTGTTGATGGTGTTGGTTCTTGTACATCCATTCCTGATACAGCACCATTTCTTGATATTCTACGACGTTTACGTGATGGTGATTCACTCTAAATAAATGAATATTATATATTAATAATTGTTTTATTATTATTTATAAAAAAAAAGAATTTTCTTCAAAAAATAAAAATTACTTTTCTGCCATCATCTTGACTAGGTTGTCTATAGTACGGTGGTGATGGCTGAATTTGAACAGGACTCATTGGTATTTGATTAGTTGCTATTATAAATAAATTAAAATATTTATTAATATTTATTAAAGTTATTAATATATTGATGATATTATTATTATTTTATTATTATTATTATTTTTTTTTTACCTTGTGAAGATCTTCGATAATCCATTTCAACAACACTAGGACCAAGACCAGCATTGATATTCATATGTGGATTTCTCATTGTATTTTCTTGTCCACAAATATTTAATCTAAGAGGAGGAGAATTTTGTTGTTGGCCACTTGTTTCTTGTGAAAAATGAGATGATGGTAATGGTTGAATTGGTACTTGTACTCTTGATTGTTGTGAATGTTGTTGTGAATTTGTTTTATAACTAACACTTGGACCACCTACACCACCATGATAAATATCTTTAGCTGATGGACCAGATGATGTACCTACTCCAGGACAATCCCTAAAAAAACAAGATAAAAATAATAGTTATATTTTTATAAAATTTATTTTAATCTTCATTTGACATTTACAATTTTATGACACATTTAATTCAATGAAAATTTTATTAATTACGTTATATACTTATATTTTAGTCAAAAATAAATTTAATTATATATTAATTTGTGTGTATATATTTTTAGGTTCTAATAATTATTAAAATAGACATAATTTGTATAGAGTATTGAGTCATTGTATTAAATAAAACCATTGCATGCTCAAATAAAAATAGTATAACAATGCATAATTTATAAATTTTTTAATTATCAACCACGTGTATAATAATAGAAAAATCGATTGACTTTATATTTAATTTTAACTGGCACATTTAATTGTAACCACCAATGTGAATTTAATCATTTTTATTTTTCAAATATTCAACAATAACAAATATTATTTAAACATGCAAAATTATTATTTAAAAAAATTATAGTATTAGTCAGTTAATGATCAGTTAATGATGACATTAAAAATAAATTAAATACAAGAAAATTAAATAAGTGAATAAATAATCGTCAAAAAGTCAAAGTTGTTTCGATTATCAAAAAAATTTCAACTGAGTAAAATGTGTTAACTGTTGAATCTATATCATCAAGATTCAAAAATTAATCAAATTTAAAATTTTTTTTTTTAAATAATAATAGTAACATCATTATCATCATTTAATATTTGTAATTAATTTTCTCAGTATATTAAATTTCATGTTATCAAAAATTACTACAACCCAATATGTTTTTTGTTTTTGTTTTTTGTTTTCAATATTTTTCATTTTCATTATTATTTTTTGATTAAAGCGTGTGTATTAATTATATTATTATTTTGTATTTAAATTTGCTTTGTATATATATTTAATTATAATTTATAAAAGAGTAGTATAACAATTATATGTGTTTTAATGATTTTTTAAAAATATATATATTTTTTTTAAATGGATAAAAGGGTACCCATTGTGATAACGTGATGAAGATCCCTGACGATAGGGGTATTCCTTGTACTGGTGTTGGTGATTGTGTTGGGTATGCTGGTTGGCATGTTGATTGAGGGGATGCCAGCCAGAACGAGTATGGTTTGATGGTGCTGAACGATTCATAGGTCCTGTTGTTGTACCACTACCTCCAACTCCACCACCGCCACCACCACCACCACCACCTCCTCCAACTCCTCCACCAATATTTCTGTATCTTGCCTGCATACCCATGCCCCGATGTTGATGATTACCCGGTCCGTTCATTTTATCCCTCGCCCTTTTTATTTTTCCCCTTTTGTATTTTTTTATAATTTTTTTTTTTTTATATTTATTCGTCCTTTCTTTCTTTTTTCCTTTTTCTCACTAAATTTTTATATTTTTTTTTTCTAGTGGATCTTTCTCTTCCTCTTGGGGAATATAATTTCTCTTTTTCTCTCCTTGGGATTTAAAAAATTTTGTTTTTTTTTTTTTCTCTAGTTTTTTGGATTTTTTGATTATTATTATTATTTTCTCTTTAGGATTTATTTTCTTCTCTATTTTATTACTTGTATACTACTCTCTCATTTGCTTTTCAACATTCCCCCTTTTGGCTGGGTTGTATGTATATCTATATGTCTATATGTCGTCCCCCAACAAGGCAGTTCAGGCACACTATATGCTGGTGGTTGGCAACCAGAAGTGCCTGGGCGTCTCCTCGACAAAATTGCTCCAAGGCTCTCTTACTATCGTGTGCTATATGTCCTATATCACCATATCACCATGCATATATATATATATTGCTATTCTTCTTCTTCTTCTTCTCTTCTTAATGGTCTCTCACAAAATTTCAGCTGTCGAGGGCCAACAACAACCTGGCAAGTCATTTACACACTGCATTATCAAGCAAATATATATATATATATATATGTATATATAGTTTTTTTAAATAATAATAATAATGAATATTAGTGATATTAAATTATAAATATTATTATTATATACAATATAAAATATCATAATCCAGGCTAATGTTTTTTTTTTGATCAACTAACATTTAGCCTTTTAATATTGAACTTTCTCAATTCTCGCTTTTCTCAATTTTTAAATATTATTTTTCCCATATCTTAGTTATTTTTTAAATCCTCTTTATATTTATTATAAATTTAAAATAACATACTTATATATATTAAAGCACCAAAAAAGATTATCATGCATGCTGAGGAGAGAAAAAAAATATATAGGTATATTAATATTTTTCAAAATAGCGTGCTTCAAAGTTGTTCTAGTAAGTATATTCATAAGCAATCAAAAATCAAAAGAACATTAACAAAATAAGTTTTAGGAATGAAAAAAAAAAAAAAAAAAAAAAAAAAAATTCATACACACAAAAGATAAAATATTAGAGAGGAAAAGGATGTTGATTTTAATGATGGTGGTCATGATGTTGATGATGATGATGGAGGACCAACCAAGAAATATAAAAAAATAAAAATAAATTGAGAGGATATTAAGAAGAAAAGATAGAATGGGCCAGTAAATTTTTTTTTATTTGATAAAGAAACTGGCCCTGGAGGTTACAATAATACCAGAAAATTGATGTCTGCGGCCAGATGTTGATGGAAAAAAAAAAAAAAAATACAAGAGATCAGAGGAACTTTTTTAGAGAGATTGAGAATAAAAAATATCGCGTGTATTACAATACTGTATTGTTGTTTTTGTTGTTGATGATAATGATGGTAATGATGACGGAGTAGGTAATCACTGCATATACATATAGACAATACAAATTTTAAACTTGAAAAAAAAATATCCAAGGAAACGATTAAATTGGACCGGAATTCAGGGCCCCGTTGCTTTTGGCTAGCATCAAAGCAACCAAAAAATTACAATCGCATTTAATACAACACACATATACATATTTATTATATATATATATATATTTTATTAATATGATAAAATAGTTGTTGTAGTTGTAGATTGTTGTATTAATAAAATACTTGATCCAATCCAACCAAGTCTTGTGGTGATGCATCTTGTATACAAAAACCAGTTTATAGTTGTATACCTTTAAAACCTGCACCCAGCACATTTTGACATATAGGTATAAAAATAAATTATTATTATTTATTATTATAATTTTTTTAAATACTTTTTTTTATCAAATATAAACTTGTTATTTTATCATGAAAATTTAATTTTCAATTGATAATAATTCATGTATTATATAATTATTAATTATTATTTTTTTTAATTTAAAATATTATCAATATATTTCATTTTTTATAGCTGCTGATGCTGTTGTTGCTTTTATGTTAGTTTTTTTTTTTTTTCTTCAATATTTTTTGGGGATATATAGAAAATAAAAAAAATATAATATTAAGGTGGTGTTTCTCTGTCCAGGTATATTTTTCATTATTTAAAAAGTAAAAAAAAGGTAGAAAAATATATATATATATATATATTTTATATAAAATAAACTGATCTGTTGCTTTCTTTATAAATATACAGCATGTTAAATAAAATTGAAGGTCTTGATAGACGTTCACTGACAGTAACAATGGTCAATTTTTTTGTTGGAACAAGACAGCAAGACAGAGCAGGTAGATGAAAAAAGAAAATTTTTTTTTTTCATATATATACCTATAAGCTATATAAATTTTAACAAAAAGGATCATTTGGTTATACATATATGTATATACCTGTATGAAAGCTTTTCAAAAAATAAAAAAAATATATATTATTTGTATATCTTAACAAGTTGGCCCCACTATTCAACAGATCCCTAAGATGAGAATACAACCAACATGACTACATATAAGTAAATTCGAAATTCTCAAGCTATGAGTCTAAACCATCAAGAATAAAATAAAAATGTTAGCAACATTTTTTAAAAACATTCTTGTACCTAAATCTACACTTTTAAATTTACACTAGAGTCTTGAAAATATATATTTTCTTTGTAGAAATAAAAAAAAAAAAAATAAAGATTTCGATTTTTGTAAAAAATTTCGATTTTCATGGTACTTGAATAAAATGAATGACCTTACGAATAATTTATTTATAAAATATATTTGAAAATAATATTATCCCTATAGTTTTCTAAATTTTTTTTTTAGAAATAGAAAAAAAAAAAACCTTGAAATTATATTTTGTATAATATTATTTTATATATTTTTTTCTACATAGAATTTCACGCTGTCTAAATTATCAATTTGAATTAGAAAACAATTACTTTCAATATTTCATTATATTTTTTAAAACTATAATAACTCACGCAGATTATAATAATGACGATCAAAAATTAAAAATAATAATTTCCCAAGAGATTACAAAATATATAAATTTATTATTATTATTTTCCCAACTAAAATATTATCTAAATTTCAATTTCAAAATGAACAAACTAAACAAACTTAAAAAAATAATAAAAAAAAATTCCAACTAATCATATCATATATATTTTTACAAAGATTACATTTGATAATAAAAAAAAATTATCAAAATTATCTTTTAAAAAAAAAAAAAAGAATAAAATTGTTGATTATTTTATTCAGCTGAAATTTTGTGTCTGTATATATGTGGGTGTGTCTCGATGATATTGAAAATATATAAAAATGAAAAAAAAAAATAGTGTATGTACAAGGTTTCTTGTAATGATGAGTAAAAAAAAAAAAAAAAATATATATATATAAAAAGGGGAATAAATATATAAATGTATTATAATATACAAATATACTTATACTGCAAGTTGAGGTATATATATTAGCAAAAGAAGCAAAAAAAAATAAAAAATAAAATATACGTGTACATTGTACAGTCTTCCTTTGAGGTAGAGCCCCAGGTGTAGCATCATCGTCAATCGCACCACCTGCCTGACCCTCCTTTATGTATATATAGGTATAACACACGTCTTTACACATCTCGCATCATCAACAATATTCGCATACACATATTGAATTATATACCTATATTATATTATATTATATATATATGATATGCGACATACGGCTAGCAGCTGATGCTTTATATATTTATTTTTTAAATGCAAACTGTACAAGTTACGCAGCAAATGATACACAAAAAATTCTTGATGAGCTTGATAAATCCAATTTTTGTTTTTTTATTTTTTTTAATTTTAATTTCAAATATATACCTTATTTAAATTTATATTTGTATTTAATATTTTTTTACTACTTAGTCATTTATTGCAGCAATATTATATTTTTTTTTTTTTTTCATTTTCCCTTGATGCAACGTGTCTGACTATTATTGTATATTCTACTTGCATTATGAAAAGTGAGAGTTGCTTATTTTCATTTAAAAAAAAAAAAAAAAAACCTCACACCGTTGTAATTTTATATATCCATACTTTCGTTTATTATTTAAAAAAAAAAAAATTTATAAAAATTATATATTGATAATAAATAATAATAGATAAATAAATTTTTTTTTTTTTTTTTCAAATAATTATTTATCTATACATTTTTAAAGTTTAAAATAATAATAGTTATCAAATATATTGATTAAAGAATGTATATTATAATTATAATAATTTGTTAATTTATAAAATAATCAATAAAATTAAAAATCAGTAGGCATAATGTGTATTTTACAATAAAAAAACAAAAAAAACCGGAAATGCCTCGTCCCTGATCGTCGTCGTTGACCCCATATTAAATAAGAAAAAATATAATATAATAATAATAAAATCTACACATGTACCCACGCAAATGTAAAATATTTGCACATGCTATATAAATAATAACAATAATAATTCTCAGATGTACAATTTTGAATATTTCAAAAAAAAATAAATAAATAAAAAAATTCAAATAACCGCGCATGTTCCATTCTCTTTACTCATTTTCGTTTCATTCTCTCATTCACATGTGTCATATTTTTATTTATATTTACATTTTATATTTTTCATTTTGATGTAAATAAAAGTTTTTTTTTTTATATATATCCTATAGATATATATTTATTATTACTCAAAATGATGAGGTAAATAAAAACTTTGTTGAATTACAAGAAATTTCTGAGTAAAAAATAACAAACAGTATTTTAAAATAAAAGTAAAAAAAAATGAAAACAATGTAATTTTTTGTTTCTATTTTTTTGGGATAAGTTGCCTACCGTATAGGATAACATTCCCTCGTTGCCGTCATTTCAACAATGGATGGTGACAATGACGGTAATGATAATGAAGATGAAGATGATGATGATGATGAGGACAGCGTGATGAAGGATCCGTATTTAAAGCAATTGGTATTTTAAAAAAAATTTTCTCAATAAAATAACAAGATTAATTATAATACACATGTAACACATACAAACACAATTATACTAGGGTGTTTTTTTTTTTTTTTTTAATACATCACAATATCTCCCACGCAATTACACAAACTAAATATTTAACAAAAAAAAATAAAAAATATTATTGTAAAAAAAAAAAACATTTACAATTATAAACAATAGTTGTTTTTTTTTTATTTAAATTTAATATTTCTTTGTTTATACAAAACACGCAAAATTAAAATGTCAAAAATTTATTTTTAACTAATTATCACCAATACTTGAACATTGTCACGTGAATTTTTAAACAAAAAAAAAAATTATATAAATTTCATGTAAGTTATATATTAAATTGAGATTTTTGTAATTTTTTTTTTTTTATTTATATACATGTATGATAATAAGAAGAACGAAAAAAAAAAAAAAAAAAGGAAAAAAAAATAAAATAAATAATAAAAAAAAAAAAAAAAAAAGTTTATAAGAGAGTGCCGTTGGTTGCGCCGGAGCCAAGGGCAACACGGATCGACAGTTGCGCGCGACGGACTGAAGCAGACTGAAGCCAGTGACGGTTCTTCTCTTTGGTTCGACCCAAAGACCGCTTGGTTGGGTGGTTTTGTTGGTAAATGACAAGGATAAAAAATAATATATATATGTATAAGAGCAAGCAAGAAAATAAATTAATGAGGGAGAGGAAATGAGTGTGTGTGTGTGTGTGTGATGTACTCTAGTACTCAACTCAGCCAGACTCAACTCATACACCGCAGGCAACATTAAAGAGAGGGGTTTAACACATGCACACATACACATACAACTCATCTATTTATTATTATATATATGTACATATACAATCAACATCGTATCTAGACTCAAATCGAGCCCGCAGACTTTTCCTTTTCATTGTTGTTCCCAATATGATAAATTCTATGACTCATTTTGTTAATATATTTTTTTTTTTTTGTTAAATTTAGGTATACATCTTTTACCCTTGGAATTTTATAATATAAATTATTATTATTATTGTTGTTGTTGTTGTTATTTTAATTAATTAAAATGGTATTAATTTATTGTGTCAATTGTTTTTTGAATACATTATTTTAAAGGAGAAATATCAGTATAAAATGTGCAGTCATAATGTAAGTTCTTTTTTTAACAGAGAAATTTTATATTTGAAGTTGATATTTAGTCTGGTTATTTGAAGCAGGATGAGACCGCGCCCATCATCATCTAATTACACCATGTGATAGATGGTAAATATGTTTTTAAAATTTGATATCTTTTTTATGTTATTATTTTTTTTAAAAACTTTGTTATGTATCACACGTGATAATAATTTATCATATTATATATTTTTCACAAGTGATAACAACGGTATTTTAAAAAACCATTAGTAATTTTTTCAATAGATTTAGAAAAAAAAAAAAAAAAACTGTGTAAACTAATAAAAAGTTTGTAGATTTTTATTTTATTATATATATTTTTTATATCGCGTAATATATTTAATGGCGCAATTTAATTTAAATTAACGCGTAAAAATTTTTTATCAACAGAGTTGAATTAGTCGATAATACAGTTTTAAAATGAAAAAAAAATATATATATAAAATGAAATGGTTTTTTTTTTTTTTTTATTATAAAATATTTGGGGGAAAATACCCGGGGATTTAATCCGAGATATCTGGCTGATGGTTGTAAATTTAAACGACATTTTGCCCTACCCAGGGATTATATTACTACAATTGTAGCGTCTTCGTTGGGGTCTGAATATTAATTTCCAGATGGTCTTTTAGTAATGGTTGTAACACGTGCAAACATATATATATTTTAATAGTTCACACGAAAATTCTAAATCAAATACTTGCAACACTTTACCATATAAAACTATTTTTCTAAGATAATATATAAAATCTAAATTTTATCTTAAATATACTACAAGCTTACTCAAATAAATATTATTTATAAAATATTTTACATAACTTAATATACAGTTAAATATATAATCTTATCACTATGTTATCCATACAAATATATATACATTAACTATCTAAAAACAAAAAATAAATAAAAAAATATACAAAATGAAAGTTGAATATAATTTTCTTCAGCAGGTTTTTTTTAAAAAAACTAAAATAAAAAATATACTATGTATTACATATGCAATGACTGTGGAAAGGGTTTAAAGAGTAACCCCTTATCAGTTGAAAAATTTGTGAGCCAAAGGGGAATATTAATATATTACTATTAGGGGTTGTGAAAGGGATGCTTTGTCAAAGGGGGCGCACTATGATTAGGGTTCTATATCATATATGTATATAAAGTCTATACACGTTTACACTTACACACACACACACACACATGTATACATAAATATTACAATCAACCCCTATTTGTATGTAAACCACCCCTAACTAGAGACAGCAATATTATCGACCTATCAAGCAGCTAAAAATATATATATTTGCAAATTTAATAAAATTAATAATACATTTATTATTTTATTGAGAAATAATTTTTATTTAAACAATAAAACACCCAAAAGCCAGAAACATTTATATATATATTTTTTTAAGCATGATAAAATAATTTTTGTTGATTTTGTTAAAAATTTTATATAATATTTATCAGCGCATGCGTTGTGATAACAGAGAGGAAAGGAGCTTATGGATAAAAAGTATTATCAACACGAATAATAAATAAATAAAGAAAAAAAAAGCTAAAAAAATTTATTAAATATATATATATGTTATGTTATACTTGCTTGGAAGAAAAAAATAAAAGCAATCCCATGATGATTGATTTTTATACCTCAAAAGGTAAATCTCTCTTTGATGATTATTAATAGTTTTTTTTATATAAAATTATTGATTATAAATTTTTCAAGTTTTAAACATTTTGGATTATTGGATTTTTAGGAAAATAAGGTTTTTTTTTTTTTTGATGGATAATATATATATATTATACATAGTAAGTATATAGTTGTGATATTTAGTATAGTGGATTATTAAAATCAAAGTTGCATTCAATTCGTGAATATAAATACATAAAATATTGTAAAATATTATTACTTGGCGCAAGTAACTACTGCGCACTACATTTTAGCTCGATTATTATCTAGCATATCGACTGTTGTTTTTTTTTTTTTTTTATCTAAGTAACACACACAAAAAAAAAAATATCCCATTATTTATTAACAATATATATATTTAAATACAAATCTATAAATAGCATATAAAAATTAATATATAATTTTTATATTTATTATTAAATAAAATCAAAAAAAAATCAATAAGTACACAAAATTAAATAAATAATTAAATAATAAATCATTCAATGAAATATTTATAATGGTGAAAGGGTAATAAACACATTGAAGAATAAAAATGTGAAAAAATTATATTTACATTTAATAAAAATTATATGTTAAAAATATATAGTGCTTGCACTTGCAATTTATTATTATTATTTTTTTTTTTAAATACAAAAAATTGTTACATGACATATTGATGAAATTTTTTTTTTTTTTTTTTTAAATATATTTATTATTATTTTTCTATAATTGCATTTATTTAATGTTCATTATTATTATTATTATTATTTAATAAAGTCTAATAGTTACATTACGATTAACAGCAGTAAGATTTATACAAATTAAAAATATTTAATTAAATATATAGGTATATATATAAATTTAAGCGTGAAAATAAAAAATTTAAAAAAAAATAAAAAAACATGGCACCAAGCGGATTATTACACAGGTTTTATTATAAATATTATATTTTATTATTATTATTATTATTATAATATATAAAATATATAAATATATTTATATTATATTTTAATATTGTTTATCAGTTAATAAATAATACAGTTTTAAAAAATATATATTTATATTATTATTACTCCATGAGCATGCTTTGTAAATAATTTATTGGTACATACAACTAAAAAATATGAACCATTTCCTGGTGCAAATGAATTCATTAATAATTATATATATATAATTTATTAATAAACAAATAAATAAACAAAAAATTATATTTAACAATTAAAAATAATATACAATTTACAGGATTTAAATTAAATGATTAAAAAAAAAATAATTTTTATAAAATTTATATATAGCGTGATGGAAAATATATAGATGATTTTAATATAAAGATAATATTATTACAGTTAAATATAGTGTTTATATATAAATATATAATTAATAAAAAATAATAATAAACAAAAAGCATTATAATTATTATTTTTTATATATAGTTATACATGTGCAATTGACAAAAAATTGTTGCAAAAATCAAAAGCCCCATTAAAATATATTTACAAATTTTGTATATTTATTGGAGTAAAAATTTATAGAAAAAAAAATATATTTAAATTTATATTTAATTTTTTCTAATCAAGCGAGAATTGAGAAGCATTTTAATATAGGTATATATATTTTTTTTTAAAATATAATATATATATTTTATGTACATCAATAGAGCAGTGAAATTTAACGAGCAATTATCAAAATTAATTAATAAATAAAATTAAAAAAAAATTATAAACATATGCCCAATATTATTATTATTTTTATATTAAATATATATATTTTTTACACAAAAAATATATAAATATAATTTATTTTTCGAAGGGGTAGGAATAATTGTTTTTATATTTTTATTTTTTTTTTGTTTTAATCTCTCGCCTACCTTTTTATTTATTTTTTTCTCTCAGTGTGATTTATTTGTTATTAATAATCAATATAAAAAAATTGTATTGTTGTTTAAAATATATACCTATATATATAAAGTATATATTTATGTTATATCGTTGTTTTATAAACACGCACTTTAATTAATATATGTAATTTTAATTTATATTAATTTTGATGATTATTATTTAATAATAAAATAGGGGCAACAATATACACACACAAACAAGTATGCAATGTGCCCCGTTCTTAAAATTCAATTAAATTTTATTAATTGTTATTAAACATATATATATTTTTATTTATTTATATATTTAAATTATTTTTTTTTATTAATTGTGTATTATAGTTAATAATTTTATATATACACACTGTTTCACAGCTCAATATGGCCTCAAATTATAAAAAAAAAAAAAAAAAAAAAAAAAAAAACTAAAAATCAAAAAAAGTATATATAAAATAATAATAATAATAATATGAAAAAAAAACAATAATTATAAAATTTTTTTTTAAATTTTTTTTTTATACTGGCGCTGTTCGCCCTCGACACCGAGACAACACACTGGATGATGACGAACAACGAAAATGCCAAGTGAGGGGAATATTATATTGTAAAATATACACTCCACTTTACCCCTTATCTATATACTCAATTTTTTTTTCCCCTATTTTGAATGATTATTTCCTTTTTCCTCTTTATATATGTATATAATTTAAATATATATCTATATATATGTAAACCCCCACCTTTATGTTAATACCTCCTACCATATAAATTTTCTATTTATTAACCAATGAAAAATTTACCTTTCTCTTTTTTAATATCCCACCACAGTATCCAGCTGTTTTTTTTAATTTGTTTTGTTTTTATTTTTACGTCACTACACACACACACGCACACACACTTTTGTATATTGTTATTATTTATTTATTTATTTAAATAATCGAATGTTAACCCTACCACCTTGAATATTCTTAAAGTTTAAATATAATTTTATTAAAAAATATCAAAATATAAAGTTAAAATAATAATATAAACAAATACAAATGATTTTTTTATTTTACAAAAATAATACGTGTATGATTTTTTTTTTTTTTTTTCGTTTTGTTTATAAGACCTTGCTTGTACTATTTTTATTATGACTACTCTTTTTATATATATATATATATATATGTATCTAGGAATTTTTTTATATTTATATTTTTTTTTTTAACTCAACTGTTGTTGCGTATTTTTGACGTCACAATGACACACGTGATTATAAAAAACATTGATGATGATGATGATGATGATGATTTTATTATATATTTTGATATATTTCATTTTTTTTTTCGAATATAAAGGAAAATGGAGTATAATTTTTTTATTTTAGTTTGATTTGTTGTTTGATGAATTTATAGTAATTTATTTTAAAATGTTTAAATGTATATTTAATTTATTTATTGGCAAACGGTTTTAATTCATCGTTGGAAAAAATTAAATGTCTATCTTTTAGCTTAACAACAACAACAACAACAACAACAACAACGATGTAATCAACTCCAACTTTACCAATCCAAGCTGACAAAGCAAAAAGCTGTTTGTTGTTATTTGTTTATTTATTTATTAAACTTTGTGCATGATTTTGTAATAACAATACCTCCATTATATTTATAAATTTAATTAAACATCATTAAAATGAAAAAAATAAATAAATTATGTAAAATTAAAAAGTATATTATTAATAATAAAATATAAAAAAATAAATAATTAATTAATTGATTAAAATAAATGAGTATATTGTTACTATTTATTGAATGATGCTCATACATATATATATATGTATATGTGTGTGTGTGTGTGTGTGGATGTATGTATTCCAGACTTTAATCCATTTCGGAGCTGATTTTCACTTGGTGCTTGAAGGCCATTTTTTTTGCAGCCAACCAATCAGCGTCGACCCCTTTTCCGATCGTTATAAACAACATAAATAATATTTAATAAAACAATAAAATATAAATAATATTATTATAAATAATAATATTAAAAATTATAAAAATAATAATTATATATATTAATTAATAAAATAATATTCATAATATTAATAATAATATAAATTTCTAAATTAACCGAGGTCACACGATGTTATACGAAGTTAATATTGAATTTTCATTGGTTCATTGTGATCATGTGGTACAAAACAAAATGGCTGATTGGTTGTTATGTAGTATTATTGAAGAGGGGAAGGACAAATAATTATCTTTTTATTATTATTTTTTCGACCTAACAACTCACAAAGAGAAGTGAAGAACCAAGGCACACACAGTGTGGTGAAATTATTAAAAAAAAAAAAAAAAAAAAATTCGTTTATATATTATTATTTGGTAGCCTACATCGACACAAAAGAAAAGTTATATAGCAGTTTTTGTGTTTTATTTAAATAATTATAAAATATATATATATTTATATTAATTTTTTTTAATTTAAATAATTCAATGACTCGTGTATCTAAACTAATAGAGTGAGGAAAAAAAAAAAAAAAAGCTTGGTTAGAAAAATAAAAACAAAATAACACGTTTTCGTGGAAACAAAGCAAAAACACGCATAAAAAAAAATAATAATTTTCATGTGTTGGTGTTGATACTGTAAATTTAATTATTATTAATTTTTTTTTTTTTCATTTTCATTTATTTATATCAAAATTTAATTAAAAACAATTGATATTATTATTTGATTTTTTTTTGTCTTAAATATTATTTTTTTAAATTAAATAAAAAAAATAATTTAATATATAAATTTTCGAGGTTATTTGTGAAAGCTGTGTGTCGTGTAATTGGCGAGAGTTAATAAATAATAAAAAAAAAAAAAAAAAATATTTAACGGACAGAGAGTTGTGTTAATAACAATAATAAACACAAGCCTAACTACGCGGTGGCCATTTTGTGTTGCTCCAGCTGTGTGTAACTCGAAAGAGAGTGTAATATATAAAAAAAATTTTGCTCCGTTATTTATTTTGAGATAAAAAAAAAAAATAAAAAACAAAAACAAGCCAAGACCAACAGCTAAGATTAATAAAGTCACACACTGTTACTATTATCACAACGGATGTTACCAAACTTAAAAATATTAAAAAAGTGGAATTGGAGAAAAAAAATATCATTTACAGCTCAAAACTGGAACGCAATTGGATCATACAAAAATATAATAATAAATTTAAAAATTTATTATTCACAATTATTACATTATCATTGTTTACATTTGTTACATTACAATCATCATCATCATCATCATCATTTGCATTATTTACTACATTATTTTGGGACTCGTGATTATTGCGCAGTTTATCCACAACATATAACAACGGATGTTGAGCTTTAACGATACACATACAGTCTGATATTTTATTATTATTATTATTATTATTAGTAAAAATAAATATAATTAATATTAAAATAAACGATTCATCGTTGAGTAAAAAACATTGCATTTTAAAGGTAATTAATAATTAATTTTAAAAATAAAAAAATATTTATTTAACTCTTTTTTTTTTTAATTCTTTTAAATTAAAGTAATGATAATTTAAGTAAATATTTTTTTTGATAATTTATTATAATTTTTTAATAAATAAATATGTATTTATATAAAATAGCATTTATAAAAAATTTTCAGACGCAGTTTATAAAAAGCTGGATAATAAAAAAGGTGTATAAATTAATAAAAGGTAAAAAAAAAAAATATAAAAATATATATAATAATAATAATTTTATCATCATCATCATCATTATCATCATTATTATTATCATCATGACGAATTCAGCACCGAAAATGAACAACAAAATTGAAAGACAGGGTTCACCAAATACTTGTAGTAAAAAGCAACATAATCGAGGAGGAACGATTAAATCAGCAAGTTACTACTCAAATAGTGCCAATAAACATATTAAAAATAATAATAATAATAATAATAGTATTATTATTAATAATAGTAATAACAATAGTAGTAGTAGTAGTAGTAGTAGTAGTAGCAGCAGCAGCAGCAATAGTAGTGTTCGATTAAGTTGCAGTCCACCATGTGGTAAAAATACATTTGGTTTTAGTACACCATTGAGATATGAAAGTCCACGACATGGTAGTCCAACAAATTCATATTATGCAGGTGCAAAATTTTCAGAACCACCATCACCAGCTAGCTTACCAAAGCCACCAAGTCATTGGACAACAAGACTTATTAATAGTTGTCAAAGATCAGAGGCATGCAGTAATATTTCAAATCAACTTAAAATCATATTAAATGTTCAGGCTTGATATAAATATTTTATATCAATTACAAATGTCTATAATAATATAGATATATTCAAAATTATTCATTAAAATGTCAATTGGAATTATTATTAATTCATTAATTACCAATTTGACTATTACAATGAATGAACTGAAGACTTTTTGTCGTATAAATTGCTGAAAATAATTTAACACTTGTGACTTTAAAACTTTAAAAAAATACGAACAAATTTTTCTTTATTATTTATAATATTTATTATTATATATATTATTTTATTTTATTTTTTTTCATTAATTTTGTTTTACGGTTTTTCGCGTAAATTGTTTTTTTTTTTTTTTTTTTTTTTTTTATGGTGATGAATGGTGTAATTACGAGTGATAATATTAAACAGTTTAAATTGCTATATTGATCTTATAAAAATATGCAAAAAAAAAAAAAAGAAAGTGATATACATTTTGTTTATTATTATTTTTTAAAAAAAAAAAGTTAAAAAAAAAAAAAAAGTAAAAAAAAACGTTGGAATGTGTTAAAAAATTTATGAACACTTATTTGTGCGTGTAGTTTTTTTTTATTCAAGATGATAAAGTGCACGTTTATAGTTTTTTTTTTTTTTTTTTAAATTCAAATAGAAAAACAATAACAAGTGAAAAAAGTCAGAGAACAATATCTTCATTATAAAATGCAGAAATTGAGAATTGATTTCTTGAATTTTGTATATGTATTGCGATTAATGAATTAACTAATTTTCGATATATCAATGATTTATCGAAATAATTATTACAATATGCCGTGTACAAAGTTGTAAACATATATATATATATATATTTAGGATATTTATAATGTAATTAATGTGCAAATCACTCATACACGAATTAAAAATAAAAAAATATTTTACCATTTATACAATTGATTAACAATGGTACAAATAATTGAAAAATATCGATTAAATCGGTTATTGCCATCAAATGATCGTTCGAAATTATACAAAAAAAAATTTTTTTTGGTTTCTAATTTTTCGACTAAATAATTTATTTTTCAATCATTAAAATTTATTATTATTATTTTTTTTTTGCTCGTGAAAGTAATAAATAATTACAAAAAAATTATGATAGGTTTTTTTTTTTTCTTTTAAATATTATAGATAGAAAAAGAGACAAGATATTGAATAATTAAAATTCTAGTAAATAATTTTGAGGTTTTTTTTTTTTTTTTTTTTATCAATAAAAACAATATTAAATAATTTTTATTATTTATGATTCCAAAGATTTTATATACACGAAAAAAATAAATAAAATAGTATTGAAAAATCAAAATTAATAAAAATAACAAAAAAAAAAAAATAGTTTAATAATTATAAAAGTTTATAAAATTTATAATTTATGGGCATACATTAATGTGATCTTTGAATAACATCATTTATGTTTATCTCATTTCGAGTTGACATAAAAAAAAATAAAAAAATAAGATCATTATAAAAAAATAATAATATTAATAATTATAAATATTAAAATTACAAATCATTTTTTTCCCACGTTGTTTATACATTAATAATCTATATATATATATATATTTTATAGTTATCATTAAGAATTTATGGAATACCAATGAGTAAATCCAAGAAAATTATTATGATTATTATTTTTTAATAATTCGTTTCGATAATGTGTGTTTTTTACGTCAAAAAAAAAATATCAATTTATGAGTATTTTAAATTATTTTTTTTAAATATTTTTTTTTCTTTTTTATTTCAACAAAATCTAAAAAATAACAACTCAAGTTTCTTCATATTTCAAAATTTAAATTAATAATAATTTATTATTATTATTATTTTAATCAGAATTTTTAATTGATACATTATTTTAAACAAAAATTTCATCTTAAATTGATTACAAAACAAAAAAAAAATATATTGTGATTAATAAAAATGAGCAAAATGAGATTGTGCAATTTATCATTATTGATGGTACTACTTATATTTATCAGCTCATTTATTATAAAAAAGAAAAAAAAAAAAATATTGTATATTATTTGAAACGAAATAATTTAAAAAATGTAATTAATAAATATATATATATATTATAAATATAAGCATTAAATGCTTAAATTTTAACGAATATAATTATTAAATAATCATGATACAAATATCATCAAGAAATTAAACAAAAAAAAAAAAATTATTTGTTTTTTATTATTATTTTTTTTAAATACGCATTTATGCGTTTATTTTGTTAACTGTAATAATACAGTATAATAAAATAGTATGAATAAAAACCCCAGTGATTAAGAAAGAAAAGTATGTAAAGACAAAAAAAAAAGTTAATTAAAAAAAAATAATAAGAGAGTTGTAATAAGTCATTGTAAATTATTTTTTTAAAATAGGTTTTTCTTTGACTTTAAGTTTGAGATCAAGTATGGAATTTATTGTAAATTATTTATAGATCTCTATCGTATATATATATTATATATTTTTTTTTTAATTTGTACATTTTTTTTCTTTGTCTTATATAAATTATATATAGTTTTTTTTTTTTTTTTTTTTTAAAATACGATTATAAATCGTATTGCGTGATGTGTTCTGACTGAGTGTATAGTTGGACACTTTGAGACATTTAAATGTGATATTGCATCGTACAAACGGAAAAAAAATGTTTTGTTTTGCTAATTGGCAATCAAAATGTATGCTCTTTAATAATTATAATTTTTTTTAACTAGCCATATTGTTTATTATTAATTTAAAAAAAAAAAAAAAAAAACAAAACAAACATTTATAAATTGACACACAGTATTTCTTTTTTAATCATTATAAATTATATTTTTAAATTAATCTCAATTATCTTGTCTCTTTATTTTTCTAAATTTTAAAATATAAAAATTATATTACAAACAATAACAATAACAACAACAACAACAACAACAACTTGAAAAAATTATTTACAATTATTTAAATGAAAAATTGTTTATTTTAATTTTTTTTTTTTTTTTTGGTTTTATAATATTACGAACGATCAATCGAGGCAAATAAATATTCAATAGTCAATCTACTTTTTTATAAAAAAAGTACTGATAATTTATATATAATAAATAATAAGTATATTCGTGTATGAGTGTGAATTAAATCGACTTGTAATTTGTGAAAAAAATCATCAAATAATATAAATGGCCACAATTTTATAGAAAAAAAATAAACATAAAAAAAAAAAAAAAAATCAAAAATATATTAAAAATATTTAACAACACACTTTGAATTATCATTTATCAATTTGATAATTATTGTAAAATAAATATTATAAATATAATAATATGCTGAATGACAATTCAAAGTGTCATTGTTAATAAAATTAATTTGAAAATAATAAAAAATAAGCCAAATCAGGAAACAAAATTAAATTAAAAATTATCCAGTTACATGAAAAATAATAACTCAAAAATTAAAAATCACATGAGTATACAATGCGATTGATTCGCCATTAAAATAAGAAAAAAATAAATAAATAAATAAATAAATTTAATTGTAAAATTTAATGTGTAAGATATTAATATGTTAATGTTGGGATAAGAGAGAGGGAAGACTTTGCATTAAAAAATTAAAAAAGTAAAATCCAATTTATTGTCGGGCTATTATGTAATTATAATTCAAAATTTATTTATTTTTATTTTTCAATATTTGTTGAAATTAAAATACAATTTATTTATTTATATATATAATTATTAATATAATTTTGATCGAAAAAAATTTTAAAAACAAACAAAATGTGATTTAAAATTCGTTGAACAAATTTTATTTTAAAATATAATAAATAAAATTAATTTCTTTTTTTTTTTTAAATATAATAAATTTTTATGTTATAATTAGTCCGACTTAATTGTGTGATAAATAATGTAAAGGTAAAATTAATTTGTTTTTTATTGTATTGGAAAAAAAAAAAAGTGATAAGAGTGCTTCCCTCTTAAAGATCAGTGCGTTTTTTTTTTTTTTTTTCTTTTTTTTTTTATTTACAAAAACAAAAAAAGCGACACAAATAATTAAGTCAAGCTTTATATGAAAATTTAATATATGATAATAATAATTATAATACTAAAACAATATTCAGTGAAATAAAAAATTAAAAGTAAAAAAGATAAACCACAAAATATAAATTTAAAAATGTGATTTAGAATTTTTATCACAATCATATAAATTAAAAAAAAGACGCACGATTCTTTGTGGCCCTAAATTAATAACGCATGTGCAAGTAAAATGATTTAAATTGAAAGAAAATTAAATAAAAATTTATAATAAATTTGATAATAAAATTAATAATGAATATAATAATTGAAAATAATTATAAAATATATCAAATCTTGCATGTGCGTTAATTTATTCTTGAAAACAAAGAAATTAAAATTAAAATTAAAAAAAAAAAAAAAAAAAAAAAAAAAAAAAATTTTACTAAATATTTGAAAGATAGTTGATGCTTTTTTTTGTTTTTTTTTTTTTTTTTAAATTTATTATTTAATAATTATTATAAGATGTAAGCCAATCAACGAAAGTATGTTTGTTTTTACTTCTAAAACCAAAGTATTTTGTCATCATAATTTCGTTGAATGTGCCAAGTTTATTAACGACGTTACAAAAATTAGTATATTTGTTTTTTTTTTTTTTTTTTTTTTCTTTAAATGTTTTTTAAAAAATTCTTGTGCTACAAGCACATTTAATTGCACTAAAATAAATTAAACAACAATCATAGATGATAATAAAAAAAAATATATAAAAATATTAAATTGAAAAAGAAAAAAAAAAAATAGATAAAATAATCCTCAATATAAAAATTTGTCTAAAAAAAAAAACTGTCTCGAATAATCTGTCGAGAATTTCTGTGATTTTTTAATTATACAATTCGCGTGACATTCCTTGAACGCGTTTTAAAATAACGCTAAATAATTGTAAACAAGGATTGTTTTTTAAATTAAATATTAATTTTTTTCTTTTTCAATTTAAAGAATTTTCTTTTTTTTTTTTTTACAAAATATCTATAAATACATTTGTGAATTATCATGTGATACAATCATCGTTATAAATATTATTTTTCATCAACAAAAAAACAATAGAAAAAACAAAAAAAAAAAAAAAAACAATAATACAAAATCACATCAACGTCGTTTTATTGTATTTTTCTTGAACGTGGTTTTGAAGACAATAATTTAAAATTTAAAATGAAATATTGTTTTTTTATTGAGAAAAAATAATAAAATTTAAAAAGTATTAATTAATTTTGACATAAATAAATGTCGACCAGACCACGTTAAAAAAGAAAAAAAACACGTACAACAATTATAATTTACATCAATATTTTATCTTTTTTTTTTTTAAATAAAAAAAAAAAATATTTGAATGAAGGTAAAAAGGGTAGTGTTTAAGTGACCAAATAAACATTGCGCAGATAAAAATGAAAAATAAAAAAAAACGTAAAAAGTATAATAGGCAATTTGGTCAAGACAATGCGGCATATATTCGTAAATAGTTAAGAATGGATCCAGTTTAATATTCTGTAGACAATGAGAATGAATGAAGAAAGTATGATATCTCTTTTTTTTAAACAAAAAAAAAAAACATAAAAACCATCGTCAAAATAATAAATAAAAAAGATGTTAAATAACATCAACAACATCATCATAATCATCAACATCATCTTCATCGTCATTATCATCATAGACATCAACATCTCAGCATAATAATAATAATGATTGTCAATAGTGTCTGGATCATCAATCAGCAATAAAATGAAGATAGGAATAGTGATAACAGACAGGGTGAAATAGTATAAACAAGATCACGCAGATAATTAACAAATTTTTTTTAAATAATTAATCAAATGCGAAACCAGATTACTTGTAGCTTTGTTAATATATATATATATAAAAATAAAAAATGCATTCTACAAAATCTGACAAAAGATGTAATGAAATAAATGATAGAAAAATTTAAAAAAAAAAGAAAAACTACAGATTAAAAACAAAAAAATATATAATGCCTAAATAAAAAAAAAGATAATAATTAGGTAATTATAAAGAAAAAAAAAAAAAAAAAAAAAAAAAAAAAAACATTAATCTGCAGTTTTTTTTTAAATAGTAAAAAAGATTTTATATAGAATGAAGAGATTATGAAAAAATTAAATCTTGATTTGGTGATAAATTATTGATTAACAAAGTCATTACAAATAAACAGCAATTAATGATGATTATTATCAATTTCATCAACCGTCCTTAATCATCATAAGCCAAGATGCTAGTCTTATTGGCTTATTATTTTTAAATAATAAAATATTCATTATAAAACGAGCATATTATATTTAATAATTAAACAGTTAAATTATTTTTTTAATAAAATAAAAACATTCGATGGGAGTCACATTAACAATTGGCAATAATATATTGATATTATTTCATTTAAAATAAAAGGGCTCGTATTTAACAAAATTTTTTAAACAATTTTCACTACTTTTTTAATAAAAAAAAAAAAAAAACAAAACAAAACAAAATATATAAATAATGACAAATTATAATTAGTTTCTGTTAAAAAAAATTTAATCTCCCATCGATTTAACTTCATTGGCAATTTTTTTTTTTTTAGGGTCCTTTTAAGGGCCCGCAAATTTTTAAACGTATTATTTACTCTTCAATTTATATTATCATCAATATGATAATTTAAATAAAAACGTAAAACAAATCCGTTTTTTTCAAAACGCAACGATAAATAAATATCATCATCGCTTGAGTGAGATGCTAGTCAATTGAGGTCAAATGCTGATAATAATCAAGGAGATCCAGATGGCTGACAGATGAGTCCAGAAGACAAGCCAACATCTGATGATTCCATCAAACAAGATAACAGGAATAAGAATAAAAAAAATCAAAGTTTATTTATGTTTATTATTTTATATACTTATAATAACAAATACATTTTTAAATTTTACAAAATATTTTTATGTTTCAGATAATGTTTTAGACATTGTAAATATTTCTAATATTCCTTGGATATCAGCAAGTGCTGCTACATTTCTTTTTATATTAAAATCAAGACAACTTATATTTTTATTATTTGATTCAATTTTTAATTGTGGAATAATTAATCCATTTTTAGTATTATAAAATCTAACAACTGAATCAGCACCATAAGCTGATATGACATATTTATTTGGAGTAAACCAACACAAACCTACAATTGTGTGTTCAACTGTGATAATTCGTTGTACATTTTCCTAAAATTAAAATAAATATTATTTATATTTTTAAATAAATATATTTTTTTTTTCATTATTAATTTTTACCTTATCAATATCATATATTCGTATTTCCATATTTGTACCAGTTGAAACAAAAATATTACTCAATGGACAACATTTTATAGATGTAACACTTCCTTCAAATCTTTCATACTCATCAATAACTGGATCAATCAATGTATTATCACCTGAATTAAAATAAATTATTTATCAATTAAAAATCAATTATATGTTGATTAATACAAGAAAAAAAAAAACAACCTTGAATTGATGTTGTAGAATCTAGACTACATTTATAAACTCCACCACATAAAGTACCAGCAATAAAAATTGATGGATATTTTATTGAAAAATCAATACAAGTTATTGACAATCCAGCTTCAGCAGCACGTTCTTTACGTCCACCAGAACTTTGAGGTCTTGTATTTTCAGCTGGATTATGTTCTTTTATAATTTTGTATCTAAATAAAAAAAAACAACAAGTTAATTTAATTTAAAAAATAAAATAACCAATTGTTATTAACAAACCTTTTATAAAGATTAGACATTGTAAAATTAGCAGTTAATTTGTGAATAAATATATAACCATCAGCACTTGATGTTATCAATAAATGTGGATCATTAATTGTTCTTGTTTTCCATAATAATGATTTTACTGTATCACCATGTGTACAAATTTGTATTGGTGTTATTGAAGCTTCATCAGCTAAATCCCACAAGACAACATCACCTAAATAATTATTAAAATTACATCATCAATTAAATAATAATTTTAAAATAATTAATTATTATCAGTACCATTGTAAAGACCAACTGCCATGATTGATGGTTCTGTTGGATGATATGATAAACAAGTAACACATGAATTGATTTCAAATTGTCTTATTGAATTTTTTTGAAATTCATCATTTCTTTTAAATTCATAAAATTTTATTTCTGAAAGATGATCACACCAAGTTTCATGTTTTAATGCACTATATGCAACAGCTAATGTTCCACCATTTGTACTCCAATTTACAACACTTATTTTTTTCTAAAATATAAAATATTACATTACATTTAACAACACAAATAATAATATATAAAAAAAATAAGAATTATTTTTTACCTTTAAAATTGTTTCATCAAGTGTTGAAAATTTAGTGAGTAATCTAACTTGAGCTATGGATTCTCTAGATGCAACTGGATCATAGTCATCAAGTACATCACTTTCTGTTACCTCATCCAATGCTTCTAAAATACCAGGTGTAACTCTTTTTAAAAATGCAGCTAATTTATCATAATCAAATGATGGAACTGATTTAATTTCATTTGTTGTCTGACTCTACAAATTAATTTTTAAATAATTATTATGCATGGTTCATTGTTTTATATACACTTGTCAATAAATATTTAAATTTGTTTTCTTTTATTTTGTTATTACCATGACATTTCGATGAATTGTTTTTTGAGTTGCTTTTGAATCTTGATTTATTAAATCTGTTTGAACAGTACTTGATGATTCTGATCTAAATAAAAAAATATATTTAATAATTAAAATTGTTAATTGTTTTTTTTTGTTTTATTCATACTAACTTTTCAGATGTAACTGTTGATTCAAAACCAACTGGTTCATTATCCTTATTAGTAAACATTATTAAATTAAATTACAGGTATATATATTTTATAAAATTTGTTTATTCTTTTTTTTTTATTTGTTTTGACAATTATTTTTGTTTGTTGTGAAATTCATGAGCCTAGTGACGTTGATGCTGACGCCATTTTTTATTTATACGTCATTTTATATTTCAAAACAAAAACAAACAAAAATAATTAACATATAGGTATATTTATAGAATAATTATAACTATTATTTTAATTTATAAAAAAATATTAAATAGATATAAATGGATATTTGTCAGCAATCAGACAGTTGCAGTGACGACTGGGCTGAATGTACATCTCTAGATGAGCAGACATCAAATGATATTTTATCAATTGATGAAAATATTGATGATAAAATAAATAAAAATAATGAAATCATTGAAAATATTAAAAAACGATCAGAGATACTCAAAGATACAATGTCATTGCTGAATCAACAGCTGAATGAAGAGATGTTGTTATTAAAACGTTATCAAGATGAATATAAACATCAACTTTATCAAGCAAAAATACTTGAAGATTTTAAATCATCAACATTAGCTGCTAAAGCTGCTTCTGATGCATATATTGCTGAAATAAATAACTGTAATTTAATTATAATTTGATATTTAAATTTATTATTTATTAATTTATTCTTATCTTTTTTTTTTTTTTTGTTTGACTCTATCAAGATTCATCTGGTACTTTGATAAATCAAAGTAATATATCATTAAAAAATGATTTTCAAATTAAACTTGAACAAGTTAAACGTCTTGTTGATAATGAAATGACAAATATACGTGATTGTGGTGATTCATTAAAACCTCTTAATCAAATGATGTCTAGATGGTCATTTATTGGAATTAAACAACAAAAATCAAATTTTCATGAAAATATATCAACTAAATTTCATGAAATTACAGGAAATTAATATTATTTATTATAAAATTGATAGTAAAGTTGATTTTAAAAAAATTAATAATTGTTATTAATTATTTAATTTTTAAATTATCTTGAATAATCAGCCATTATCATCATGATCAGGGTTGTTAAAATGAAGGGTTTTTGAGTTGTTTACAATTATCCATGGATAAAACGTTTAAAACGTTTAAAACAGGATAAAACGGATAAAACCCACCTGATCTCTCGTAGGCTCAAACTTTCCCTCTTACCGACTATACTTACACTCCTAACCTGTCAAACAATTGTTGTTTTATTTAATAAACATTAATAATAACAAGTTTATAAAATTTATAAACATAATATTTATATTATTTATTTATGAACAAATTTGATGATCATATATTTAAAAAAAAACATATTAATAACAACAAATTTATTTAGGTTCGTTTGTTTGTTTTGGTGGCAGTTCCCAATTTCGCCACTAGATGGCGACGTTTTATACAAATGGATAAAACTAAGGATGTTTTAAACTATGTTTTAAACATAGTTTTAAACATAGTTTAAAACATTATGTTTTATACATTAACAACCCTGATCATGATCATCATCTTGCTCATCAATCATCATCATTTTAAATAATTTGTCTTTCTGGGAATATTTTTTTTTGTATAAAATATAAATCCCTAGCTGCAGGCATCCATGTTTTTTTTTTTTTTTGATTATTTTATTTTTTTTATTTTTATTTCTGTATACGTGGTATGTTTTGTGTGGATTTGGAATTTTTTATGCGTGTGTATGATTGTAACTGGTCGCTTTTTGATGCCAATGACGTTCACGCCGGTGTATATCTAAATATTATTCTGAATGAAATATTTTAAAAATTATTTATATTATAAATAAATTATAAATTATATTAGTTAATTATTAAATAATAAATAATCAAGATGAATCAAGGTCTATTTGATGATGTTAAAAGGATGAACAAACGTCAGGTAAATTAAATAAAATTTTAAATAATTATTTATACAAATGATAATTTTTTTCTTCTTATTTTATAACCACATTGACATATGTTTATTAATTATTTAAAAAATTTATAAATATAAATAAATTATATATTATTTATTTTAGTTTTTATACCAAATGCTGAGTTTTGGTATGATTGTGTCATCAGCCCTTATGATATGGAAAGGTTTGATGGTTGCAACTGGAAGTGAAAGTCCAATTGTCGTTGTACTTAGGTACGTGTCAGGTTAACCTTGCTTTTGTTTATTTATTTATTTATTTTCAATTGTGTTTATAATTATTTTTTACGCATCATCTTGTTGAAAATTTAATTTAATTTTATATTAATTTTATTACAGTGGAAGTATGGAACCAGCATTTCATCGTGGTGATTTATTATTTTTAACAAATTATCAAGATGAACCAATAAGAGTTGGTGAAATTGTTGTTTTTAAAGTTGAAGGACGTGACATTCCAATTGTTCATAGAGTA
Organism: Lysiphlebus fabarum; assembly: GCA_011426435.1. Taxonomy (NCBI): domain Eukaryota; kingdom Metazoa; phylum Arthropoda; class Insecta; order Hymenoptera; family Braconidae; genus Lysiphlebus; species Lysiphlebus fabarum. The sequence continues at coordinate 85,698 of WSYQ01000105.1, forward strand.
CTAAAATTACATGAAAAGTTAGTTAATACTTTATTAAATAAATATACTTATAATTTAATAATTTAATGAAATATATATATTAATTGTTTTTACAGAGACAGTACAAAAAATAACACTGTTAAATTTTTAACAAAAGGTGATAATAATTCAGTTGATGATCGAGGTTTATATGCACCAGGTCAACTTTGGTTAACAAATAAAGATGTTGTTGGACGTGCTCGTGGTTTTCTACCCTATGTTGGAATGGTAACAATTTATATGAATGAATATCCAAAATTAAAATATGCAGTACTAGCAGCACTTGGTCTTTATGTTTTGATACACAGAGAATAAGAATACATATTATATAGATTTTAAAAAATATAAAATTCAATGTTTTGTTTTTTTTTTTTTAAATCATTAAACACAAGAAATTGCACACATAAAATACATATTTAAATAAAACAATTATTATTTTATTTTTTTTTTTTAACACAATTTTATCCTACAAACATACAAACTGAAGAAAAATTGCATTTTATTAATTTTTAATGAGATTTTACAATTTTTTGATTAAAAAAAAACAAATAAATTTTCATATTTATTATTACTTTTTTTTTTTATATGCAAATGTTCAAGACTTTATTGCTCCAATAATAAGTTGTTAATTTATTTTACAAGAATTAACAACTTAAATTAATTTCTTAATTTTGTTTTTATTTGTTTTTTTTATATATTAAATTGTTATAAAAATTTTTAAATAATAACTTTTTCAATTGATAAACATTACATTATTGTAAATTAAAATATTTTCTGAAAATTATTAATGTAAAAAAAAAAAAACTTGGAAAAATATTTCTTTTATAATCTAATAGAAAAAAAAAAAAAAAAAAAAAAAAAGTAAGGATGCATTGTCAATTTGTAACACTACCATAATTCTTCATAATTAATTAGTATTTTTCAAGATTTGATAAAAAAAAACATGTATATATTTAATATAAATTATTTATTTATTATTTGTGATTAATGACGAGGATTTAATTGAACCCATGCTCTTCGTGGCTGGACAATTAGTCCAGGTATTTTGTCATCCAAACTCATTGGTTCTCCATCAACAAAAGAAAAATCATAATGTTGAACAAGAGTTGCAAACATACCAAATATTATAAACCGTGCAAATGTTTCACCAGCACAAAGACGTTTTCCTTAGATAAAAAAAGGATGTTTTTAAAATTTGATAATACTAATTAAACTAAATGTCGTTTAGATTATTTACCATGTCCAAATGGAAAGCTGTTATCTTTTCCAAGTTGGCCTTGATCATTTAAAAATCTTTCAGGTCGAAAATTTTCAGGATCACCCCAAGTCTCGGGATCATTATGCATTGCAGCAAGATTTGTTATCATTAATGCGTCAACTGGTACATCATATCCATGAAATTTTGTATTTTTAACAGCTCTATGAGGAACACCAAGTGGTGTGATAGTTTCAACTCTCATGACTTCACGAATTGTTGCTTCAATATAAGGCAAACTAAAAACAAATTATTTAATTGTTTAATATTTTTTTTAGACACTATAAAATTGAATAAATAATTGTGATTGTTACTCTTTTCTATCGTCCCATCTTGGAACACGTCCACGGCCAACAACATAATCAATTTCAGCTTGAACTTTTTTCATAACATTTGGATGGTGCATCATGTATTTGATGCAGTTAGTAATAACACTTGGCACTGCACTTACTGCAGGAAACATAAAGTCTTGAGTAACCATGAGCATTTGTTCAATAGAAAATCCAGCTTCATTGATAATTTTTAAATTTTTCATTTTAGATAAATATGTAGACATAAATCCATTTGATTCTTTATCAATGGTATGCTCTCCATGCTTCTCAAGATATATCTGAATATAATATTTTTAAAAAGTCATATATATTTTAAGTATAAAAAATTTATAACATATAAAATAAAAATATAATTACTTTAAGAAAATTTATCATTGCATTGTGAGCATTTATAAAAGTTTTCCATCTAAAAATATCTCCAAAATGACGTAGCCAAGCAGTCATACTGATAGCACCACCAGTTGTATCACCTCCAGCTTGAAACTTAGATGCATCAATACAAAGTTGACGAAGTATATCATGCTCTGATCTATCAAATCTTTCTCCTGACATTATTGACCATATCATATTGACACATGTTGGATATAATATATTTGGAAAATAAACTAAATTACCATTCACAACAGACTGTAAATATTTCAACAATTAATTTGATTGTTTATTTATTTTTATAATAATTATTTATATGTTGTGTATTGTTGTACAAACCTTTTCTGAATTATTAATTGGTCCATTGTCAATTGTATCAAGCATCACAGTTAATTCATCAACAAAATTATTTTCCAATTCTTGATGACGACGACCAAAACCAAAATCTCTCATATTTCTCAATGCAAAACGTCTCTGTTCATGCCATTGAATATCATCATTAAAAAATATTCCTGGTATATTTAAAATTTTAATAAATTATAAAATGTTATTTTATTTTATTTTATTTTTTTTATATCAATAGCATCACATAAATTTCAGCAATTTTATAAAGAAAATTATTTCAACAATATTATTTACTGCTTTTCTATTTTTATCTACATGTAGGTCATACATTTCCTTATCAATTATTGTTGATTTAATTAAACAATTTAATCAAAAAATAAAAAATACTTTTGATTGGTTTTTTATAATAAACAAATATTGATTAATCAATGAAACAATCTTGTTATTCAATCAATTGTTTATCATTTTTGCTCCAAATTAAATTATAAGGAAAAATAATTAAAAAATATTAATTATTCATTTTTTACATACCTAATGTTTTTTTAAATGCACGTATTTTCATAACATCACTGACTTCTCTTCCATCAAATTCGTTTCTATTAAAAACTTCTTTAATTGCATCATGATCATGAACAATTATAACAAATGTATTTCCCAAATAACAACTTATTAATTTTGATTTATATTTTTTAACATAATAAGATATTGTTTTATGAGGAAATTTGTAGTTACCCCAAAGAAGAAACCAATATGATCCCCACAAGGGAAGTCTTAAAAGTCCTTAAGTAAATTAATTTAAATATAATTATAATATTAATATATAAAAATTGTTTTTTTATAATTTTAATTTTAATTTACCTGGTGGAGTATTTTTTGGTTTTCCAGTGACAAAATTATAACATATATATAATATTATTATTGTTACTATGAAAACAAGTATTATTGACATTTTGAATATGTACTTTGTATTGCGAATTAAATATAAAATTGAAGACAATACAATATATTTTATAACTGACGTTGAGTTTTCTGATATCTTCCCCTCCAATTGCACCAGCTTTAATCATTATTTGAACTTTGATTTGTTGATATTTAAAGCATTGTTTAAATTTACAAAAGTTACATTTATTATATTTTCTTTAAATCATCAGCAATTAAACAATAATGATTTTCTATTTATAATTTTTATGGATTGAAAATGAAATTTAATGAAATTTAAATTATACATGAAGATTTATGTACTTGAAATGAAAAAGAATTATTTATTTTTCTTTGTTGCCACAATGTACAGCTATTTATTACATTCATTTGTGATAAAAGAAAAATCAAAAAAATAATAAACTTATTGACGAGAATTTAATTTAATCCAAACTCTTTGTGGCTGTGTAGTTAGTCCAGGTATTTTGTCATCCAAGCTCATAGGTTCTCCATCAACAAAAGAAAAATCATAGTGTTGAACAAGAGTTGCAAATACACCAAAAACAATGAATCGTGCAAATGTTTCACCAGCACAAAGACGTTTTCCTAAGAAAAAGAAGGATGTTTTTAAAATTTAATAATACTAATTAAATTAAATGTCGTTTAGATTATTTACCATTTCCAAATGGCATGCTGTAATCTTTCCCAAGTTGGCCTTGATCATTTAAAAATCTTTCAGGTCGAAAATTTTCAGGATCACCCCAAGTCTCGGGATCATTATGCATTGCAGCAAGATTTGTCAACATTATTGTGTTAACTGGTATGTCATAGCCAAATAATTTTGTATTTTTAATAGCTCTATGAGGAACACTGAGTGGTGTAGGAGTTTCGATTCTCATAACTTCACGAATTGTTGCTTCAGTATAAGGCAAACTAAAAACAAATTATTTAATATTTTTTTTTAGACACTATAAAATTAAATAAATAATGGTGATTATTACTCTTTTCTGTCGTCCCATCTTGGAACACGCCCACGACCAACAACATGATCAATTTCAGCTTGAACTTTTTTCAAAACATCTGGATAATGCATTACTTGTTTTATACATTGAGTTATAACAAATGGTACAGCAGATCCAGCTGGAAATGAAAAATCAGTTGCAACCATCAGTAATTGTTTCATTGAATATCCAAATTCATTTTTATTTTCTAATTTATTTAATTTATGAAGATATGTAGAAATAAAACCACGAGGTGATTCATCAGCAATCATGTTTTCTTCATTTTGTTTAATGTATTGCTGAAATAATTATTAACAATTATTATCAAATAACATATTAAAAGATAAAAGACAATATAAAAAAAAATAAGAAAGCATAATACATTAAGAAATTCAATCATTCCACGATAGCCATCAAGTAAATCTTTGCAACAAAAAATATTTCCAAAATAACGTAGCCAGCTAGTTATTGAACTAGCACCACCAGTTGTATCACCTCCAGCTTGAAACATTGATGCATTAATACAAAATTGACGAAGTATATCATGCTCTGATCTGTCAAATCTTTCTCCTGACATTATTGACCATATCATATTGACACATGTTGGATATAATATATTTGGAAAATAAACTAAATTACCATTCACAACAGACTGTAAATATTTCAACAATTAATTTGATTGTTTATTTATTTTTATAATTATTATTTATATGTTGTGTATTGTTGTACAAACCTTTTCTGAATTATTAATTGGTCCATTGTCAATTGTATCAAGCATCACAATTAATTCTTCAACAAAATTATTTTCCAATTCTTGATGACGACGACCAAAACCAAAATCTCTCATATTTCTCAATGCAAAACGTCTCTGTTCATGCCAATGAATATCATCATTAAAAAATATTCCTGGTATATTTAAAATTTTAATAAATTATAAAATGTTTTTTTTTTTTTTTTTAAATTTACATTATAACTATTTTTTTTATAAATAATTTTTTAATTTTTTTAATTATATTTTATTTTACATACCTAATTTTTTTCCAAATGAACGAATTTTCATGATATCACTAACATATCTACCATCAAATTCTTTTCTCGTGAGTACTTCTTTAACTCCAACATAATCATTAACAATAACAACAAATTCATTACCCAAGTAACAGCTGATTATTTTTGATTTATATTTATCAACATAATAAGCTATTGTCTTATAAGGATACATATAATTTCCCCATAATAAAATCCAATATGATCCCCATAATGGAAGTCTACAAATACCTGAAGCATAAAAAAGCATAAATAAATAAATAAATAATAAACAAAAATTAATATTTTTACCTGGTGGTGTGTTATCTGGTTTACCATACGCAAATGAATAAAATAAATATAATATCAATCCAATTATGATGATTAAAAGTATTGGTGACATTTTTATTCTCTTGAAAATATAAATTCATACTGAAAAATAAATAAAATAAATTGTTCAATAAATACTGTATTAATGTTATCAAAATGTTATTTGCATTATCACTCAACAACTAATTTTTTTTTTTTATTTTTGACCTTTGATATAAATTGTTTATTATTATTTTATTTTAGATCATACAAAAATTAATTATTATTATTTGCAATTATCGTTTTTTTCTACTAACATAAATTAAAGTATAGTGATATTATTAATTTATTCACATCGCATAAAAGACTAGTAAATATCATTCACAATTTATATGAAAAAATACATTTAAAACAGTATTATTATTATTATTATTATTATTATTATTATTATATCACGTGATACAGCAGTCTACACTATAATGATTACTTGGATTATTTGTTTAAAAAAATATTATCAATTTAATTACAATATTTTGTATCACCAGTACAAGAAAATTGTACACTATTATTTATGATTGTTTTCATACGATCATCACGTATTATAACTGAACCAATATTTGGTGTTAACTTGTACAATGTTTGTATGCATCTTTCTAAACTATTTATAATATCATTATCAAAAATAGGTGTTTCTGTTAAATCAAAATGTAATTTAAGAAATGCATTGTAAAGTGTTGTACAATGAGCTGGTATTCTTAATTGAAATGTTGAAAGTACTGTTTCAGCAGCCTAAAACAAAATTATATGAAACAAATAAGTCATATTAAATAATTAATTAATTAATAAATCAATTTTCATACCAATAATGTTGCTTTTAATGTTCTTAAATCAGTATGATGATTACAGTATTCTGATAATACTCTTGTTAATCTTTCACACCATTTGGCACATCCTAAATTTGTTAATAATTGTGGCAAACAAAGCATATATGCATGTCGTAATTCTAAATTTTGTTCAAGTTCCATATTATCTAGTAATGTTGATATAACATCATCTCGTCTTGTCCACTGTGATAAAACATACAGATGTTAAATTTAAATTTATTATAAATTTATAAATAAATATTTAATTACCTCAAAATGATTTATTGAATTATTACGTTGATCAATATTAGCAAGTATTTGTGTTATACAAGCATACAAAGGAATAGTATATCTTGAATCAGGACTATGAGCTAATCTTTCAACTGCATCATAAATAACATCTGCATAGCCATTGTCAACAAACTCATGTTGCTAAATAATAATAATAATAATGTAATTATTTTTTTATTTAATTATATCATTTAGTAATAATAATATTGTATTATTTTAATGTATATTTACCATTGTTGAGTGTTGAATTATTCTGTAAATACATTCAAGACCAGTTAGTCTATTTTCTGGTACATAATCATCAAAAATAATTAATGCTGTTGGTAATATATCTGATAAATATTTTGACAATTGTGGAACCTAAAAAAAAAAAACAATATTATTTAATTAATTTTATAATTATTGTTTATATTTTTATTAGTATTAACAAACCTCAGTTTGATTTAATATCCATTTGTAACATGTTACAGCAGCTGGATAAGTTTTCCAATTATCTTTTAATAATTTATGTCTAAGCATTGTTAATACTACTGTCATATTATTATCACAACATAGTATTTGTGATACATTATCAGCTTTAAATAATTTACAAACATCAGACAATAATAATTGTGATATTTTTAATGATTCATCAGTTGTCCAAGGACTTTTTTCACTTTGTTCACCAATTATTAATAACAAGTCTAGACCAATTGTTTTAATAAGCTTTAAATTTTTTAATTCATTTTGAATAATATCATGTATTTGTTGTAAATTATTTATTAATGTATTATAATAATTATAAAAATCTTTTTCTTCACATGGACGATCATATCCAATTAATTGTTGAGGTACATGTGTTTTATTTATTAAATCATTGAATTTACGCCAAGATTGTGCTGATTCAGAACAATTTGATATTCCAATATTTTCAAATTCATTACTTAATTCATCAATATTTTCCATTTTATTTATTATTTATAATAACAATTTATATTATTATAATTATTTAATAAATTTTATAAATTTAATTTGTATTTTTTATTATTTTATCAGAAGAATTTTTAAAATAATTATAAAATAGTTTTAATCTTCATTGATAATTATATACTTGACATGCCATAAAAATAATTAAACAATAGTTTATATATACTTATTTTTTATAATCAAATTAATGATAACGTGCAAAAATAAAAATTCTGGAAATTTATTAATTCCAATAGCAACTTAGCAAGTGTTCATTTCTTGCTTGACAACTAAAAAAATAACAATAATAGTTAGTAATCAACTGCGTATATAAATAAATGTCAAAAATAAAAAATTTATTATCCTTACATTTTTTTTGTATTGTATCATCACGATGATGATGGTGATGATGATGATGATGATGATGACCTAGGTCCAGAACCTTGAACTTTTTTTTGTCTTGTTAAAAATGAATAATTTTTTAGAAAAACTTTTTCATGAAAAATAAAAAAGTGTATCTTTGTAATAAAATGATAAAAATATAAAATAAAAATAATATATAATTTTATCTATTTTAAATATTAAAATGATTAATAATTATAAATATTATATGAATTTTATTATTTTATTATTTTTCAGTAATAATAAATGAAAAAAAATAATAAATATTATTGATAATTTATTTATCAATGTAAGTTTGATAATATTTCACAAGAGGCAGCACAAATCAGTGATACACACTGAGGTTAGGTTTTTTTTATTTTGTAAATTATTATAATTATAATATTTGTTTATATAAACATTTATCATAAGAAAAACAATAACAAGTTGCATAATATAATTAATAACAATAAAATATATTAATATAGATATAAACAATAAAATATATTTATTATTGTAAAAATTTAAAAAACCAAAAAGAGAAATTAAACTAATGGTAAAATGACAATATAAAATTACATTTATTTATTTATTTATATGAATAAAAATTAATAAATAAACATTATTTATTTCAGATAAATTAATAATATTATAATAATAAATAAAAAAGAATGAAATTTCATTAATCAAGATCCAAATCATTATTTATTTTCATTCAACCAAGTCATCTTTTTTTATGTAAGTTTACCAATTTAACAAGACATTTAATTATTTATAATAATAATAATAATAATAATACAATGTTTATTAAATAATTATTAAATAGTAATACATTTTTTTTTGTTTTGGTTTTTTTTTTTTTACAAATTATATTGCTAAAAATATAAATAAATTTATTGTTTATTTTGATTTTAAACATTAAAGAAATATATTTTTAATATAAATAATAATTGTTGATATTAATTAATGAATTTAATTATTTATTGATTTTATTGTAACATCATATATTTTTTCATAATTAATATCACGACGTTTTCTTCCTCCCCAAGGTTCAAATGGTATTCTTGGTAAATTATTATTATTGTTTAATGATAATTTATTTGGTAAATTTCTTTTGTCCATCAAATTATTATCTAATTAAACATAATAAAATTTTAAATTACAATAATAAAACAATGAATTATTAAATTAATAATAATTTATAAATAATATTACCATTATTTGATAATTGATATTGCCAATTTTTATCAAAAATATCATCATTTGCTGTTTGTTGTCGTAATAAATCTTTAATAATAAAATTTGTTGAATGTTTATTATTCCATTTGTTAAATGGTTTTTTAAAAATCATTGTATAATCATTATTTTCATCATTATCATCATCATGATGATGATATATTTTTTCACTGTCACGTTTTCCACCCCAACTGTTGAATGGTACTCTTGCTGGTCTTCGTATTTTTGGATCTGTTTTGTAAGAATTTGAATCACGTTTACCACCCCAAGAAGTAAATAATTGATTTTTACTTTCCTGTAAAATTAAATTATCATTATTATATTATATTTAATTTTACTAATATCAATTATTATTGATTGATTAATTGCATTTAAGAATAAAATATAATAAACAGATGTATAAATTTGATAGCATAAAGATTAAAAAAAAAAAATTTATCAAGTTTGGGGTCTTTATGTTTGATATATAAAACTTGAAAAATTAAATTATAATTATTATTTTGATATTTATTTTTAATACTCATGCCTTGTCAATTTGTATTTCAGGCCAATATGATGATTCTGAATTGATACCCTCGGGTGGTGATGATAATTTTTGAACTTCATAATTTGTTCCATCATGAAAATCCAATTTAACAATTGATCTTTTTTTTAATTGTTTTGGTAAATAATAATCATTTTTATTTGTTAATTTTTTATTAATATCATTTTGTATTGTTGGTATATTTTTTGTTATTGTACATTCAATATTTAGTGATTTTGTTGTCACTAAAATTATTGTTATTCCCATCAATTGCCACATATTTTTTTTTCTTTCTAAATTAAATAAATAATTTATATTAAATTAACATTATTATTTAAAAAAAAAATGTATTAACATATATATTTTTAATACTCAAATTAATATTATAATTAATGAGTAAAAAAATTAAAAATAAATAAATACTATATGATAAAAAAATTTTAAATATTAAAATAGATAAAATTGGGAGAAATTTTTTTTTAACGTCACATACTGATAACAATATTAAAGAAGCTTTTTGTGCTTTTATCCTGTCATTTTTCATAACATATTTATGCACTCTATATTGTTTAAAAAAAAAAAAAAAGCAAAAAATATATTCACCAAAATAAAACCATAAAAAAAAATAATAAATAATTAAACATTTTTTTTTAATAATAAAATTAATTTTAAAATTTAAAATAAAAATAAAAATTCAAATGTTAAATTAATTAATTAATTTATTAACTCACTCACCTATTTTGTTTTTTTAAATCAAATTAATAAATAAATAAAATTATAATAAAAATTAAATTTATAAATAAATAAACGTGATTTTTATTTGCAACACAATTTATTGAAGTTTTTTTTTGTTAAATTAAGAAAAATTTTTATAATCACTTGGTTTTTTTTTATTTATTTGTTAATTCTATGAGATGAATATTTGGAATATGTTGATCGCTAGCATTTACCCTCATATTTATACTCAGTACCTGATCAAACATCCTGATTTTTCATTGGTGTAAAAAATCCCGCGCCCCATCATTTTCCAACAGATATTATTTCGCCTACGCGCATATAACTTTTATCTACATGCCAATATAAATTTTTTTTTATTTTAAAAAAATATTTTTTTAAACTATTTTTGCTTTTATAATTATAAAAAAATTTACCTTTTATTTTTAAATAAATAAAAATAACAATAAAAAAAAATTCATAAATATATAATTACAATATGAAATAAAATATTAAAAAAATGATTTCAATTATTTAATTAAAAATAATTTTTAAATAAATAAATATATACTTGTATTATAAATTATTGTATAGAAATTTTTTTGTAATTTTTTAAAAATGAGACATGAATAAATGCCAAAAAGTATTTGTATTTAAATTCTTCAAAAAATTGAGACACATGTGCAAAATATTATCAGGTCATACCTCATGCTGTTGTAAAATTTTGATAAACTAGCATCTCATAGTAATATTATTAAATAATATATCAAATAACTACAACGTTGATTAATATTTAAGTCTAAATATTCATCAACATGTCAAGTATTTTATCCAATGAAATTAATAAATAAATAAAATATATAAAAATTCATAATACACATAATAATTTATGAAAATTATTATTATTTAAATAATATTAATATTAATATTAATAATAATATGAATAAATATATTTTAAAAACCTTGAGTTGTCTCGTTGACTCAAGAATTTAAAAAACATCAAAATAGATTGAGCAGAAATCTACATTACATTCACATCATTGTTTACATACATTTGAATGACTACTATTTATTTAATAGGATTTTTAATCTCATCACCTTTTTTTTTTTTTTTTTTTTTTCTCCTATTTATTTTCCATAAGTATATCTTAATTATATTTATTTTAAAAATTTTGATTAATATTTTAAGTAAAATAATTTCGAAATAAATTTCTAAAATTTTGATTAATATATTTATATTTTTTGTCACATGATTTACAATTTGAGATTAAAATATTATTAATTTATCAATAAAATTAAAATATAAAAATTATTTTTTTAAATTCATAATTGGCAACCAAATACGATTTGATATTCTTTTACCACGTGCAACATAAAATGGATCTTGATTTTTTAATATATTTTCAACATCACCACGACGATTACGATTATTATTTTTAATATTTAAATTATTTTTTTTACCACGTGATATAAAAAATGGTTCATCTTGAAGTATATCTAATATATCAGCATGTTTATCTCTTGGTAAAACATAACCATTTTTATTAATTTTATTATTAATATTAATATTATCATTAGACATTAATGATTCACGTTTAATAATTGTTGTATTTAATATTTTATTATTTTTTTTAATATTTATATTTTCATTTAATTTTTTTCCTCTTGTTATATAAAATGGATCTTCTGTTTTTGTTGGATTATCAAATTGTTTATTATTATTATTATTATTATTATCATCAATTAATATCCAACTTGGTTCATCAACAATTAATGATTCATCAATTGTCCAACCATTTTGTATTCTATGACATTTTGTATTGTCTGAATTTTCACCAAGTGTTAATAAATAACCAGGTTTTTTAGTTTTATAAATATTTTCACATTGAATTAATTTTGTATAAGAATTTTCATCATTGTCATTAACCAATGATGATGATAATGATGATGAGGATGATGATGATGATGATGATGTTGATCTAAAATATCAAATAAATTATAACAAAAAATATAAATAAATATACTTTTATTTTTTTTTAATTTTTTCATTTATATTCACCTAAAGTTTTTCAGCTGACTGAATATTGGTGATGATGATGGTGATGGTGATGGTGATGGTGATGGTATGTATGTGTCATATTGAGACATACGTGGTGTTTCAGATAAATGTTCTTTATACAAATCCCAAAGGTATTGACGTGTTAAAACTGGACTTGTATTACCTTCTGTATTTTTATCATCAAATAAAAAACGTACTGCTGGTATACTGCTTCCACCCTGATAAATTATTATATTTATAAATTATTAAATTTAAAAAAAAAAAAAAAAAAAAACAAAAAAATAAAAACTTTAAATTGTTTTATTTATTTTTAACACTTTGTTAAACTTTATTTATAAACTTTTTTTATTTACAAATTTATTATTTAAATAAATTTACCTGAAATGCAAATAAAAATATCACTAATATTAATTCCATTATTATTCTTTTCTTTTCTTTTTGTTTTATTTAGTTTTTTAAATTTATATTATTTTAGCAAGACGAAACAATCCAACAGAAATTCAAATATATAATGCGACAAAAATTGGTCTTGAACAGAGTATTTATTGGAGTTTTTTCTTGACCTTATGTTTTATTTTTGTTGTATTATTTTAATATGATTTTTTTAAATATTTGTTTCGCATCGAATCATTTTTGAATTGCATTGGGATTTCATTTATGCTATGGGTTACTGAAACTTTTTTTTCTATTTTTTATTATTTTTATTTTTTTTTATAAACCCACATCACATGTGAAACCAGTTGGTAAACATATTTTATTTATTAAATATTTATTATTTAATTATATTTTTGATTTGAAATTTTTCATTTATTTTTTAAGACAATTGTTTTTGTTTTATTAATTAAATTTTTTATTTTTATTATTTCAGATATTTACAAATTAACAGATCATTATTTAAATAAATAAATATGGTATGTAAGTTTTTTTTAAAATATAATTATTGTAAACAGTTTGATGATATTAATTTTGATAATATTTTTAATATAGAAATTTAGATTTCTTGGTGATGGTGATTGTCCAGATTGGCTACTTGCTGAAATAAATTCTCTCTCTCGAATGGTAAAATAATTTTAAAATAATTTTTTCTTTTTTAATGAATTATTAATTAAATATATTTATTTATTTTAGACTTCAATTAAAATGAAATTATTGGGCCAAATGGTTGCTAAATTAATCACTGATGAAGATAAATTAGATGCAAGTATTATTATTTTTATTTTATTATAAATTTTAATATGGATTTTATAAATGTTTACTTTTTTTTTGCTTTTTATTATATTTTTTTTATTGTCAATTCAATTTTAATTAAATACTACTAATGAAAAGTGAAATATGACGTTGACATTTTAATGTTTTTTTTAAATAATAAAAAATTACAATAAAAAAATAAAAAATAACAACAACATGAAATCAAATATTTTATTTATTATTTTTTCATTTTTTCTTATTTCCATTGGGAATATTATATTCTATTTCTCATTTCATACAACAAATATTACATTTTATTATTTTTATATTTTATTTCATATTTCAATTATATTCAACTGTAACTTGACCGAGTTTTTGATTTATTTATTTATTTTTCAGGAAGATAAAGCTAAAAAATTAACACAAGATGCAAAATTTGGTGAATAACAATTTAAATTTTTAATTTATTTAATTTTTTATAAACAATAATTGAAAATTATTTTTATTATTATATAAATATTATAGATTTTGATGATACAAAAGCAGTAATTGCAGCAATTGAATTAATATTGACATCATCAGTAAGATATGGTGTTAATTCAACAGATTTAAGTAGTGAACTTCAACAACTTGGTCTTCCACGTGAACACAGTGTTGCATTAGGAAAACTTTATACTGAAAATTCAACTCGTATTATGGAATGTCTTAGTTCTCGTTCACTCAGATGTAAATATATATGAATTATTAATAAGATAAAATCCTTCTAAAAAGCATTTATTAATATTTAATTACAATCAGACATATTTCAAATGATTAATTATTAATATTTGCACTGAATTGTAATAATCTTATTTGAGCTTAAAATAATTAAGATATTTTTATTCAACAGTGAGCCGTCTAACATCAGTTAATGTCGTATCAATCAATCAAATTTTTGTAAAGTTATCACTTGTATTAAAAAATAAAAATAACATGGAAGTTGAAAAATTTGTCAGCCTGTCAAAAAGTGATGTTCCTGCTGTTCTTAATGGTAAAATTTATTGACTACTTGAAATAATAATAAATAAAAGATAATCATTTTTTATTAATCAAAATATAACATGTTTTTACAGAAATGAAAAAAGCCAGAAAAATTATGGATAGCGAGTAAAAAATTATTATATTAATCAATAAATTATTTAATAAATACCATGAAAATTAACAGTAATTATTTTTTTATCAACTCATCTCAAATAATTAAAAATAAAAATAAGTTATTTTTCAAAAACTATTTAAATTATAACAGGATAATAGAACAGGTGAAAAAGTATACCGACCGTTAAATAATTTTTGTTTATCATTATTAAATTTCGATACTCTAATTTTTCTAAAAGTTTTTTAATAATTTTCTATATGTCAAATACCTCTTCGGCCATTATATTTGCCTAATACGATTTAAATTTTTTTTGAAAAAAAAAAATTCAAATACCTCTTTGGTCATTATATTTGCCTAATACAAAATCGGAATTTTTTAGAAAAAAAAAAAAAAATTTCGAATACCTCTTCGGTTATTATATTTGCCTAATAAAAATTCAAAATTTTTTCAAAAAAAAAAAAAATTCGAATACCTCTTCGGTTATTATATTTGCCTAATAAAAATTCAAAATTTAAAAAAAAAAAAAAATACCTCTTCGGTTATTATATTTGCCTAATAAAATTCAAAATTTTTTTCAAAAAAAAAAAAAATTTAATACCTCTTCGGTTATTATATTTGCCTAATAGAAATTCAAAATTTTTTTTAAAAAAAAAAAAAAGTCGAATACCTCTTCGGTCATTATATTCGCCTGATGAAAATTAAAGATTATATAATTCAAAATTTTTTCGAAAAATTTAAAAAAATGTTAATATCGATATCTCGAAAAATATTGATCTTAAAAAAAAAGTATACACGGATTTGAATAGCTCTTTTCAAGCTCTAAAAGTTCGATATAACTCGAAATTTTTTCGATATATTTTTCGATATGTTACTATCGATATATCGAAAAATATCGATCCTAGAAAAATTGTATAAATAGATTTCAAATCGTCTCTTCAAGCTCTAAAAGTTCGATATAACTCGAAATTTTTTCGATATATTTTTCGATATGTTACTATCGATATATCGAAAAATATCGATCCTAGAAAAATTGTATAAATCGATTTCAAATCGTCTCTTCAAGCTCTAAAAGTTCGATATAGCTCGAAATTTTTTCGATATATTTTTCGATATGTTACTATCGATATATCGAAAAATATCGATCCTAGAAAATTTGTATAAATCGATTTCAAATCGTCTCTTCAAGCTCTAAAAGTTCGATATAACTCGAAATTTTTTCGATATATTTTTCGATATGTTACTATCGATATATCGAACAATATCGATCCTAGAAAAATTGTATAAATCGATTTCAAATCGTCTCTTCAAGCTCTAAAAGTTCGATATAGCTCGAAATTTTTTCGATATATTTTTCGATATGTTACTATCGATATATCGAAAAATATCGATCCTAGAAAAAATATATAAATCGATTTCAAATCGTCTTTTCAAGCTCTAAAAGTTCGATATAACTCGAAATTTTTTCGATATATTTTTCGATATGTTACTATCGTTATATCGAAAAATATCGATCCTAGAAAAAATATATAAATCGATTTCAAATCGTCTTTTCAAGCTCTAAAAGTTCGATATAACTCGAAATTTTTTCGATATATTTTTCGATATGTTACTATCGATATATCGAAAAATATCGATCCTAGAAAAAATGTATAAATCGATTTCAAATCGTCTCTTCAAGCTCTAAAAGTTCGATATAGCTCGAAATTTTTTCGATATATTTTTCGATATGTTACTATCGATATATCGAAAAATATCGATCCTAGAAAATTTGTATAAATCGATTTCAAATCGTCTCTTCAAGCTCTAAAAGTTCGATATAACTCGAAATTTTTTCGATATATTTTTCGATATGTTACTATCGATATATCGAACAATATCGATCCTAGAAAAAAAATATAAAATTCGTCGAGTAGCTCTTTTCGAGTCCTAAAACCCTAGTATAACTCAAAATTTTTTTGCAAAAAATTTCGATGAATTTCTCTAGTATTAATAAAAAGTCGAATACCTCTTCGGGCATTATATTTGCCTAATAAAAATTCAAAATTTCTTTTAAAAAAAAATAAATTTCGAATACCTCCGGTCATTATTTTTGCCTAATAAAAATTCAAAATTTAAAAAAAAAAAACAAATAAATCGAATACCTCTTCCGTCATTATATTTGCCTAATAAAAATTCAAAATTTTTTCAAAAAAAAAAAATTTAAATACCTCTTCGATCATTATATTTGCCTAATAAAAATTCAAAATTTTTTCAAAAAAAAAAAATTCAAATACCTCTTCGATCATTATATTTGCCTAATAAAAATTCAAAATTTTTTCAAAAAAAAAAAAAATCGAATACCTCTTCGATCATTATATTTGCCTAATACAAAATCGGAATTTTTTAGAAAAAAAAAAAAATTTCGAATACCCCTTCGGTTTTTATATTTGCCTAATAAAAATTCAAAATTTTTTTCAAAAAAAAATAAATTTCGAATACCTCTTCGGTCATTATTTTTGCCTAATAAAAAATTAAAATTTTTTTTGAAAAAAAAAAAAAAAAAATCGTAAAATAACAGGATAATAGAACAGGAAAAGAGGTATTCAAAAGAGTTAATTTTATAATAAAACAAAAGCATTTTGTTTTTTTTTTTTTTGATTATTTATCAAATTTGTGGTGTACTTGGCGTATATATATAGGTACATTTAACATGAAGATAAAACGTTCAAATAATTTCAATATAAAAATTTATTAAACTTAAACTTCTTATTAAAAGATCAATTAATAATTTCAAATAATAATAATAATAAAATAAAACTATTTTGTAAATATCATATGAAATTTCAATTTATTTATTTATTTTTTCATTAATATAAATTACCTGTTGAAAATAATATGTTAAATTGTAAGTCACGTCCTGAGCTGTGTTGCACGTTGAATTCAATAATACATATTAAAAATTGATTTGAAAAAACATACATCACATCAATTATAGTATTAATTAAAAAAAAAATGTAATTTTAAAGATAAAAAAATTAATTATGTACACTTGCAATAGAAAATTTCGACAGAGAAATTGCAGATTAAAGTTGAAGAAACTTTCTGATAATTTTAAATAAAAAACAACTAAAATTAATTATATAATCAATATTTTTGTACACTTTTATTTTTCAATAAATGAATATACAAAGTTTACAATTAATTAAAATGTATAATGTTTATTTGCTTTCAATTTATTATTTTATTATTATTATTGTTACATATTTTTATTATTATTGTTGTTAAAATTTTTATTTTCTTTATCACTATAATTTTTTTATTTCTTAATTATATTCTTCAAAATTATTCATTTTATCTGATTAATTATTCAATATATGTAAATATATATCGTTGATTATTTTATTATTATAATATTTTACAGCAGTAGAACAGCAGTTGTTGTATATTTTTATTTTATTTTATTATTGAATAAATTATAATCAAAGCATTGTATATAATATAAAGTCTAATCAGTCTTTGTACAATATTTATTACATCTCAGTTATTTATTTATTTCATTTTTATTATTGTATTATAAATTTACAATAATATTATTTTTGTAAATGTACTTTGAATAGCGAGCAACAGTACGAAAAAAATTTATCAATAATTTCGAAATTAATTTTATTTGATTTAAAAGTTTAAAAAATTTTTTTTTTATAATAATTTAAATTCTTTAAAAGCACAGAGGTAAAAAAAAATTACAATTATTATTTAATTTGATATATAAAATGTAAAAAAAATATTGAAATTTTTATGTTTTTTCAAAATTTTTTATTTTTTTTTTAAATTCCAATTTCTATCGTGCGTTTACTATATTTTTTTTTCTAAAGAAATACAAAAACTACAGTTAAAATTCAATTATTATTTAAAAATTTATTCAAAAATTTTTATTTTATCTCATTTATAGGCGGTAAAAAAATATTATCACAAATAAAATTGCTACTATTTTAAATTTTTAATCTTCAACTAGTTTAATACTATTTTTGTTTTGATAAAAAAAAAATTAATTAAAATTCGATTGATATTATTTAATTTTGTTTATTATCATTTTTAAATTCGTCAAGTATTTTTATTTATTATTTTTATGAAAATTTTATACGAGGTAAGACGATATGTGTCTTTCATTTCTGAACTATTGGCCAACATTTATTTTCTTTTAATTATTTTATTTAAAAAAAAATAAAATAAAAAATAATTTACTTTTAAAAATATATTATCATTTATTTTTGTCTCATTATTTTTTTTCTTTTTTATTATTTTTTCATTTTTGTCTGTGCTGTTTGAAGCTATTCTAGTGTATATTTATTTTTTAAATGTATTTTTATTTTTAATGTGCACAAATTCTTAATTTTATATTAATAGGTCACTTGAAATAATAAAAACTAATCGAGTATTTTCTCATTATTATTATAATATATAATAAAAAAGTCAGCTAAAAAACATTATCAAAAATTTTTGAGTACATATTGTCTAAATAAATATATAAATTTTTTTGTTTTTTGTTTATTTTTCATAAATATTTTTAATAATATTATAAATATTAATTTTATAATGTCTAGATGACAGTAATCTGTGCCCATGGTTAATAGCAGAGTTTATATTTTACCCTTTCTCTGTACTTTAACACTTTTAAATATGTTTTTTTTTTTTTTTTTTATTTTTCATATTTTTCATTCAATTTTACTTGATTTTTTGTTTAAATTGTTTTAATAACTATAAATTAATAAATGCTACATTAACACAGAGGAGGATAAATCTCCAACAAATCTCTGTTATTAAAAATTACTTTTGTTTTTTTTTAAATTTCATTTTAAATAAATGCATCAGTTGAATATTGCTCTCGACATATTTATCTCTTGATATGTAAAAATTATCAGAGCTTAAAGCAAAAAAAAAAAGAAAAAAAAATATACATGTATGAATATTTATCTTTATTATTATTATTATTATTATTATTTAAATACTTTTGTTTTCATTTTATGTGTCATTGTATATTTTGTGAGATTATTATTTTTTTTATATATTAAAAAAAGAAAAAAAAATAATTTATGTATAAGTATATTGCACACGTATTGTTGTAAAATATTTATTATTTCAATGATGTTGAATACAAATATCAGAATCACCACTGCTTGCCATTGAAAAATTAGCAGAATCACGATCATTTTGTCGTGCACCAGTTGGAACAGAAAATATTTTATTTTGTAATAATTGTGGAAATGTATGATGACCAGATGATAATGACCAATTTTGTTGTGCTTGTAAATTAACAGTATTAATTAATGAATTATTATTTTGTGGATAACGTTTAATATAATTATTATTAATTGTTGAATGAATAATTCTCATGCCATTATGATGTGATGGTAATGTTGTATGATTTATTGGTTGAACAATACTATGTCCATTTTGTTGTTGTTGCTGTTGTTGTTGTGGATGTATAATTGTTGTTGGATATTGTTGTTGTACTGATCCACAACTGATACTTGTTGGTCCATTTGTTGATATATTTGTTGAATTATTATGACCATTTATGTTTGAATTATGTCCATTATGTGGTAATGGCATTGTTGAACAATTTGGATAAGTTGGAATAATTGGTTGTGTTGGATAATGTGGTAATGTTGCTGATGATGAATGTATACCACTTATACCACGTAAATCACTATTTTCAGTAAATGATGTCATTCTCATATTTGTTGAACGTGAAAATGGTTCAAATTCATTTGGATTATTTGTTTCAATTTGTTTTGGTCTTGATAATTTTCTTCTTATAACAACTGTTGCTTCATTTGAATTTTCATGTATAACAGCTGGACAACCACTTTGTAATTGTTGTTGTTGTTGTTGTTGTTGTTGATTTTTAATATTATTATCATTATTATTATTTTTAATACGTACAGCATATTGGCTATTTAATGTTTTTGATGTTATTAAACCACTTGGTGAAACACTTGTTACAAAATCAATATTTTTCATATTTGGTGGTTGACTACCACGTTGTAATGAACAACTACGCCAATGATTATTATTAGTATAATCAATTTCATTATTATTTGTAACAACAGCTAAATCATCAACACTTGTTGCACGTCTATGATTTGATACTGTACTTGTTTGACTAATATTACTTATATTTGAATGTACACCACTTGATGTTTCACTATTATTACTTGTATTACTATTACTATTACTATTACTACTACTATTATTATTACTATTACTATTACCAATTGATGATCCTGCATCACAATAGTTTATACCAGTTACAATTGTTGTTTGACATACACCAACAACTGTTTCAGAATTAGAAGAATCTGATCGTGGTGTTAATTCATCATGAGGCATACCTGAATCACCTCGTCGTAAACAACGTGGTGTATTTCCAGTTGGCTATTAAATTTAAAAAAAAAAAAAAGCAATTAATAATTTATTCATTAAAATTGTGTTGAAAATTTAAAAAAAAAAAAAAAAAAGAAAAACCAGGTAAATAAATTACCTGTTGTGGAAGAAATGAATTGGAAGTAGCTGTAACATTATTAGCAATAGTAGCTGTAGCAGCAATAGCAGTTGCACTATTAATAGTACTTGTTGTAGTAGAAGAAATAACAGTAGTAACAAAAGAACCAGATGTTGATAAAGATGTTATATCATCAATAATAGGTGGAGGTAAATTTGATGTATTTAAAGCTGTTAGTTCGTTGACAATAGGATCAGGTAAAGGTTCAGGTGTTAATAGTGGTGATGGATCATCCTCAGAAGGTTGTAGATCACGATTACCACTTGCATAATATGTCACTTGATCATCATTCACGCACTCCAATAGCTAATTTTTTAAAAAAGAAGAAAAGATAGATTTTTTTAATTAAATTATAAAATCAACAAAATCAAACAAATCAATGACAATTAATCTACAATATTGCATTCATTTATATCATCTAATCAAAACTTCAAACCAAACTTGCTTTTTTTTTTTTTTTTTTTGTAATATTTCTTACATTCAAACTTTTGGGTACTTGATTCCTACGGGGTAACAGCCATCTACTCCACTTGAAAATTAATTGATAATTGTTTTTTGTTTTTTCATTCATTCAGTTAAATTTATATAAAATTAAATAAAAAAAAAAATAATTATTATTATTATAAATCTAATAATAATAAATACCTTATTTTCTTCTGATGTAGAATCATCAGCATCAGTTATTAATGGTAATTCACGTAATGTGGCATAATCACCATCGTCCTCTGGTCCACCCTCGGTAGTACCTCTTCTTTTTCCCTTATTGCTATAAATAAATACATTTTAATGATAAATAAATCAATAAATATAATTATTTTTAATATAACATGCGTGAAAATAACCGAAAATAATTATCATGCTAAATTATTATGAAGAATAATAATTTAATTTAAAAAAAAAAAACATTTCAACGACACCAATAGGACAGAGTAGAGTAGTTACCGCGTATTAGACGTACTAGGCAGATCGTTAAATGTAACTTTTTGACGTAATTTTTTATTAAGCCAACTTTTATCAATTGTTGATGATGAACCATTTGCATTTGGTGATTGAGCTGGTGATGGTCGTAATTTTGGACGTAACCAATATATTTGTTCATCATCAGTTGCATTTGAATCAATTTCATTACGATTAACATTACCATCTGTTGATTAATTTATAATTCATTATTATTAATTTATAATTTATCAATAATAAAATAAAATTAAAAATACAATACCTTGATTTATTCGTGATCTTTTTTCCATAACAGCTCTGTGAATAACATTCATTATAGCTTTTTTAGGTAAAGCTTCAGCAATACTATAAGTTTTTCCATCACCAACAACAAGTAATGGTGCACTTGTACCATCATCATTATCAATATTATATATATCATCATCATCACCATCACCAACATCATTATTATGATGATGATTAATTTCATTAATATTAACATCATTATTATCATCAACATCATCATCATCATCATCATGATTATTGTTATTATTATTTCTATAACTATTATTATTATTATTATTATTATTATTTCTTTTTTTACAAGAAATTAAATCAACATCTGTTACAAGTTTAACTGTTCTTGTTGAGTGTAAAGTTGTTGTTGATATTATAACATGTACTTTAAATATCCAATTACGTTTTATTGTTAAAAAAAACCATAATATTAACCAAATAAATAAATGTAATACTGTACTTATAATACAAAATAATATTGCACCATCAAGACTACCACGATATACAACAGTATAATCATAAAGTAATGGTGCATTACATATTGCTATTGCTAAAAAAACACATAATGCTGCACAATGTGTAAAATATGTCCAACCAGATCTATTTATTTTTCTTTCTTTAGCCATTATAATACTACGTTCTTTTTCTTGTTCCAAAAATGATGCAAATCTTAAATAAAATAATAATAATTTTATATTAATCAATTAATTAATTTTAGATATATAATAATATTTATAAAATAATATTTACCTTCCATATGCATATAAATATGTAACCATACTTGAAAATAATACAAGTATTGTTGATAATATAAATAATGCAAGTGTAACATAAGGATTTAATATAAGATGGCTATTATCACCAAATAAATTTGTTATTATTCTTTGTATATTTGTTGTTAATGATTCCATTGATGATGTTGGATAAATTCTTCTTTGTCTTATTAATTGTAATACTTTGTGTGGTCCAACAACTTGAATTTTATATAGTATTGACATACCAGCATATGCAATTAAACTTTGTACTGAATTTATAACAAGTTGTATACTAAATATTGTACCAAGTACTTTATTACATGACCAAAATACTGCTGGATATCTAACTGAATAAACACCAAGTGCCATTGCATAATTTAAATATTCAAGACTAATTGTTTGTTCTGAATAATCATATGAATCATCTAGAAAATTAATTTATTAATAATGTAGTTAATATTTATAAGTAAAAATAAAAAAATATAATTTTTTGAAATTTAATAATGATATTACCATCTGTTATTTCAAGATTCAGCTGCTCAGGGTGATCAAGATCAGACAGACTGTTCATTGAAAGTGCCAAGGTGTGTCCAGTCATATTATTATTATTATTATTACGTTGTGATTCAACAGTTGTTGCAATTCGTTGACCATATTTTTTAGCTTTTAATTTACCCCTGCTATTTTTATTTTGTATATTTTTATTATTTGCATTAACTCGTCTTGTCATACTTGATGATGTTGATGTGACAGTTTTAATTTTCGTTGTTATTGTATCAGGAATTTTTGTTGATGTTGTAAAATCAATATTTAATATTTCATCATTTTTATTTTGTATTACTGTTGAAATTATTGATTTTTCAGTTGTTGAAATAATTGGATTATTTGTTTCATGTGATGGTGATTCAAAATCATCAAAATTATCTTCAAATTGTTCAATTGGTGGTGATGATGATGAAGAAATACCATATGATTGACTTATTGTTTTTAAAGCAGTCAAGTTACCTTGTGGATTTAAAAAATCAACAAACACAAGTCTATCACGATGTTGAACAATAAAATCAAGATCTGTTTGCCAAATTGCATCTAAAAAAATAGAGAAAAAAAAAAAAATTTTTAAATTGTCATTCAAGTTGGCTTATAGTATTTTATTATTTATTTCTGATTTTTTTTTTTTTTAAATCAAGGCTGAGATCGGTCAACGACTGATGTTGAAATGAAATGGGATTTTATACCTTTTGGCAAAAATCCAGCACGAATAAGCCTCGCTTCCATGAGTAAAGAGGGTAAAAGAAAGCACATGGCTGTACACAGATGTACAAAAGCCGCTGTTGGACCTCCATGTTTCCATAAATTACTTGCCAAACCTTTATAAAAATAAAAAAAATTTACATATTTAATTAAAAATTATAATTTTATTAAATTAAATAATAAAATTTACCAGAATTTTCATGATTATTTGATAGTAAAGTTGATGTTGAATCACGTGAACATGTATTAGTATCTCTTCCAAGTTTAATACCATCATTTGCCAAATTACCAAGTTTTAAAAATGCAGCTGCTAATAATATTGGTAACAATAATACACCAGTACCAGTTAATACAATACATGCATGTAATTCAAATTTTGGTGGTTGTACTTCTGTTGTCCATGGCAATGATAAATAAGCTTTTTTATAAAAAAAAATAAAATGTAAATTATAATGTTATAATTAATTGTTTAAATAATGATGATTTATTATATAATACTAACCGACAAATCTTTTGGCACATCTGGTTGCTACATATGCTTGAAGACAAACAGCAAGTATACCATACCACACAGACCATAGACCATTTGCATGACCACGATTACATGATTCTTTTTGTTTTTTATTTTTAATTTTACAACTATTTGATGATGATGATGATGTTATATTTGTGGTTGTTGATAAATTTAATGCTCCAATACTTGTACCACCACCACCAACACCACCACTACTGACAATATTTGTCGTTACAATTGGTAATGTTTTTAATGATTTTTTACATTTAATTTGATTAATTTCATTATTATTTTCATAACCCATTAGGCTTCCAGTCATTGACATTTTATATGTATATATGTATTATTTATAATATAAATTGTTAAAGACTAATAGTGTCAGTGACATTGAGGGCGTTGACAGAGGGTGTTGAGTCTGGCCAATGTTCCATGTATTAACCAGTACAGGACTTTTCCTCTTCAATTTATTTTATATATATATTTTTTATTTATTATTTTTAACTCGTTTTTTTTCCTTCTCAGTTTACTACCTCAATCACGTTGTGCTCCCTCGGACTGGAAAACTCTTTTGACGTCCCTTATTTTATTTTTTTTTTATTATTTTTATTTTTCTCTTTACTTTTTAATCGGGTCTATTGGTCTCTCAAGCGTGTCATCTTCATCCCTGTACAATTCTCTCTTTGCTTTTCTAAAAAAATACAAAAAAAAAAAAATAAAAACAACAAATTAAATTTACTTTAATCATAATTAAATTATATACCTGTATAAAAATAACTTTTTTAAATTAGATTTTGATGCGAGTTTTATAAATATATATATATAAATAAATTTAAAATATATAATTTAATTTAATTAATGATGTATAAGTCATAAATAATATAAAGCTCTTGACATTTATATGAGAAAGAAAATGAGTTGTTGGATCTTTTTTGGTATATATCACAAAATTAACACCCACATTTACAGAAGCAAGTGGATTTATTCTAGTATTCAAATTTTTACCCGAGGGAACATATTAAAAATTTCCCTTTCCAAGTATATTTATTTTTTCTTTTTTTTTTTTTTTTTTATAATTCTCTATTTACTCTCTTCATTTACACTCGACATGAGCCACTTTGTTCTATATATAAATCCACGCGTTGTTTTTATTTTTTATTTTTACTCATTCATCGTTGATGAAATAAGGGTACATTAGAGCACTCAATCTACGACCCTTTACCTTTAAAATTGACTCTTGAAAAACAGTATAAAATGTATATTAAAAATTTTTTTTTGTATATAAATATATATAATCAAATAAAAAAGTTATAGAAAAGAGAAAAAAAAAAAAAAAGGTAAATGAAACCGGAGAAACTTGAAAGGTAGATGTATGTAGGTTTTTTTTTTTTTTTTTATTTTATTTTTAAAAGGAAACCTCTTGAGTAAATACGGAAAATAGACTGGAAAAATTTATTGATTTATTTTTGATTCTTTTTGTTTATTTTTTCAACGATTCAATTTCCTGGATTGAATATTGAATATCAGAAAAATAAGGGCGTTGACGTTTTTAACTTGGATGACAAGTATCCACTTTTAAATAAAAAAAAATTATTTTTTTTTTTGTATTTTTAGTCATTTGTATAATTAAAAGAGAATAGTTACAAGACCATACTCAAGTTTTCATTGATAAAATATCTCAGTGTATCTTTGTATATTGTTTTACGTATATATTATTGTCATTATTTATAATGTGTTGTACAAATGTATGTTATGTACAAACAATAACCCTGAGGGAAAGGAATATATAGACAAGCAACTTTGAAATTTGCAATGTGGATTGAGGGTTACATGTTTTGTGTAACTTTATTTAAATAAAACAATTCAAACTATATAATACAAGACAAAACTTTAACCAAACATTGTGACTGACACAATTATTATAAATAATTTTATATCAATGTTTATCAAATACATTTTTAACTATTTTTTCTGTTCATAAAACCAGGTGAAAATAAAATACTTGTATCAATTAATACAAGATAAAATATTATCTAGGTAAAAAAGTAATTTATAAAATATTTTTAAAAACACTAAATAAAATAGTAGGTTTTTATATGTTTATTTGCTTTGATAACAGGGTTTTGTTATCTTTTTTTTTTCTTTTAAATATAAAACAGAGGATATTCTGTTTTATAAAAACTTATAAATATAATATTTTTTTATGTATATATTTTGTTTTTTTTTTATTACACAGTTCATTGAAGTACGTAAAATCAATAATACAATTTTTTTTTTTAGATAAAAAATGTATTTTTAAACAAAAAAATTTCCTATTGTCAAGATCCACTCAGCAAAAAATAAAATATTTTAAAAAATGTATAAATTTATTTGAAATCGATCTCGTTATTGATAACAAGTACTTTTTTATTCCAATCATTTCGATATGTTTTTTTTTTATCATTAAAATACAGATTGCAATTTTTTTAATCTTATGAAAATTAAAAATAAATATACATTATTTCAAATCAATAAAAATAATAATATATATTATATATAAAACGTGAGGAAATTTTAAGTATATATCCATTATTCGAAATCCAATTTCAAATAAATTTTATTACGAAAAAAAAAAAAATAAAAAATAAAAAAAACATGTAATAAAATGTAACATAAATATATCTACCCCAAGATTATATTTATTTTTCTAAATACATGATCATACATAGAAAACAAAGATAAATGAAAAAAGTTCATTCCCCTAATTTTGTGCATATATATACATATAAAATCGATGAAAATTTGAAGAAAAAAAAAATAATAGAAAATGGTCTCAATGGGAACACAACACTGTATACATTTATCCACATATATATTAATAATAATAATAATGAAAAGTCTAAAAACGTCTTGAGGGTGTATTTTTTCCCCTAGGGATCATCATCCTCAACAACCCCTTGCAATTTCTTCACCACCGGATGCCACGCAACAGCAGCAACATACCCAAGAATAAAATAAATATAAATAATGATAATAATATAAAACTTATATATCCGTATGACCCCCAGTGAACTGTCTTTATATCCCTTCAATTCGTCTTGAATCATCTTTCTTTTTCTGACATAATATCTTCTTGTCATTCCTAACTTAACAACTCTTAGTCATCGTGATTCATCCACACGAATTTATCATATCATATACAATACACAAGCAGAAAAAATTTTTTTTTTAAATTAAATTTTATACTGTCTCAACTTAAAATCACTTGTGAATATCATGTTCGTGATGGAATTTGATATATAAATTTAATTTCAACAACGCATTCCATTTATGCATAAAAAAAATTAATAAAATTTTGTCCAATTAATATTTGTAATTGTTGTGAAACAAAATTATCATATTATTACAATTAGATATAGTAACATCTTGAAAATATATCAATAATTCTTTTCTTTCAACTTTTTAAAAAAAATTGGAAAAGTTTGATAAAAAATATTGGAGAAAGAACTGATAAATTTTTTAAGTAAATAAATGAGTTAAATATTAAAGCAATACCAATTGTGTTTGATGTTCTCACGATTTAACAATAATTTATTTTTTATATTTTAAAAATAATTTTATTTTAGTTTTATATGTATTTTTGTGTTATGGATCAATATCCAATGCCGCAAGCTCAACAAACTCGTTAAAAAAGCACACAAATTTAAAAAATAGATGAAGAAAAACAAATAATAATTTATACTATCTTTTTGTTTTGTTGGATATTTAAAAAGTTGAAAATAAAAAATAAAAAAAGTCAATGGAAAATGACCAAATGAAAGATATTAAAAAAGTATATTTAAATTTTTATTGTTATTGATGCAACTCACGGAATAAAATGATAAAAAAAATATAAATAAAAATAAGTACATCATCATCATCATCATCATGATTTGGATAGGTACCAATTGGTTGTATGTGTTTATAAAATCACAGTAATATCACAAAAGAAAATAAAAATTAAAACCACACAATTACAAAATGTTAAATGATATAACCATCACTGTGTTAATTCAAGAGAAATATAATTGTGTATAAAGTAAATTGATGATTCGTTCAATCTCCGGATAACAACTAGATTGCTATCTTTGAATTTTCAATAATAAAGTCCCGCTGTGTAAAACCACATCGAATAGATACTGATTAATCAAGTAAACTCAATTCATTATAAATTTATAACATCCAATCTATTTTATACATATAATACCAATTTTTTTTTATTCATTATAAAAAGATTTAATTAAATTTCATATTTGATTTCATTTTTATTATATTGATTTAAATTTTAAATTTAATTAAAAAAGAAAAAATATTAAATTTTAAATATTTATAATAATAATATATTTTATATTAATATTTATTCATTTAAATTTATATAAATTTTTAATGCTTTATTTTATTATCAAGTTATTTTAGTTTATTTTTTTTTCTTGTTTTGTTTTAAAAGAATAATAAAAGTTTTATTTTTTATATATATTTAATTTTGCAAATTTGATAGAAAGTTTATGTATTTATTTTTGTAGAATATTATTTTATAAAATTATTATCATTATAATCATTTTGATAATGAAATTTATGTTCATGAAACCGCGAAAACAAGAAGAACCGTAAGATGATATTATATTGATGGTGTAGGTCTTTAGAGCATATTGCTGATTAAAATGTTTATATCAAAACTATCGAATTACAATTTGAAATATGATGGAGAAGGTGATGAAAGGTGGTTAACGATCGTTTTATTAAATATATAATAATATTATTTTTTTTTCGATGCCCTAGTTAAAATTTTTCAAGAATAACTATATGATTTTTTAATGTGAGAATTATTATAGTTAAAGAACTAAAAAGTTGTTTTTTTTTTTTTTGAAATATAGTTTTAAAAGTTTGCATTTAACTCGACAGTATATTTACTCACTAGAATATTTTTATTTTTTAGTATCTAATTTTAGAGTCGTTTACAAGTATAAAAGCTAAAAGGGAGAGATTTCTTCACTTTTTCATTAAAAAAAAAAAAAACTAAATACACAATTTTTTAGTTTTTTTTTTTTTTCTAAAACTTTATATATATATAAATGAGCCTCTGGTCTTTCTTATAATGTCAAAGATGATGAGAAAATATACATACATTGTAACGCCTCTGAAAAATAAAAACTTCCTTCATCTTTTATATATTTAAAAAAAAAAAAAAATATATAATAAAAATTTCAGGTAAAATAAACAACCCCTTGAGATCGTTTTATTTTTCTTAAAAAAAAAAAAATCACACTTTTGGGATTTAAAATAGTCATTAATTACAAAAAACACTCATGAAGTTTATGATGCAAAACGTAAAATATCACAAGGGACATATACAAACTATTCGCATATAAAAATATAAAATAAAATGACTAAAAAAATATAAATACATACATAAAAAAAAGTAGATGAAATAAAAAAAAAATTAGAAAGTATATAAAAAAAAAGCTCAATGATAAAAAAATATAAAAAAAAGTAAAAAAAAATAATGGAAAATGTTAAAATAAAAATAAAAATAAAATAATAAAAGCCATTGTGGTCGATATGCACCGCTGGCGTTTATGTTGAATATTGTACTTTCTGTACTTATTTTACTCTAGTTGACCTACATTTTGTTTTTTTTTAATTTTTTTTTTTCATGTCTAAATACAAATGTGTATACCCTTTTTTACCCTGGTTCGTCATTGTCTATATTATCATTTCTAATAATAAACAAAAAAAAAATACGTAGAAAAATTATAAATAAAAAAAAAATTGGAGTAGAAATGTAAATTTTAATACTGCAATTTTTTTGGAGTAAAAAAACAATTTTTTTAAATATTTTTTAGACTAAAAAAAAAATTCACAAATATATATATTTTACGTTTATAATTTTTTTGTTAAAATGAAACTTGTGGACAGATTAAAACCGCGTGTTTGTAATACAATCTCAATGGGATATATATACCTTGGTATGAAAAATAAAATTAAAAATTAAAAAAAAAAAAAAAGATTGGGGGTTTTTTTTTGAACAAAAAAATTAAATTAAAATAAAAAAAAAAATGAGATATACATGGACACTCGTTGGACCAGTTGGCAGGTGTGCACCTGGTCTCTCCTGAATTGTTGCTTTGCTTGCAGATTTTTATGGCCACTGAAACCACGGACTTGAATTCCTTTCAATCATGATTTTATTTTTTGCAAAAAAGCTCATTATATTATTATATATTTATTTATAAAAAATTTAAATAAAAATTATAACATTTGTTTTGAGATAATTTTAAAATTAAATTAACTTTCACTTGATTATTTTTATTTAACAAAAAATTTATTACTATTATTTTTATGACTGTTTAAAATTTTTAATTTTATTCTGAATTTTGAACAGCTGCTGTTCCTGCTTTTATAGATGAGAGGATGTATTATTTTTTTATTTTTTTTCTTTCAAATTTATTTTTCTAGGAGCTGTTTTATTTTTAAAATATAATTATAATTTTTTTTTGTGGATATATACATGTGTATATTGTAGATATTAATTTTGCAAGTAAATTTATATTTTATATAAAATATAGGTATATTTGGTATATGTTATTGTGGAGAAAATAAATCCTTGATAATATAAGGTTTTGGGAGTGGAAAAGAGATTGGCTGACGATGAATCGGTGCGTAAAAAAGGGCCCATCGCACGCGCAGGTGTTATTCGTAAATATACCAATATAAAAATTCACCGGTGTTTTTTTTTTTTTTTATATTTTTTGTTATCCTTTCTCTCTTTTTATCCATCATGATTTCCTAAATCAACCAAAAAATAAAACCAGTCTCATCATCGTGCTGCTGCACCCACAAAATGAAGAAAAAAATTCATCATCATCATGAATTTACCCTATACCTGCTGTTACTTTTTTTTTTTTTGCTTTTAAAAATTTAAAATTTAATAAAAATAAAATATTTCTACTGATAAAAAAAAAAATAAATAAATAATAAAATCAACAAATTTAAATTATCAATTTTTTTTTTTTTTTTCTTATTAACTCACCATTTGCGGGATTGTTCCGAGTTTCAATTGAACTCCAATTGAGCAGAATGTTCAATTTTCATTTAATCTTCATTCAATTTATCTCATCCAATCGTTTATTCTTGATGTAATTTACAAATTTCAATTTAATAAAAAATAAAAATAAAAAAAACGAAGATTAAATAAAAAAATCAAATTTTTAAAATATAAAAAAATAGCTATAGTTATCATTAAATTCACTGATAATAAATTCCATGATTAATATATAAACAAGTCATTATTATAAAAAGTTATCTTTGTTTCACATTTGATGACACAAAATCATATATAATTACGTATATTATTATTTAAATTTATATTTTTAATTAAAAAAATATGATTGTTAAATATATTTGTTTGATGTTTCATTGGCTCGTTGACCCCAGTTTGTGGTGCCTCGTGTTTATTGTCCAGTATACTTATATATATATGTATATACAGGGTCAACAAATCATCATCATTATCATCATCTCTCTGAGTAATATGAGTATCTTGAATGCACTCACACAAGTTGAATCAACAGCATCAATTTTGTCCATGCATTTACATAAAAATTGCACGCAACTATACTGATTTTCTTTTTAGCAACGTACAGTAGGGTGATTTGGAAAAAAAAGTGATTTATAAATGAGGGGATAGTGGAGGGTATATTGTATAGAAAAGTAAAAGGAAATATATATATATATATATGTATATAAAATGGACAAGAGTATATTATATAAAAGAGGAAAATAGTCGTTGTTTTTAAGGGATAGAGGGTGGTATTGGGTGACTGGTAAATCGCAGGATGGGTTTGTTAAAGTGGGTGGTTAAAATTGAGGGTGAAAGGACCTACAACTTTTCTATCATATATATATAGTTATATATGTATTGTTGGTACAAAACACAAGCCAGTATACCGCCTTCCTTTACGTTTGCGATCGATGAACGCGATTCGTTTCAGGATTCGGCGTAGAAAGCGTTAATCGAGTGCAATCACACATCGAACCTTTAACCTGATCCTTTTTATTTCAATTTTATTTTTTTTTTTTTTATTTTTTCCAGTTTTTTATTCTCACCTTTATAATTGTTACTATTATTATCACTATTTTTTTTTTCTTTTTTTTTTTTTTATCAATCACAATATTTTTTTTCACTTTTTATTATTTTTATAAAATTAATTAATGTAAATTACCACGTGTATTTGTTTAATTAAAAAAAAAAATTAATTATATTGATATGATTATACATATATATGTATATAAAAAAATTAATTACAATTAATGATAATTTTTTATTTATTTTTTTTAATGCAATGAGATAGATAATACACCACTTGTCGATGTTGTTTTTGATAATAATTTATAATACGAGCGTGCAAAAGGATGTTGCTTGGTGGACCTCCACGCTCGTTCTGTCTTGAATAAAAAAATTTTTTTTTTATTCTGTTCTGTTCTGGCGGAGTAGTCTCTCAAGCTTTCAAGAAAGAAATAAAAATTGTATTAAATGTGGGTTGAAAAAAGATGCACACATCACATACTGAATAACTATACACAAAAATTGAATGCGCAGTCGCAAAATACGCGCAAGTTTGTCCCACCCTTAAGAGCTTTTGCTTTTAAAAAATAAAAAATATATCGCATATATTGTGAGTGAGATAGTTTTATTGTATATATTATTGAGTTGAATAAAGACAAAATATTAAAATCCCAATATAAATAAATAAATATATATAGGTATATATTAAAGGGGTGTGTTGTATTTGTTAACTTCCGGCTTAAATTTTTGTTTTGTTATTTATATAAAAATTTTAGCTGCGGAAATATATTATTATATTTACTCAATTTTCACATTTAATTATGTAAATAAATATTTACTGTATTTACAAATTCATCGTTCATCAATATTATCAATATTATCATATATATATATTATAAAATAATAACTGCGTGTTGCATGTTGTCATCTCCAAACTTCAATAAATTCATAATATTTTTATCCAGTATTTTGATATGAATTTCATGGGAAAATTAATTGATGAAAAATTTGATTAAACACACATACTTGTGGATTATCAAGAGTCATATAACACCAAGCTTTTTTGTTACCACTTATTTTTTTATTTCTTTTTTACATGTTATTATATGATTATTATTTTTTTTCTTCTCAAGTACCACAATCAATGCGGGTGGAAAACGTTTATACCAAAGCAACTTTTTTTAATACCACCTTTTGCTTCTTATTCATTTTTTTTTTTTTTTTTTTTTTTTAATTTTTCACTTCAACCTATGACACACCACTTGAGCAATTGAGAATTGTCCTTTGTATATACTTCAATGAGGGGTGCTAATGTTTTGGTGGTAGTATTCATACATTTAAGTGGATAAAACATTTAATAAATTTTTTTTTGATGAATATGTGTTATTATTTTATAATTATATATGTGTATGACTACTTGAACTTGATGATAACTTTTTCAGCTTGAATTGATTATATGGCTATTTAAATAATATCACTGGGATATGATTGATAAAAAAGTACAATTTATTTACATGCAAATTATATAAATTATTTTTATATAGGCTTTTTACACAATCAATATATCGAACGAATTACTATACCCATTATAATGTGTCTCACTGTAACTTTCAACATATTTTTTTTTTTTTTTATTATTTAAATGAAATGTTGAGGTAAAAAAAATATACATATAGCGTGTTTATGTGCTATTTTTTTATAGGTGATTCACTTTAAATGTATATTATCGATAAATTTCAATTTTTTTTTTGCTTATTTTATACGTTATTTTATATTTTGCCTTGGCCCTGATTATATTATTATTTTTATTCAATCGTTGGATCACGCATATATATTTACTGGTCTATTATATTTTTTATTATTAAAAAAAAAAAAGATTTTTTTTCTTTCTAATATATCCCGAGGCGACCTCGTTTTCTAGCGTCAAAAGTTTGAAAAAATAAATGCGTTAAATTATTTTTATAATTATGGGTATTATATTAGTTTCAGGAAAATATAATGTAATTTTTATTTATTTTTTTTTCTTGTGACTTTTACAAATGGTAAGTTTATTTTGGAGTCTATGAGATTTTTTTTTTTTTTTTTTTACTGCGTATGCAATAAATTTTATTGGTATGTTTATGTGACAATTTACTGTTTTCCAGAGGGAAAAAAAATACATGAGTATATATCACTCGAGACTTCATAGTTTTATATATATATATATATTTAGTTGTTTTATATTTATTTATTTATTTATTATATATATGTATGTGTACATTGACACTTGAAAATGTCCAGTTGAATTTTTATTTTGATATGTACTTAAGGGTGTGATGAAAAGGGGTAATATAAATATGAATATGATGTGATGTATTTATGTGTCTGGAATACGCGGATAATCTCTATTCCGTATTTTTAAATTTTTTTTTCTTGCAACATTTAATAATGTGAAACTTTTCAAGCAAAGATGCTGAGCTTGCATTTTTACTCTAGGCTATCATGACTTTTTAAAAAATATAAAAAAGCATAAAATTGCAAATTTTTTTTTACTATTTTAAAAAAAAAAAAACAAAAAATAATAAAAAAACAATTATAAAAACATTTTTTTTCTTTTGTTTATTTTTTATAGTCATTAAAAATATAATTTTTTATTATTTTATTTTTTTATACTGAAAAGATTTATATTTTTTTATTTAAAAAATTAATAAAAAATTATTGATAAAAATGGTAAAATATTAATGATAAATAAGGTATTGTTTGCAATAATAATAATAATAATAATAATTTATATTTTTTTTTTTTTTTTTAAATTTTAGAGGGAGGTTATATCAATTCATATAGGACAGGGTGGTGTACAAATGGGAAATGCCTGTTGGGAATTGTATTGCCTTGAGCATGGTATTTTACCCAATGGTGAATTTCCAGAAGCTGAGTGCAATAACAACCATGATGAGGGTTTTCAAACATTTTTTAGTGAAACTGGATCTAATAAATATGTTCCTAGAGCAGTTATGTTGGACTTGGAACCAACTGTTATTGGTTAGTGCAAATATTTTATTAAAAAAAAAACTTTTATTAATTGAAAAAATTTTTAAAAATTTCATATACAAGTATTTATCAAACATTGTAAGCCATTCTCATATAAAATGTATGTATGTATGTATGTTTTTTTTTTTTTACTTTTTTTACTTTTTTTATAAAAAAAATATACAAAGACGAAGTTCGTACTGGAACATACCGGAATCTCTTTCATCCGGAACAATTGATATCCGGTAAAGAAGACGCAGCAAATAATTATGCTCGGGGTCATTACAGTATGGGAAAAGATATGATCCAATTGATTCTTGATAGAATAAGAAAAATAGCAGACATATGTTCTGGTCTTCAGGGTTTTTTAATATTTCATGCATTTGGTGGTGGTACTGGTAGTGGATTAACATCATTACTTATGGAACAATTATCTGTTGATTATGGAAAAAAATCAAAACTTGAATTTGCAATATATCCATCACCACAAATATCAACAGCAGTTGTTGAACCATATAATGCAATATTAACAACTCATACAACACTTGAACATTCTGATTGTGCATTTTTAGTTGATAATGAAGCAATATATGATATATGTCGTAGAAATTTAGATATTGATAGACCAACATATACAAATTTAAATCGTTTAATTGGACAAATTGTATCATCAATAACAGCATCATTAAGATTTGATGGTGCACTTAATGTTGATTTAACTGAATTTCAAACAAATTTAGTACCATATCCAAGAATACATTTTCCATTAGCAACATATGCACCAATTGTATCTGCTGATAAAGCATCACATGAAAGTATGACTGTTATGGAATTAACAACAGCATGTTTTGATCCAGCAAATCAATTAGTTAAATGTGATCCAAGACAAGGTAAATATATGGCATGTTGTTTATTATATCGTGGTGATGTTGTACCAAAAGATGTTAATGCATCAATAGCAACAATTAAAACAAAAAGAACAATACAATTTGTTGATTGGTGTCCAACTGGATTTAAGGTATTCTACATGTCATTTTATATATATATATTATCTTTTTATTTTTGTATATAATATATTGATTTAAATTAATCAAATTCAAAATAGGTAGGAATAAATTATCAACCACCAACTGTTGTACCTGGTGGTGATCTTGCTAAAGTACAAAGAGCAATATGTATGCTTGCAAATACAACTGCTATTATTGAACCATGGTCTAGACTTAATAGAAAATTTGATTTAATGTATAGCAAACGTGCTTTTGTTCATTGGTTTGTTTTTATTTTTATATACATAAATTTATATGTAATTTAATTTTAAAATATTTATTTAATTATTATTATACAGGTATATTGCCGAGACAATGGAAGAAAGTGAATTTGACGAAGCAAGAGAAGATCTTGCTGCACTTGAAAAAGATTATGCTGAAGTTGGTACAGACTCGACTGAAGGTGATGAAGAAAATGAAATATAAATCTACTGTCAATAATTTGATTAATTTTTTTTTGTATCAATTTACTATTTTTTATATGAAAAACATTTTTTTTATTTTGTAATATTTTTTTTATATTAAAATATATAAAACGAAAAAAAAATAAAAATACCAATTGATGATGAATTTTTTTATTCCAGACAAATCTACTTTATCCAAAAATTAATATAATAAAAAAACACAATTGTTTATTTATTTATGGTATATATATATATTTTTTTTTTATTACGAGAACGATTTACGCTCATTATATATTACAATATGTATAAATTTGCTTTTTTATTTTTTCTTAATTAAATTAATTAGTACTTAATTTTATTATTGTTTTTATACAATTAAAAATTCAAGAATTATTAATTAACAACTTATAAATCAGACCCTTGAGATGTTATTGTTAATTTGGCATTATATTTATATAAAAAAATGTATTTTAATATTTTAATAATTTAATTAAACCAGGATGGGTTAAAAAAGTGATAAAGTACAAAATGTTGATTGATATATTATCTTTAGAAAATTGATTTTGCATTTTATTTATATTTTTTTTTTTAATATGAAAAAAGACAGTGTCTTTGTTCAACTAGTTTTTTTATATTATATATTTTTACTTGTAAATTTTTGGAAACATCAAACACATTTTTTGTTTTTTTTTTAAAATTGTTTTTTATTTAAATTAATTTTCACTAGATGGTTTTTTTTTTTTTTTAAATTTAATTTATTAATATATGGTATATTTATTCGTGATTGCTCTATTTTTTTTTCCCCTCTGCCTACATTCTAAAAACGCATGCTGGAAATTTAATTTTCATTTATCAAAAGCATTTATAATAATTTTTTTTTTTTTTGAGGGTATACAATGGTTAATAGGATTACAATATAATTAATTTTCCAAATTTCATATTAATTAATAATTTATTTTTTGTATTTTTTTTTTTAAATTGGTTACATGCAAATTATTAATAAAATTTATAATTATTATTTTAAATTTTGTTTATTAATTTTATTTAATTTTTAATTATTAATTTTTCATTTATTTTGGCAGAGGATTTAGACTGCCATTTGATGGACTAGAGATTTCACAACTGCTTTATTGCGTGCTTGTTGTTATGAATTCATCACTAGTGCAAATTTTCTTTTTCATTAACTTTTTTTTTTTTTAAGAAAATATATAAGCTTTATTTTCAAATATAAGAGAAAATAAAATTAATCAAATAAGAAAAAGAACTAGTGAATTTTTTCGCACATTTAAAAGTCTTACATAATTTTTTGTTTTTTTTATAATTTTTTTTTCTTCATCTTTTTCATTTTTCTTATTATTAAATTTATCATAATTTATTAATCAATATATCAATCCAATGGAATTTGGCAATAATTATTTATAAATATAATTGTCGAAACTTTTTTTCTTCTTTTTCTTTTTTTGCCAATGCATATTAAAAAAAAAAAAACATTAATATTACAAAAATCAAGAAATAAACGAGTCTATCTAAGATTAATTCATTACGGTATTAACAATTTTTTTTTTTTTTTTTTTTTCTATTTTTGTATATAAATCATAGTGAAAATGTGTCACATCACATTCATAAATAATAATTATTTTACTTTATTCACAATCATACAGTACAATGCGTTAAAAAATTTTTATTTTTTTAAAATAATTTTAATCGCTTTGACCAATCAGCCCTGAAATAATTGTCACAGTTGGTTTTATCATTTTTTTTAATTATATTTTTCGTTATTTGTAATAATATTATTTACCATTATCGAAGGCACCGAATGGATACCGCAAAGCAATGCGTTGATATAATTTAATTATTATTGTTTATTGTTTATTTTTTATTTTTGGCAGTGATCGAAACTAGATCAAAGTTGACTCAATTGATCCAGCTTCGATCTCATGTATATTCTTGATTTTTTAGCTATGATATTATTACGATACAAATATAGCAAAACTACATCTTATACAAAACTACAAAAAAAAAAAAAAAAAAATTCTAAACATACATATATATATATTTTGTATTTTACAATGTAAATTGCATCGTTGTTTATTTTAATTTTGCGTTTAAAGAAAATTAAAAAAAAAAAATATTATCTTGTGTAAATATGAGATGAGTTCTTTGGTAATGAGGTGCTGTGATTTTTTTTTTTTTTTTTTGTAGAAAAAAAAAAAAAGGCTTAAAGATTAATGCCAACAGAATGTTTATAAAAAAATTTTGCACGATTTTTTTTCATTTTTTTCATTTTAGTTTTTGACAGTGCTGTCGGCAATTTTACTTATTCTACCCAATAATAAAATAATAATTAATAATAATTAATAGTAATAATTAATAATAATAATTAATAAGAAATAATAATAATATTAATTATAATAATAATAATAAACGATACTAATATTAAATAATGCCTTCAACAATGAAAACCAAATTAAAACTAAACATACGAAAAAAAGAAAAAAAAAATCAATAGAAAAAATCACAAAGTTAAAATTATAATGAAACTATTAAAAAAAAAACCTTGGCAAACGCAGAGTTGGCATCAATATAAATAAATTAATAACAAAAAAAAAATTAATAAATAAAAAAGTTCGACAATTATTATTAAGTTGATGGTAAATAATTGTTTTTTTTTTTGTTTCAATTCAATCGGTATTTTTTTTTTTTTTTAAGAGTTTTGACTCAGTCTGTCATATTCTCTCTCAATCGAAAGAAGAAAAAAAAAAATATCCACGTATTTTTTAAATAGAAATGTTAATTTAATTTATTGAAATAACAGTTTGACAATAGAAAACATAATGACTAACAAACAGCAACTATTTAAAAATTACAAATTTTCTTTTTTTTTTTTTTTTTTTTTTCAATTGATTAAAAAAAAAAAAGAGATATGCTCGTTTGCTTGACAGTGTTCTGACATTATGACAAAAATATATATATTTTTTTTTCTTTAAAAAAAAAGACAAAGAAGAAAAAAAAAAAAAGAAATTTTAGAAAAATCGACTGAAGTAATCGCGCCGGCGCGAAATCACATCATGTGTTTATTTTTTTATCATAATAATAATTATTAATTAGTTTTTTTCTTCTGAATTATTTCATTGTAGCTAATGAAAATTAATTAGAATTTTTGTTATTTTATTATTATTTGTTTTTTGACTTTTATATTATATAATATTATTATCATGACGATCATGATCCACATAATTATCATGTTCATGATCTGTAAATGCGTATAACATCTCTAATTGGTGCACGACAAAGTGGACAATGACCACCACCTTTACCACGCCATTGTTGAATTGCGCAAGGATAACACATACACATGTGTCCACACATATAAAGTACACTATCAATATTTCTTTCATAACATATTGAACATTCACTTGGTTGTCCAGGTGTTGGTGGTTGTATACGTTCACTCCACTGTTGTAAATGTGGATTTTGTGAGCTTATTGTTGATGTATCAATACTTTGATAATTAATTGGATCAATATATGTTGATGATCCAGTACTATTCATAGTACCAGTTAATACTGGTGGTGGTGGTGGTGATGTATGTTGTCTTGTTGTTGCAGCTGATGAATGATGAGATGATGTTGTTATTGATGTAACAGGTGATAAAGGTGTTGCTGGAATAATGCCTGATGTAGCAGTTGCAGCAGCAGCAGCAGCTGCAACTGATATTGATGCAGCTGTTGTTGCTTGATTTGGTAATTGTGCTGTTGTTGGTGTTGTTGAATGAAAATTTTGTGAATTTCTAACTGTTGTACCATAAATTGGTTGTGGTGTTGTTGATGTTGGTGTTGGATAACCTTGTTGTGGTGGAAGATTAACAACAAGTACAGTACCACCACCAATTGCTGGTTTAAATTGTACCATTTCTGAAAATCTTGATAATTCAGTTGCAGCATTTGAATGATTTGTTTGTTGTTGTTGTTGTTGTTGGTGTTGATTAATAATTGGTGTTGTATTTGCTGAACATTGTCGTTGTTGTCTTGGTGGTGATGATGCTGATGATGATGTTGATGATGGACGACTTGCTAACATTCTAACTCTTTGTGTACTTCCATAAACATCAACAAATGCCCATAATTGTAAACTTTGATCAACATGCATAACAACATTTGGTGGACCACCATTTTTACTCATTTGTACTTCACCATAATGTGTTACTGTAAATGATATTTCATCACCTGGTTGTGGACTTGATGCAACATCTTTTGATACAACCCAATATTCTGGTCTATCAAGTAATAAATCACTATCATCTGGTAAATCTTCTGGTGTTAATCTTGATGGATCACATGATGTTAAACCAAGTGCTAATGCACCAACATACATTGGTTCAGTTGATAATATTTGTACAACAAGTCTTTCACCAAGCATCAATGGTCGTCCAGTAAATGCATAACCATGACAAAATTCTGTATCACTTCGTGTTGCTACACACTGTTGATTACTAAATCTAATATTTCTTCCACGTACTCTGTAAATTAATTAATAAATAATTATAATAATAAATTAATATATTAAAAATAATAATATGTATATAAATACTTACGGATGAAATGGTAATGGTGCAAATAATACACCTGATGGTTGAAATCTAAGTCCAGGTAAATCAACATCTGGTTCATGATGTATACAAACATTTTGCATTGATGGTACAATAATTCTTTCAACAACATCACGACCAGCATTACTAGCATCATCCATAGCAGTATGTCTACTTTGTTGTGAATTATCTTCATTACTATGATCAGCACCACGTCTAATATTATTAAAATGTTGTCTATTTGGATCCAAATATTCAATTGCTGTACTATTACCATAAACATCAATAACAGACCACAATGAACC
Source organism: Lysiphlebus fabarum (assembly GCA_011426435.1). NCBI lineage: Eukaryota > Metazoa > Arthropoda > Insecta > Hymenoptera > Braconidae > Lysiphlebus > Lysiphlebus fabarum. The sequence goes on from WSYQ01000105.1 coordinate 128,332, forward strand.
ACGTGTTTCAACACCACCAAAAAATACACCTTTTTCTTCTCCATTAACACCAAAATGTACATCACCAGCAGCAGTTACATAATAAAATAATACAGTATCACGTCCAGCAAATCTTTCAGCCAATGCTTTTGCCCAATAACCAGGTTTATTCGTTAAATCAGGACATGCATAACGTGGAAGACCATTTCTCAAATGAATTGGATCATTACTTGTAAATCCAAATCTTATAACTCCACTCCAATTATTTGACATTTCTAAAAATTTTACACAAACCTAAAACAAATAAAAAAAAAACATTATATAAAATAAATATATATTTAATTTATTATTATTACTAAGATATTTTGGTTTCTTTTTTTCGTAGAATTATGGTGAAATCATGTTTTTTTTTTTTCATATTTTTAAAGAAATTAAGTTTGTAAATTTGTGTGTTGGCGTAATGACGACACATCACGACTATATTAGGTTCCCCAAAAATATAACACTAGTATTTTTTTTTTTTTTTTCATGATTATTATCATTATAATAACCACATCCTAAAATTAATTGCTATTTTATCATATAAGTATATATACTTATTTCCTTTCTTTTTTTTTTTTTTCATTTAATTTTAATTGTCAAAGTTTAAAACTAGTTTTTTTTTTTTTTTAAAGAACAATGTTATCAAGAAAATTTATGTGATAAAGTCATAAAAGTGTCGGTTTAACTGATTATTAATTTAATCAAACATCAACGACAACGACATCAACATCATCAACAACAACAACAACAACAAGGTTAAAATTTAAAAACTAAATAAATTTAAACAGAATTAATATAGAAAGTACTAGACATTTGCAAATAAAAAAAAGATATATAGATATACATGATAAAGATAAAGATAAAGATATTAAAAAATAAAAAATATATACCTTTTCACCAACACGAACTGGTCGAGCACTGAATGTAATACCCTTGCAAAAGCTTTCATGTCTTCGGGCAATTGTCGCACCATTACAAAGTGTTATATTATCACCATGTACTTGATGAAATGTCAATGGTGGTAAATTGTTTGTAGCAGCACTTGATGATCTTGGTGCTGTAACAATAATAAAATTAAATATATAAAATTAATAAAATTCATTATAATAATTATTATACATTAAAAATTATATTAAAACCTTCAATTGAATTATTATTTAATAAATAGTTATTAATAGTGTATAATTTCATGTCTATACTATTAAATAACTTTGTTGTGATATTAAAAATAACAGTTAAAAATATTCTATATTATTGCGAGACTCTTTATAGAATGAAAAAAAATTATGAATGAAAAAAAATGAATATATATTTAAATAATCGATGGATGTGCGATACGTGAGTCGTTTTCGTACTCATCCTCCTACTTGTTAACGTTATTCACCTCCGGTTAATATCCCTTCCTTATTTTTTTTTTTTCATTTTTTTATTACGTATATATATTTATATTTTTTTTCCATTTTATATATATATTTTTGACGTTCACACGCACCGGAAACCACACACTCCGTCGTGACGGAAGTGCGAAAGCCCAAGTGCGCTCTACATACTTAAAACCAAGTGAACGCCCGCAAGGCGATACGCTCTCTTTGTCAACGGAAGTTGTACAGAAACCAGATATCTATACAATACACTAAATTTATATAATATTTTAATAACAAATAAAAAATTAATTTTTAAATAATTTAAAAAAAAATATATATGTATTTATAAAAAATGAAAAAAAAAAAAACAAAAAAGAAATCAATTAATCATTAAATTTTCCAAGAATGGCAAACATTAGAAATAAACCAGTTGTAAGTATTTATTTATTTATTTATTTTATATCAAAGTTGATGTATATTATAAATTACAATAAACCACAATTATTTTATTATAAAAAAAAAAAAAAAATAATGAAATAAAATAATAATAATCTTGTCCAAATTAATGTTTAAATCAAGTTAAAAAGTTATTTTTACTTTATATTTTTATTTATAGTATGCAACATCTTTTTCCCACGGTTTTATTGCAAAATTTTATAACTGCATAACTGTTTGCTATTTAATATTTATAATAAACAAAGATTATATGAATATGCGTAACCTTCATTGAGTGCGATAGATAAAAATTAATTTTATAAATAAGGAAAAAAAATATATACGTATTTTATAATCATCGATCCGAGTCTTTTAATCACGCTCCAAATAATTTAAAACCACTGAATTAAAATATAGAAAAATAAAATTATTATTATTTATATCTTTGATGAAGAAATTAATAACCAAGAGTTGAATATTATTTATCAAGACATTTATATATAAATTTTGTAAGTTAACAAATTGCAATGAATAAATACAATTGTTTCTATTAATTTTTTTAAATAATATTGTATAAATAAATTTATTATAATAATATATGAGTGTATTACACCAGTTGAGAAAGGTATATGCCCTTGATGATGTCGGTACTTGATGGTGCTAAAAACCGTGACATTTTAGAATGGACCTTCTCGTCTCGCCCGATCAACCATCAACAACAATAATAATTTTTTATATTTATTTTCGTCACAATCATAAGAAAAATAAAATTAAACAAAGGAAAAATAAATGTTTTTTTTTTTTTTTTTTATTTAAAAAAATAACAGTTTTAAAAAATAAAAAATGAATGAATAAAATAAAAAAGATAAAAAGTTGTTGTCTGTCTATCATCAGTGAATGACCTGGTCCAACAGATGGGCCAACCAACTATTTGATCTTTATCAAATTGAATTCTTTTGCATGTTGTTCATATATATAAGTAGCTTAGGTAGAATTTCAAATGTTGGATTCTTTGTTCAGTGTGTATAACACTGTTATGTTATGTTCTGTTATTATGGGTTGTATGCACTTTGGTACATGTTAAATTTGTGTTTTGACCATTCAAACAATATTTCTAGTCTAGCTTTATTCTCTATTTTTTTTCTTTAAATTATCAATTTTTCTTTTTGAATAACAATATTTTCATTGAAGCATAATATTGTTGTTGTTGTTGTTGTTGTTGTTGTTGTTAAGAGGGTAAATGCACTAGCAGTAAAGAGAGCTCAAGTAATACTAGTCTTTTGCGTGGGAAGCCTGTGGCACACATTGATGATTCTTTCTTCTCATCTACTTTCTTTTTCTCTCATTAATATCATTACAATCATCATCGTCTTCTTCATCATCATCATCATCATCATAATCAATAATAAATAAATAAATAAATAAATTTTTTCCAACTTTGTGGTTTACAATATTTTTTTTTTATATTCAAATAATATATTCAATCATTTCTCACAATGTCAAGGATAATTTGTGGCAACAAAAAAAATAAAAAAAAATTAAAACAGTACAATATAAAAGAGTAAAAAAACGATGAATAACCACAAAGATATATATAAGAATCATTATTACCATGATAATAAAATTAAAAATAAAAAATTGGAACCACGGAAGTGTGGATAGACATTTGCGAATGACTTGACAATGTTATAACTTTGTCTGATATAAAAATATGAAAATATATATAAATAAATAAAGAGATGAAATTTAATAATAAAAAAAAAAAAAAAAATTCAACAGAGGGAATGGAAAATCATAGTATAGAGCGCACTTTCCCACGACCGATGCCGTGATCTTTGCTTGTGCGCTTAAGTATTTCCTCTTTCTCTTCATGTCCCTCATTCAAACCAAGAGTAACAAACCCCTTGCCCCTCAATCATCATATACCTATAAACTTTAAAATTTTATATACTTTTTCTGATGCTAGGCTAGAATATATACACTATTCTAGGATCGAGCGCGAGCCGCACCTCGATATGTACCTCTTTTTACTCTTCATTTTATTTCATCAATCCATCTCTTTTTCTCAGCTATTTATCTATCTGAATATATACACCACACTCATCCTCTATTTATATCCCTTTGATTTTATATTTTAGACCCAACTTTTATTATTGCATGGTTAACTGTTTTTATATTTATTTATTTATCTATTTTTTCCAAGTTTTTTGCATCGGTTGTTGTTGTTGTTGTTGTTGTTGTTGTTGCTATTGCATGTTTACATTTATATATATATTTTTGCTCCACTCTTATAGTAAGTACCACAAGTGATGCACCTCATTCTATGCATATATACTCATTTTTTATTTTATGCAACAGCTACCTCTTATATACCCTCAAGGTTTTATCCCAGTATAAACACAAAACTGCATATACTGATTTATACTGAACAACTACCTATAAAGTTAACGCAATGCAACTATTTTTTACATAAAAAATAAAAATAAAACTGTATATTTATTTTAAACCTACTGGGCATATGATTATTATATATTAAACCAATTAATTATTTATATATTGCAGTAAAATTAAAAAATATTGATATAAACTAGCTCAAATTTAATCACTCACGCAATTTGTAACGAGATTTTGAATATTTTAAATAAAATATACTGCAGACAAAGAAATTCCCTCGCGGTGGTTATATATTTTTCCTATTGATATATAAATTTCAATGGTTTTTAACATTTATAAATTTTATACAGTTAAAGTGTTATATACACCCCCTCACAATAACAACAACAACAACAACAACAACAACAACTTTTCATTCATTGGGGATTCAAGAAAAATGATAGGGGTTTTATTTTATTTAAAATATACACACAGATCGTCAATGAACAATTGGATTAAACGAAGTTGACTGTGTAGAAAAATAAATTTAAAAAAAATAATATATATATAAGATCTACCCCTAGAGAAAAATATGAAGAGTATATTTTATAATGTGATAATATACGACAAGTGAGGGTGGATTTAACGTTAACATCTCTCTGTGGAAAACACATCTGTTGGTCTCACACGTTTAAGTTTTTTTCTATTTTATTTTTTTTTTTTTTTTGCTATTGCTATATATATAAGCTATTCTCAATAGCAACCCATGGGTCCAAAATGACTTGTCTGTGTTTGTCTAAAAATATATATAAGCAAGTTAAGATTCCCCGTTGGTCCCCTTGATGGGCACTTGTAAATGTGTTCCAACTGTACCGCATCATCATCATAATAATAATCTTTATAATTAGAAAAAATAAAAAAATACTTAAAAATTAATTATCATATGGAATTTATTTTTCAATATACTTTTTCTTCTTTTATATTTTTTCTATTTAATTTGATATAAATAGTTAAGAAAATATATAAAATATGTATGTAAATTATGTGATAAATAAAATATTTAAATGATAATTTGTTACTAAGAAAAACCAGATGACTTGGGAGGATTTTAAAAAAAAAAAAAAAAATATATATTATTTTTATAATATTTGAAAACTCACCATTTGCATTTGACAGACGTAAACGTGCTACCCTTGTAGCACGTCCGACTGTAAGGGGCGTTCTTCTTGGTCTTTGATATGACAAAGACATAATTTTAAAATTATTATATTATTATTATTATTTTTTTATTTATAAAAATTTTATTTATAAATGTAAAACAATAGTTTAAAATAGTCAGCAAAATAATTTTAAATTTGTATAAAATATAATTTGACGAATAAACAAAAATAAAAATAAATAATTTAAACAAAGAATATAAATTTTATAATTATTTAAATTGTCAGTATTAAAATATTTTTTATGCAATTGTTATTGTTGAATTTATTCAATAGTTGACATTAAAATTTATTTATAATATATTGCATATACCATAAACACAATGTCATTTGTTAAAATACACAATATTATTAATACCCCTCTTTTTTATCTATTAAAATAATTACCCCCCTCCCCTTTTTTATCAACCCCATTCCCCACTTTATCGACAACTTTATGACAACAACAACAACAACAAAGACTATGTCAATTACTCCGTTTTAAAAAATTTTTTTTTTAAATTAAAAAATGCATATAGAATAATAAATTAATTAAAAATTATTATTATAAATAAAATTATGTATTATATTGTTTATAAAAATATATGTAAAATTTTTTTTTTTTTTTCTTTTTGGAGTAAATTATAACGTGAGTCACGCTAGACGCCACTGAAACGACTGAACGCGCGTTGCAGAATGAAACTTGAACACAACAGAGAAATGTTGGGGCAGTGGCAGCTGCCTGGTTCTGCTGCTGAATATATATAATGTTGTCTGATGTTGGTTCGTATTTTAGTTTGTATATTATAAGTATATATATATATATTTGAACCATCGCCACCGCCCCAACTTGCCCAGCCATTTTTTTTTATTTTTTTCATTGTATTTTATCCTGTACAGATATCCTATATTATTACACATCCTTTTATTGTTGATTTCATATACCATTCGCCCGTATCATCAATCGAAAATTCATTTACAATCATTACCAACAAAATCATGGTTTTTATTTTTTTCTGGTTTTATATCTCTATGACTTAAATTTTAATCAAAAAAATTTAATTGTCATTTAGCTAATAATTTTAGATATTTTATTTTTTTTTTGATTTTATTTTCTAAATGCATTTTTTAAATTTTATAACGGTATAGTTGGTTTTTATTTTGAAATTTTTAGTCTTAAAATAAAATTACGAAAAAAAAAAAAAATAGAAAATTCTATTTTAAAGTTTTAGAAAGGTTTTATTACAAGGGAGTTGGAGTATTTGGCAGCTGTTGCAACTAACGCGGTCATAGTCCTTATTTTAACGTCCCCTTAAAATATACTCAAAACGGGAACAACCAAAGGGATGATGATGATGATTATGATTGTATAAATTCATATATATATATATATGTATAAAAATTTCAGTGCCCTTTGACAACGGTCGTACACCACCTGGCTAAAGTCTCAAAAAAAATTTTGAAAAGCCATATATATACCTACATAGTGATTCAGGATATTCCAATGCTTATATATAGGTATATTTTCTTTCTCAGTTTTTTCATCCCCCTCTTAGCTTTTTTACCCTTGTTGAACTCAAAAAAATCCGGACGAAGACCTTTACCCATGTTAGCTTCTATATTCCCTTTACTTCTATGTAATATACGCAGTGACAAAGGATCTCCTTTTTTATTTTTTTTTTTTATATATTTTACATTTTTTTGCTTCATTTTCTCTATTTTATATTGTATATCTCTTAATCTTTATTCTTTTCATGACATTGAAATTTTATTTTCTATTTTTTATACCTTCATACATATATGTATTTTTAAAAACTTTGTACTGATTTATTTAAAAATTAATATTATATAAATTTTCAAACAAAAAATATACCTATTTAATTTAAATTTAATATTATATTCACAAGGGTTAAATATAATTTTTCTTTTTGATCATAAGATATAGATAATTATTTATAATGAATATTAAATTTATTTTTTTTTGTTTTTATTATTTATTTGGGTGTCTTTTTTATTCATTGAAAATATATAAATTTTAAATTATTCAAATATATTTATATTGTCGGTAGAAGTTTATTAGATTATTACAAAAATGGTCAAAAAATTTATGAATTTTATTTGATAAATATCAGATTGTTTTTTTTTTTTTTTTTTTTTTTTTTGACTATGAATGTATATAAATGCAAATTGAGTTGTATTGGTCAATGTATGTGTATACCTGGGAATATTATCATTGGTATTTCCCGGATCGAAGCGGCATGTCTGCCACAAAACCACCATAGTATTATATCATATAGGATATATTGGCATTATGAGAGAACATGAATTACGGGGATAGGGGTGTAAAGAGACATGAGGGGTGAAAATTTTCACATGGAAACTGACGGTATTTGTACATTGGAGTATAGAAGCTCTATCGATCCTTTCTTGTTTCCCCTGCCAACGCCAATTCAAATAGCCAAAAAATAAAAATTATTAAATAAAAAAAAATCTAAAAAAAATCTAAATAGTTATAGTTACTATACGTTTAACAGTATTATTGTTAAATCATTGTTTAAAATTTTAAAATTTCATGACTTTCACTTGTGTCAAAAAAACATTTACATTTATCATATTTTATTGTTGTAATATAATGTTTTTTTATTTTTACATATCATCTAGTATAACAAGTTGATAATAATAATTAAATATATATATACAACTATTTATGAAAGTTTTTGCTCTCAAATATCAAGCCACCTTACACTGGATCAATTTTATTTTTTTATTTTTTTTTTTGATATTATAATATTGAATGATCCTTAGCTACTCATGTGTCTATAAATTATTATATTTATTTTATTTTCAATTAATTCCTCGAGACACAATCGAGGTCAAATAACTATTACGCAATTCACATAAAATATTTTTATAAATTTTTAAAAAATATTAATTTATTTATTATTATATTTTTTTTTATATGTTCGTGTCTACTTTTAATTTTGTTATATATAAAAAATTATTTAAAATTTCTTTTGTGTATAATTTTGGTAATAATTTTTGTCGTTGTTTATTTTTTTTTAACTTAAAAATTTCTAAATATTTTAATTTTATTACTTAAACTTAAGGTAATAAAAAAAAATAAAAATGAAATATTAATTTAGTATATAAGAATAAAGAAATAATTATATTAATAATAAAAAAAATAAAAAAAAAAAAGTGAGTTTACTTGAGGTTAATTGAAGATTGTCATCAAAAATTACTTTCATTCTGAGCAATGACTTTTACGATGCGAAAAATAATAATTTATATATATAAATGTACACGCACGTGAACAAATCATCAGTATGATTGTCAGTATATGTATACATGTGGGTAGTATCATCGCGTGTATATTATAAAATTATATTTATCCTTATAAAGCAAGTGGCAAAACTTTATCACGTACAGTGAATTACGCATTTGACCCTTTCAACTTGATTTTTTTTTTTTTTTTTCTTTTATTATTATTTTATATATATATGTAATATATTAGTTGCGATTATTATTTTATTTTTTTTAACTATATAATTGAATCATCATTTGTCTCGTTCAACAATACACTGACTCAATGAAATATTTCTCAATGAACATGTCAAGAAAGTGACCGAGAGTTCAATTATATATGCTATATATATACACGTGGGTTGAAGTTTCTTATGAGCCTATCTATTTGTCTCTCCCTTAAATATTTCTCAAACTTTTTATTTTCTTTTATAATAATTTACTCTAAAAATTGTCTCTTCCGTTAAAATTTATTCACTCTCAACTATAACAAATACGCAGATCAAAAATCATAAAAAAAATTATAAATATTTAAAATTAATTTTTAATATTATTTATATTTTAGGTTATTAAACTTTAAATTACATTTAGACGTCATCAAGTTGGCCTATTTTTTTTTTTATTTCTTGTCTTTTCCTATGTAAACATGTATATATACTCTAAGAAATTTCTATTTTAAAACTAATTTTATAACTCCCTCTTGTAAATTTATGTTTAAGCCAGATATAAGCTACAAAAAATGCATCGTATCATGCATTTTTTTATTTATTTATTTTACAGTGTATATATTAAATTAAATAACAAAAAAAAAAAAAAAATGTATATGGTATCATCCACTTTTGCGTTAAATCAAGTGTATAAAAATGTCTTGAATAATTAATCTACACTTCAACAGACATTTTATTTTTAGTTCATAGAAATATACATATACAAAGTATAGAGGTAATATACCTGTATGATATACTTGAGAATAAATTAAATTATATGATACTTGAAATAAAAAACAAAAATCATTTATTTACTCTTTTTTTTGTTTAAATAATTCAACTATATATATCATCTAGGATTTTTTTTTTTTTGCGAATTTCACAATGTTTTTGTTTATATATTGCAAATTTATATGTATATCTTTGTCATTTTAATATTGAAAAAGAGATAAAATGATTCAACGGTGTCTCACAGCTGATAGTATGGTAGTCACCACGAGGAGAATATAAAAAAAGAGTTATAATATATATTACATGTAGTCGCAAATATATAAAACCGGTTTTTAAAACGGCGCCTGTGGGAACAAAGACGGGTTATTTGCAATTTTAGTTATAGTCAGTTTTTTTGTGACGTCATTTTTATATGTTTGTTTTTATTTATTTGTTATCAACAATATCATTATTATTTAATCCAAGTATAATACAGGTATATATATATATATATATATTATTTAAGTTTTTAAAATAAAGCATAAAAAAATAAATTCGCGAGCTTTTTTTTGAATTTTTTGAATCAGAAAGTTTACGGTATATTATATGGGAGTTGTCTGACAATATTGTATATATTATTGGGCTGTGTGTGAGTCTGGATATTTTAAATATTATCTGGATATATCATATTGTGTTTTTGATGAAATAAGCCGTTGGTCTTATGTTACTCATCTCATCTCATCTCATCTCATTTCATCTTGTAGTAAAGGACGTTTAAAGGCAACAAGAGGAATATATAGTTTTACGCCCCCGGACCGGTTCCATCAGCTGTTGGGGTCGTCCAGATGAATAAGGAAAAAAAAACAGGCAAATTAAAAAAAAAGCTTGAGAAATAAGGAAGAAAAAAAAAAATTTTATATATAAATGAAGTAGGGGAGTCAAAGGAAGCAGAAAAGATCTAGAGGAACAGCTGGTCCTTCTAAATGTATATTTCGATTTCTCCCTTGATATTTGACAATAGTCATCATGCAGTTGTCTAGTTTTTTTTTTTAATTTTATTATTTTTTTCTATTTCTTGCTAGTTCAAAAGGTAAAACTAATTTATTACCTAAATCGAAAAAAATAATAATAATGAAAATAAAAAACGCAGCTGACCCACAGATGGACATCGAGCTTTTATCAAATTTTTTTTTTTTTTGTTATTATACTAATAAGTATGCGTGACTTTTATTTTATTTTATTTATTTTTTTTTTCAATTTTATAATCATACTGGGATCTAAATTGTTGATATACCTACATATATATATTTAAATTTAGGCCAAAAGATTGATTCAATTTTTCGTTGTTTGAATTAATTGAAAAAGAGAAAAGAAATTGTGCCTTTGCATTTTGGAGTAATTAATTTTTTTTTTTTCAATTAATTTAATAATAATAATAATAATAATCTCACCTAGTCCCATTTTTCTTTTAAGTTTTTTAAGTACTTTCATCTTGCTACGTAGTGGTGCCAATATTGTATTATCAGTTGTAACTTGTGTTGTTGAGTTACTTGAACTATTACAAATTGTTAAATCAGTTTGTGGATATTTTTTATTTGTTTTATGTTGACGATTTTGTTGATTTTGTTGATGTTGATTGTATGAAACAATGCCAGTACCACCAGCACTTGGTACACGACTGCTGCAGCAGTGACAGGGATGGCTTTTGCCGCCGGTACCTTTGACCGCGCACTCTCCGCCTACCACCCCCATAAATATTATCGGGTGAATTACAAAATTTAACGATGGGGTACACAGCTATATGCTGATAAAAATATTCGTCCTGGCAACCGAATATTTTATTTCAACAATATTATTATTATTATTTTTCCACAGTTTCAAAATAAAAAAAAATTTTGTTTTTTAAATTTATAAACACGATTTCAATATTAAAATAATTCACTATATTTTTTCAATTAAAATACACACTGATGAATGATTAATTGATTAATTAATTAAAAATTTATATTTTTTTTTTTAAATAATAAAACTCACGAGTAAATATTAAAAATTATAATATTTATTAATCCTTAAATATATATATATATATATTTTTTTGATGAAACTTTATTAGAGTACCCAATGAGCTCCGCGATTGCCCAGGGTCGACTGAAGATTCCGTTGACGAGCACCGGGGTATCTTTGAGGAGCGCGCGAGCCATCGGCCAATCCCTGAATACAAGAAGACTTTTCTTCTCCCCACTATATTGTTCATATATTGCTGCAAATGCGCGCACGCGTTCCCCCTTCTTTTTTCCTTATTTGATATTACATTTATATATATACATATATAATATGATATACCACCCCATAAGTTTACCCTGATGTGACCCTTCTTTCCCCCCTGTTTGTCGCCCAACTCAATGCAAGTTTATGTGCATACATTTGTGTTGCACTGCATATAGCACATGCATACTGCTGTTGCTGTTGCTGTTGCTGCTGCATTATATTTTTTTTGGTAAAAATATATATACATATGTAAAGTTGAGTTGTTGGCCGATGAACGGAGGGTAACTATCAAAGAGGGGCGTCTATCAGAGGTTTCAGGGGAAGGAAACAAGGCACCTGGTGCGGACATCTGCCCTTTACCTGGCCGACGACTGTATACGCACCTTTGCACCGGGCTACTATATATGTATATATGTATTTATGGTATATAACTTTTTATACTACTTTTCTCTTATTATATACAGACAAAGTACACACCAATCAGAGAAAACTAAATTACACTCTTCTATATATACACTGACATGTGAGAACTTTAAGGGGAGAGAAATTAGATGAGATGAGAAAAAAAAATAGGAAACCTTTTTTTTTTTTCTTAGCTAACATATCAAATATATATATATATATTCCTGGCCATATGCAGGGAAAACTTTATCAATATCACTTGAAAAATAATATATATATGTGTAAATTTTTAAATTAAATTTTAGAGTCAATTAAATTGTGATGGAGGTATATGATAAAAAAATATAAAATAAAATTGTTGGCTTATTAAATGACATAGAGGTACCATCATCATCATCATCATCATCATCATGGAAATGATGGAAAAATAAAGAGTAAAATTGATTAATTAATTTAAAAAAAAATTTCAATTGTAAATTGAAAAATATATTTCAACTATTTTATTCTTCATTTTGATGATGGGTTATTTTATTTTATTAGTTTTTCTATATATTTAAATATATTTTATACTATTTTTTTTTTTCTTCATTTTGTGAGAAATAAAAAAGTCAATATATCGATTTGATGCGGGTGAATATCTATATATATATATATTATAGAGTTTTAAAGGGAGAGAAAAAAAATACAACATCTGGATCACGAAGGCTGATCAAACTTAAAAATTGAGCTTCATTTTTAAATTCCGTCTTTCCGGCTTTAAAGCTATATGATGTTTCGCTACGTTACCAAGGATTATTATTTTTATATATTTTTTTTTATTATTATTTTTGTTCGATATATGCAAGTAATGCATAACTTTTGAAACAATAAAAATTGTTCATTTAGTTATTGTTATTTTTTATAAACTGACAACATTGTTTTTTATATAAAAAAAAAAAAAAAAAAAATAAAGTTGGCTGAGGCATGCAGTTACGCCCGATGAGAAATATACTCACGATAGCGTAACAATTTATTTTTTTTTTTTCAATTTTCTAATATATAAAAGTGCATCCTTTTTGTGTATAATTGAATAATATATAAATTATTTTTTACTATTTTAATTTTTGTCAAAATAATCGCAATAATATTGTTCCTTTGAATGAAAAACTTGAGGCAAATTTGTGCTCAGCTAAAATGCAAGATGCAACAAGTCCAAGTAAATAATATAATTTTAAGGTAAATATATTTATATGACGTGCAACTATTTATATAAATTTCATCTCAAATTAAAATTATAAATTATATGGCCTACATCATCAACTTCCTCCCTGTACTTATATACACATACGTATACAAACAAACCATCAACAATTAAAAAATGCAAAAATAATATGCTCAACAAGTAGAGTTTCAAGTGAATGAAAATAATATAATTTTCATAAATTTTATTTGTTAATTTATAAAATAACTAAAAATGTGTATATAATATATAAATATACGTATATTCGTGTCCTCGGAGTTCGTGGCCCCGTGAATATTATAATTCTACAAGAATCCGGGATATATATGGAAGAGGGCCCCTACAAGTTGAGGAAACGGAGACATGGTTGGCTCGTTCATGAGGCGAAACACCGATGCTTCATAGATAGTGGTGCCAAGCTATATGCTACCTTATTTTTTTTTTCATTTATAATATGAATAAATGCAAACATAGTATATATAATATACCTATATAAATAATATGCAAATTTTGACAAACACATATAAAAACCTCTTTCGTCAATTAGCCAATTTGACAAACAACAAACCATAACATTTTTCAAAAAAAAAAAAAAAAAAAAAAAAATCATTACTATTGTTTACGCATTTTAATAATGAACTTGAATATATAAAATTTACATAGGCAACTAATTTTTTTTCATTTATTATAAGTAATTCGAAAAAAAATTCTAAAAAAAAAAAAAATATGGATTTATTATAATGTAAAGAAACGGAAGCAAGACGGATGGCAGGAAGTTGAAGAGACTAGCGCGTGCGCTTTAATCCCTACCATCATCTTACCCCATCATCAGTAGAAATATGAGGCTGATCCCCATCAGGGGGTTGATGATCAGAATGACGATGCATTGACTGTCTGTTGCTTTTAAATTTTCAAAATTAATATAATACAAAAAATGGAAAAAAAAAAAAAAATTATTCAATGAAAAATTAAAATATAAAACAATTTTTATGCAATATGATACTTGATAATTAATATGTACTTGTTTTTTATTTGAATTACAGAATAATAATTAAATTTCAAAAAGAAATAAAAAAATATAATTGTATTGTATATATTATTTTTAAAAATATATAACGGTATTGTTTTTTTTTTTTTTTTTTGTTTTTTACATTATCAATATTTGCGATTTTATTTTTCAAATAATTTTTATTGAATTGACTCAAGGTGGTGTTTAAATATATATAATTATATCACTATTTAATTTGAATTAATTTTATAAAATTTTACGCAATATAACAAGTCAATAATAATTATTATTATTTATTGTTATTTTTGATATTTACTGTTATATATATAAATATGAATTGTTTTTTTGATTTTGAAATTTATAAATAAATGAAACAATGAGTACAATGATTGTGTTGAAATAATTTTTTATAATCAGAATATCAAATGATTAGTCATTCTATTTGTTTATGATTCAATCAAGATGATGGGTCAAATGTGCAATGAAAAAAATAAATAAGATAAATAAATAAGAATGCTGTTTAATCTTTTTCATTGATTCTCAGTGTATTATTTTATTTTTTTTTTCTTTTTGTATTATATTTAGTTTGTCTTTTAGTCTACATTTATATATTTTTTCTGTGACTTTAATATATCGTCATTGTTTACATAGTAAGATAGAGCGTTATTATATTTTTTTGTCGGATGGACAATGATGACTAAAGTCTGACATAATATATACCTATATAGTTGTATACTTATCTCATGTAACAAAATCATGAGCAATCAGACTATTCTTTGACTCATGTACATACTCAATTATTTGTATAAATATATTTATTTTTTATTTATTTAAAACGGAAATGTTAAACTAAAAACTGTATACGACAGATATGTATTGTAAATTACTTTGAATATATATTTGAATAAAATGAGAGAAAAAATAAAAAAATTAAGATTATATGTGAGTCAAGGATTTTAAAATGAAAATATTCATTTATGTTAGTCATCTATATTTTATTAGGCAAAAAAATAGGATAAATATTTTTTTTTCCTTTTAAATTTATTATTTTTATTATTTTTTTTTTTGGCCTTTTCATTGCAAGACATGCAGAGAGCCATAAGACTACTGTGTGTGCTCCAAAAAATTATACCTAATATATATTTCGTAACTTGTCTACTGTATACCTGCCTCAAGGAACTTTAAATCTTAAAGGTCAGGTAAAACGTTAGCCTTGAAAAGGAAACTCAAAGATCTCTCTTTTTTTTTTTTTTATATATAAATAAATGTTGCATAGATATATTGTCACAATGCTAACACAAACCACAGGTCCTTTTAAAATTTAAAAAAAAAAATCACTACTATTATACAAATTTATATAAGAATAAAAAAAAAATCATCTGTATGTATATGCAACTGTAATATTACGAATGACTTTTTATTTGTAATATTTCCCACAAGGTGTGTCCAAAAATATATTATAAAGAAAATTCAATATTACATTTTGTGTCGATACTTTAAACAAATTTTCTATTATATATAAAAATTTCTACGAATTTAAAATATAAAAAAATAGCTAAAAAAAAAAAAATTGTGTCTGATTTTCTATAGTTATCTTATTTTTTTATTTTTTTTCAACAATAGATTATAATTTAAAAAAAAAAAATATCATTGATTTATGTTTAAGTTATCAATCAATTTGTCTTTGACAATATATTTTCATGAAAATTTTTTAATAGATTTATAAATAGATAGTCTATGCAAATTGTCATTTAAAAATTATTCTATACTTAATGTTTTTAATTAAATTTAAATTTATTTAAAAAATTATTAATGCAGTATTCATGAATGATGATATTTAAAAATTTTCAAGTGGAATATATAAATTTGAGACTCGATAATAATATCTGATCGATACATATATGAGAGTGTTCAAAAGGTATAATAATATATATAAGAGGCTGGAGGGTCTAAAAGAGGAGGAACACACGGTTGCAACGTCGGTATATATTCATCGTGACAAAGAAATTTTTAAAAATAAAAAAGATGCGTGTGGCAGGTGCTGACGCGTGCCACTGTCCAATACAACTCTCATATAACTCCTTACCTCTATTCTTGTATATATAAATTTTTTTTTTACACAGTTTTATAGCACAAAACCATTTACCCTTTCACGCGTTTGTCCATGTGCTTCCAGCTTGATGGTTAACCACGCACATGCATGCCAAATATGAAATACAAAAAAAAATATAAAATAAAAATGAAAAAGAAATGGAAATAATACTGACAACACACTGCAAGTTATCATGATGATGATGATGTTGATGATGGTGTTGATGATGGTGTTGATGTTAATGATCATATATACTGCAGTTTGGTTTGTATTCAAGTATTGTTACATTGTATCATTTTGATAAATTTAAAAGAAAATTTTTAAAATAGTCATTTTTTTTTTCATTTTGCATGCCTATTTGCCAGAAGGTATTTTTTTTTTTTTTGATCCATTGTAAATTTATGTACAATGTATTTATCAATATATGAAATATATCATTGAATTTTAGCAACAAATTTGAGTGAATAAATATTAAATTTTTTTTTATATGTATTTTTTAAACATGACTTTAAGACAGCTGCTGTTTTATAACATCAAAATAATTGTCATTCTCAAGGTAAGTTTAAAGTAGAGCAACATTTCATACTTGTATATGTACAGAACGATTAAATTAAAATAAAAAATAAAAAAATAACGGAAATACTTGTTGATGGTTTAATTCTTTTTTTTTTTTCGAAAAATAAAATATAATTTTGTGATATTTGTCTTGAATAAATTACAAATATATCAATGATCAAATATATCATTATAAATTAAACATTTATTTTTTTGATATTTTTCCTAAAAAAATTTTATTTCAGTATAAAAAAAATAACACAATATCAGCAATATTGTTTTTTTTTTTTTGTATTGTCCGTCACAGTTTAACGCATTGATAAAAATTCTGAGCACGTATTTTCTTCAAAAAGTTGCAACAAGCATTGTGTGTGTGTCTATATAGTCACAACCATTAAAAAAAGTAAAAAAATATAGAAAAAAAAAAAAAAGATTGAATACGTTCGATTGCCAGAAACCGATTACTACTCTGAGAAAAAAAAAAAAAAAAAAAAGGCTGAAATAATAGATGACGATATGAGACAAACAAGAAACGGAAATTTCAAATTTTTTTTTTGCTTTTTGTATTATATATTTGAATATAACTATGATGACCATTTGAAAGATATAATAAAAAATAATAAAATTATACCAGATGGGCGTAAGTTTATTATATATACTATTTTTAAAAAATAAATGTGTGCAAATATATATATTTAAGAATACACATAGTGATGATGATGATGATGATGATTGCAAAAAAAAATAATAAAAATGCGAATGAAATGAACTGAGTGGTAGTGGTGGTGCAATATATATGAACAAAAAAATCTACTAGTTTCTCAAAGTTGAACAACACATGGTGATCTTGTTTTCTTATTTTAGGGGTAGAAGCTTTCTATGGTTTATACTATATGCACGTATGTATTAAAGTCTGTTTCCGTGTGGCGAAAAACTCCAGGTGGCTATATACCAAGTCTTAAAAAGTCGTGGGGATTACCACATATATTATTATTATTATTAATGTATATATATGTACATAACATCACTGACGATTTTGGACAATCCAAGTGTATATATTATAGTAAACGACCCCAAAAACCTTCAATGGATTCTCATTGATTTTAAAACTCACAGCTGCATAATACAGACTGTCTAGAGAACTATTCCCTTCGTCTATACCTTAACATTAATTTTTACCTGAATATAACCACAGTCATCATATATTATATATACATACAACAAATCAATCATTAAAAATTGAATTTTATAAAAATAAATGTATATAGGTATATATATATTTTTCAATTGAATGACCCTTTTTTTTTTTTTCTCTACTAGTTGCACATTTACAACTGTGGATATTTTGTATTGAATATATATGTATAAAACTTTTGACCCTTACAGTATATCAACTGTTGATCATGAAAATTAAATTTATAATAAATAATATTTTCTTTTTTTTTTTTTTTGCAACATAATTTTACATATTTTTATTTATAAATTTTGATTGTTTTTTTTTGTTGAATATTATTTGCAGGTGAAACACGTAGGTATGAATGAACTTGACCAAAAAAAAGGAATAAATTAAAATGAGTTATTAAAAAATGAGTATAATAATAAGTATATATTCATGGATTGCAAAAATAAAAAATAAATATACAAATTCAAAAATTCGAAAAGTAATTTCTACTTTATTCATTCGCCACACGATTATTTCACTACTAATTTTTATATTTTAAAAAGTACTCATATACAAAATTTATATGTACAATACAAGGTATATCCTACATAAAATAGAAAAAAAAAATACTGCCACGCGCCACAATAATCTTTTCATTTCATCTTATAGTTATTATTTCCATCTTGCAGCCACTAAAATTCTCTGACATCTGTTTTTTGAATAAAGTTTGCTTTTTCTAACTTAAAAATTTTATAATATTTTATCCTTCATTTAAAGTACAACAGGGAGGAGATGAAGGTACCCTTGCATGGGAATTATATTGGATGAAACAGAAAAATACGAGCTAAAATAAAAATGAGAAAATATGAAAAAGGAAGTGAGCTTTTTTTTTAAGGCCCGCTTAGTAACAGCAGCAGTAGTAGTAGTACTTGTGCTAAAAAATGAAGAGCAAAAAAAAAAAAAGGCTGACTATTTTTTGTTTGTACTACTGTTTTTTTTTTTTTTTTATCATAAATTAATAGAGTCCCAAGACTTTATATACCAAATGTTTGACATTTATAAATATTTGTCTCTCATCATTTTCATCATCATCATCATCATCATCATCAATTAACTCATCAAAATTATATATAAAAAAAACGACATGTGCATTTTAAAAAAATTAATATTTATATACACATAATGATGAATAAATTAATGTAAAAAATAATTAAATAATTAAAATGATAAAATAAAAAATTAAAATATTGAAAATTATTATGTTTAAAAATTATTGGTTTTTTTTTTAAAAAAATATAAATTTTTTCAAGAGGCAATTTTTCGATTTAAATGAATCGAAAAAGGAACACATCTGCCTTGCGTATGGCAGGTGGCAGAGACGGTCCGTTTGGCCATCGTTCTCTTTTAATTTTTTCTCGCAAAACGCGGGATGAAATTCACCGGGCTTGCATTTATATATATAAATTTTTTATTTTTTTTTTTTTTAATTTCATTATCGTTCCAGACAACGACATGGATATATACTGGCGCATAGCAACTGCTTTTTTCAAAAATTGTAATTATTACTATAAATTTATAAATTTAATTGAAAAAAAAAAAAAACAAATAAAATAATAATATTTTGTTTATTTATTTTTTAATTAATATTTTGATCTATTTTCAATGTTTATATATTGCAAATGTACAAGAAGCCTCAATATACTCATAGACAAAAAAAAAAAAACAATAATAATTGTAAAAATAAATAAATAAAATAGCGACACACATCGCCGGGCGTAATGCCGAGAACCTTTTCCAATTGACGTCATTACCACCTCATTACCCCCCTTATTTTTATTGCACTAGGTTTAAGAATACATCCAGGTTTCGTAACTCAAACTTTAAATAAAAATACTTACTTAAAAAGAATAATGTATGTATATATATAAATAAATATAAATTATTTATAAATTAAAATTATAATTGTATGCGATAATCAAATTTTCATTACACTAGTTTTTTTTTTTTTTTCTATTAAATTAATTTATAAATAATTTTTATTTATTTATTATTTTATAATATACCTGTGTGTGTATGAATTTTTATGTTTTTTTTATTTTTTTAATAAAATATATATAATATATTTTGTGAAAATTCTAGTTGGGTTATCGACCTCATTCACATACATGTACATATTTTTGTAGTTTTCTATGTACACATTGTTTAATAGAGTCTCTTTTTCTAGGTATTTTATATTTGATCATAAACACTTTGTGCACAAATATTATGTTTTATCATGTTTTTTTTATTAATAATATATCTATATATTTTTTTATTAAAAATATATATACCTAAGCCACATTGTGTTACCTCACATCAAAAAAAAATTAAATAAAATAAAAAAAATTTCTAAAAATAAATATCTTATATGGACAATGAATTTAGTAATACTATTATATGAAAATAATAATGTAAAACACAATGAGAATACTAAATTCACACATATATATTTTTTTTTTTTGATATTAATAATATAAAAAAAGTTAAAAATAATTTTTATATTTTCAGTTATACTTTGGCTAATATTTAAATTAACACTTTTAGTTTTTTTTTTTTTTTTTTCTATAAATATTTATATATAAAATAATATTAATAAAATTGTTTATGAAATTTTCTATATAGCAAAACTAATTAGCAATTATTAGCACTATTTAATATATTTTTTAAATAAATAATAAAATAAGCATATAGATATTATGTATTTATTTATTTATTTTTTTTTTTTGAATAAAATTTAACACATATTTTTTTAAAAAATATATATTTTATGTGGGTTATTGTAACAAGTATTAATTAGTATTTTATTTATTTATTTATTTATTTTTTTTGACTCTGTAAAAGGGTATATATCGACTTGACTTTAAAAATTTAAAATAATAATAGAGGGCGTTTGAAACACCGACAATGCGGATGTCAGCTGTTTTTATTTTTCTCAGTCGATAAAAAGTATTATCAATGTTTGTTGTTATTCTTTAACACAATGACATTGCCATATCATATGACTATTAATTAATTTAATTTATTACTCATTTATTTTTATCATACACATGTATAATCATCATTCCACGAAATAAATATATAAAAACAATAAACTATCAGCTGTCAAATTAGTAAACAAATCCAATAAAAACGTCAACATTTTTTTTATAAACATTATATTTTTTTTCATTTTCTAAGAATCAATTTTTTTTTAGGTAATTGCTACTAACATAACCTCAATCAGCTAAATTTATTAAATAATTTTTTATAATAATAATAAATTATTAAATAAAAAAAAACGCAATTATTAATAAATTATCGTTTTTTTTTTTTTTAATTTAATTGTTTTTTTGTTTTTCATAAATATAAAAATTGAGTAAATATATGGTATAAATATAGTTGTTTTTTTTTTAATTATAAATATGTATATAATTATTGGTTATAATATTGTTATTAAAAATATATAAATAATAAATAAAAAAAATATTAATTATTACTCACCATTGTGACCGGTGTTGCTTGATGACTGTCCCATTCTTGATAAATTTTGTTTTACTTTTATAAATAAATATATGTATTTAAGCTACAGTCACACACAAAATTCTTAACAATATTAAGGTAAATTTATTTATTTAAAAAATTTATAAACAATAATAAATGAAATAAAAAAAAAAACACAAAGAAATTATACACACAAGAACAAGTAACACACAAGTGTGATTTTTTTTTACAACAAAATGCTCGCGTGCCACACAAGTGGCCTCACTGTTTGTCTCCACCACATGGTTTTTTTTTTTTTTTTTAATTTTTTTATATTAATAATATTTTTCTACTTTAATTAATGTATTTAATAATTGTAAATTAATTAATAACAACTATTAATAACTGTCTTAACAGCTGTAGAAAAAAAAAAATAAAAAAATTTATAAAAAAATCAAAACAAAATTACATCTCGCGAGTCTTTCGTTAACGGGTTGAGGGGAAGGAATGAACAGGTTTTTTTTTTTTCATTTTATTTATTTTTATCATCTCTTTCTTTTTTGTATCATTTTCATTGGATAGAGTGAATAAGACAACAACAACCGGGGAACTTTTACATGTGTGTGCAAAAATATAAAACAATTGTCAACTATTTAAATGCGCAAGCGTCAACCCGCGACATTTTTAAATATATAAAAAATTCAATATTTACAATTTTTTTTTTTTTTAAATTTATTTATCTTTTAATTACAAATGTTATTTTTATTATTCCCAGATTAATTAATAATTTAAATACCAAGTTATAATATGTATTTAGTATTATTTTCAACTTTTTACATTTAAATATTATAACAATATAATTATTGTTTTAAAATTTTTAGATTTTATTTATATATGTCAATGTATATTTTACATTTTATAATTTAAAAAAGGTAAAGGAGTGTGTAAATTTTTCAACAACTGCATGTCAGATGTTCATTGTGTTCTCAGTGATGAACAATCTTTTTACTTGGCATGTCATTGTGCAATAAAATAATAATTCAAAAAATTAATAAAAATTACAAATAATTATTTCATATATTTGGTTTAAATTTTTTATTATACATTTAAAATATATAATAATAATTAAATTGCAATAGTTACCTGGGTTACGATAGATCATAACATTAAATTGCAAAAACTATAGTCAGTTGCATGTATAAATGTCTTGTTGCATGGTCAACACAATGAGAACCACAAAGTGCAATCAATCATCAACTTATTCATCTGATTTTTGTGGTCACAACAAGAAGACCACTATTACTTTATGTTTTATATTTGATCGATAATTTAATTAATTTTAATTTACTAAAGATTTACTAAAAACAATGTCTCAAAATAGATCGATAATCAATATTTTGTTATTATGGATTTTTTTCTGTGACACAGTTGCATTTGGTAAGTAATTTTTGTGTATAATAAAATTTAAATTTGTTAAGAAATTATAAAAAAAATAGGGAGTGTCATATTGTTGAATAATGAGAGAACATTTGACCCAGTTAAATTAATGTTGTGTTAAAAAAAAAATAATAATACATACATACATAATGATAATGATAATAATAAAAAAAATAATGAGTAAAGAAAAAAACAAAAAGAAAATTGAATAAAAAAAATAGGAAAAAAAAAATGATTAAAACTCATTGAAAGTCTTTTGATTTTCATTGTTAATCAGGAAATGCTATTGACTGCTTCAAGTGTGTCTCAATTGGTGGTGATGACAAAGACTGTGATGATCCTTTTCATAACAATAGATCGCTTGATTATTTTGAGTCTCCATGTCTTGGTGGTCGTAAAGGTAGAGATGGCCTTTTTCCAGCAACATCTTGTATCAAACTCAATGGAATATTTGGTATATATATTTATTTTTTTTTAATTTATTAATTATTATTTAATTTATATATAAAATATATAATTACAGATGAAACAGGAATTTCATTGACAATAAGAGGCTGTGCTTTAGACAGCGGTACATTGACAACTGACACTGAAATCATTAGAATGTCCCACTGTGGAGCATTTTATTTTAATGAAAAGTATAAATAATTATGTTATTATTGATATTATTTTATTAATAGGTATTTAAATATTATTTTATTTTTTTTTTAGATATGTCAGAGGATGTGTTCAATCATGCAATGATTATGATGGTTGCAATTCTTCAATAATATTAAATAAAATTAATTTAATTATCATTTTATCTTCCTTTGGATCATTTTTATTTTCATACAATCAACATGTTATTTATTTATAAATCAAATCATTGTTAATTATTATTATTAATTTTTTTAATTAAATGCTCACTATTATCGCACTGCCTCATATTATATATAAATTACATATAATTAAAAATAAATTAATATAATATATTATTAATTTTTTCTGTTTTTTTTTTTTTCTTACTTGTATAACATAAAGTTATGTCACTTATATTTATTATAATAAACAAAACACAAATGTATTTTAATATTCGCAATTAGAATTATGTGGAAAGGTTAAAAGTATTATTATTTATTTATTTATTTTTTTTTGACATTAAACACCACGATGCAAGACATCACAAATTCTAGTGATCAAGTTATTGAATTTTTTGATGGCATGGGTAAATTTTTTTGGGAAACTGGTGAATTATTATTGGATATATTTCTTGAATTTTGTCGTCGTTCAATTGAACTTGTTTTAGTTGTATTAAATTTAATACTTGGTGTATTATGTTTTTTTCGTGATTCTTGTGTTCATGCTATTCGTACATTTTGTAATACAATATGTGGATTAATAAATATTATAAGTGGTATTGATTGTGAAGATATTGAAGATTTTGCATCAGCTGGTGTTGTATTTATACTTTGGTTTTTTGCACTTAAATTTATACTACATGCAATTGATCAAGTAAATAATTAATTTAATTAAATATAAATTATCATTATTAAAATTATTAATAATATATTATTATTATTATATTTTATAGATAAAAGAACGTTATAATCCAAAAAAATTTTTAATTAAGCTACTACAAGCAACATTACAAGATAATAAACTTGAAAATCCTGTATCATGTACTGAATTAGATGACACTTGGTTATATCATCAAAATCCAATTAAAAAAAAAACAACTGTTAAAAGAAAAAGACGTAATTCAGCTAGACGATAGATTTGTAAAAAAAAAATAACGAAAAATATAAAATAAATATCATTTTTTTTTTTGTTAAAATACAGTTATATATTTTTATTTATTTATTGCATAACAAATATAGGTAAAAAATACTTAATTTTTAGTACAATAATTATTTTGGATTCGCTCATTATTATTTACACATTAAAACTACAAATATTGTCATTGTAAATTATTATTTTTTTAAATTGTTAAAAACTGGTTATTTTTTTTTATTTTAAAATATTTTAAAAGCTATTTTAAAAACACGATTTCAACGTGTATATAAATAAATTAAAATTTAAATTCAAGTCTTTAATAAGAAAAAAAAAAAAAAATTAAATTAGATAATTTAATTATCCATAATTAATCACTGACTATTGTTATAGTCAATTTATATTCTGGCCATGAAAAAGTTCTTGGTAATTGAATCTATATAAAAAGCAACAAAAAAAGAAATTTTATTATTAAATTTGTTTACTATTTTAAAATAAATTAATTAAAAAATAAAAATTATTTACTTGATCAGTTGTATTAAATATTTGAAATTCATAAGCCATTTTTTCAGCAAGTTGATCTGGTATAAGAACTTGTAACCATGGTCCTTGTAATACATAAGGTCTTTCACATGATACAAGTGTACCAGTTACAGATGGTGCAACCATTGTTATTGCTGAATGTGAAAGAATTGATTTAAATGTAAAATGTCGTCCATGCATAACTCTTCCTTTAATTGCAAGTGGTAAAAGACTTCCAGCTTCTAAATTAAATGTTAAATGTAAACCAATCAATGGTTTTAATGTAAAATTATCATCAAATGATGAATTATTATTATTATTTTGTTCTCTTTGTTGTTGAATTTGTATATTTTTATTTATTTTATCATCATCATCATCATTATCATCATCATCATCATCATCATCTGATTCATTATTTTTTTTTTCTCTGTATTTTTCATCATTATTATTATCTGACATTTGTACCCACCTAAAATAAAATAAAATAAAATAAAATAAAATAAAATAAAATAAAATAAAATAAAATAAAATAAAATATAATAAAATTTCTAAAATAATAAATAAATAATATTAAACTTACCAACACTTGGCAGAAACACCACTTAAATTTGAACCTTCACGTTCAATACCATTTTGAATTTTTTCAGCAACAGTTGGATCCTCTTCCATAATTGAATGTATACGATTTGTATTTGTAAGTAACCATGGACCACAACCTCTTGTTGTTTTTAATAAATTAACAACACCAAGACCATTCCAATGTTGTGCTGCTTGTAATTCTTCAGATGTTGCACCAATAATTTGTACAAATGTAACATCACCATGTGGTGTTGTTAATAAATTTGGTAATTGTGGATCTTTACCCATTAATATTTGTGTTATACGTCCATTAGGATTATTACCTAATGGTGAATGCCATGATACATGATCACCTGGTAATAACATATTACCAGAATTAAATACATATTTAGCTAATTGTTGCATAACATTTGCTGGCCATGTTGGTGGTGTTGTTTCATTTATTTCACGTACTAAACGAAATGTTAATTCAAAACCAAAACCACTTGGACGTCCTGGACCACTTTTTGGATGTAAACGATTATCACCATGAAGATCTGATAAACCTAAACTAAAATTTTTATAAAATAATAATTACTTATTATATTAACATTGAATGCGTATTTTTTAAAAATAAATTTTCTAAATCAAATAGT
The DNA here is from genome assembly GCA_011426435.1 of Lysiphlebus fabarum. Lineage (NCBI taxonomy): Eukaryota > Metazoa > Arthropoda > Insecta > Hymenoptera > Braconidae > Lysiphlebus > Lysiphlebus fabarum. The sequence goes on from WSYQ01000105.1 coordinate 155,068, forward strand.
TTATATATTAAAATAGAAAATTTAAGATTATTTCTCCCCTAAATTTTCTTCCGGTTAAATTATTTCCGTTTACTTTTTTTGTTTATTATTTATATTTTTTTCTTCTTTAAGTATTTTTATATTCACTATTCATTCATAAATGAAAGGGGATACACCCCATTTTAATTATAATCTATTTTTGCTTCTTACACCCCATCATCTATAAATAGTGCATGTGTCTGACATTACCAGTCAGGCACACGACATCAAACGCGGTATATCTTGATGTGTCTGGCAACCAGAGAAATATCACTTTTTTTTTTTTAATTTCTTTCTTTTAATACATGTATATTCTCTTCATTAGGTTTTTTTTTTTTTTATTTCTTAATATCCCCTTGTCATTCACGAAAAAAAAGAAGAAAAAAAAAAAAACGATAATAAATAATAAAAGATCTTTGTCTTGAAACATCTTCAATCAATGCAGTCTACTTGTTTTTTTTTTTTTTTTCTTTTCCATCAAATCCGTTTTGTTATAATTAAATTAATTATTATTATTATTTTTATATACCTGATGTAATGCCAGTGTGGTGGAACACCAAGTTCTGGACATCCTGGATTTTCATACATACTTATGTAGTCAAGAGGATCTGGACCACCAAGCCTAAAATAAAAATACATAAATCATCATCATCATCATCAAAATATTCATAAAAAAAAAAAAAAATATGCTTTGTTTATTTGCAAGACAATGAAATATTTTACTTCAGACAAAACAATAAATATAATATTTTAATAAAAAAATATAAAATAATGAAAAATAATAATAATAATAATTACCAGTACTTGATGATGGCTGTGACAGTTAGTGGATTACATTGATCAGGATATATTTCTTTGCAAACATTGTGCAAAGCGTCTAGTCCAAATGCCCGAGGTGAAGGTACCTCATTTTGATGCATGGCTGGCATACCTCTTGTAAATTCCTCTTTTTCTCTCATATTTCCAAACATTAAAATAAATAATTAATCAACAACAATTAACATTTAATAATATCAACACTAGACTCAATTAATTTTAATTTAATAACTTGTTATTAATTATAAAAAACAAAAAACAACAAAAACACACAACTTTTACTATTTTCTTTTTATAGGCTATATGTATATTAATTTTTAAGAGTATAACAAAAATAAATCTCTGATTCTCTGGACCATCCGTCACTGCTGGCTTCAATGTTACTCCGTTTTTATTTTTTTCTCATGATCATGATGATGGAGCCTGGGCACAAAAAAAAAAGTGACAGAATCACAAGTAGTTGAAATATTTAACGCTAGATGTCCAAGACACTCCATGCATCCATGGATGATAAAAAAAAATAAAAATAAAAATAATAATTTATTTATATAAAAAAGCATGTTTTAAAAAGAGTCTATAATAAAAACAGATTTTGGAGGTTATAAATTGTGTTTATATTGTTTAAAAAATATATATAATTTGATAATAAACAAATCTTTGTTTTGTTGATAAAAATATTTAAGAAAAAAAAAAATAATTTAAAATGGCATCTGTTGCACCATCAGGTAAAAGTTGGAAAGAACATAATAAAATTCATAAACAACAAAGAAAAAAATGGCGTGAAGAAAGATTAATTAAAAAAGCAAAAACTGAAAAAGAAGAACAAGTTATTGTTGATAATGAAAAAACTGAAGAAATAAATAATAAAAAAGATATACTTAATATGTCAACAATGAGTATTGCAATACCAGGATCAATAATGGATAATGCACAATCACGTGAATTACGTTCATATTTAGCTGGTCAAATAGCAAGAGCAGCTGTTATTTATAATATTGATGAAATTATTGTATATGATGATCAAGGTGATTTTACTGAAGATGAAAAAAAAAAAATATCAAAACATCCTGTTTATGGTGAACATCGTAGATGTTGTCTTCATCTTTACAATTTATTAAAATTTCTTGAATGTCCTCAATATATGAGAAAACAATTTTTTCCAAAACATGATGATTTTCAATATGCTGGTTTATTAAATCCATTAAGTACACCACATCATTTAAAAAGAGATGATGAATCATTATATCGTGATGGTTATGTTACAAATAAACCAATTAAAAGTGGTAGTGGATCACAAGTTAATGTTGGTTTATTATATGATGTACATATTGATAAAACTTTGTTAGAAGGAACTAGATGTACTGTTAAAATTCCACCAGGACAAACAAATCCAAAACGTTTACATGGTACAGTTGTATCACCACAACTACCAAGATTTGAAACTGGTATATATTGGGGCTATACTGTTAGACTTGCATCAAATTTATCACAAGTATTTTCAAATTGTCCATATGATAAAGGTTATGATATATCAATTGGTACATCTGATAAAGGTACAGCTGCTCAATCATTACCAGATAAAAGTATCAAGTATACACATGGTCTTATTGTTTTTGGTGGTCTTAATGGTATTGAAGCTGCTTTAGATAATGATCCAATACTTGTTGTTGATGATCCATCATTAGTATTTGATCATTATGTTAATACACGTCCTAATCAAGGTTCAAGAACTATTAGAACTGAAGAAGCATTATTAATATCATTAGAAGCACTTGATAGTAAACTTGTTCCTAATTATCCATCATTACCACCTCCACCATTTCCAACTTCATCATCAAATAATTCAATTGACATGGATAAAAAAGAAAAAAAAGAAAATTTCATTGACAATAATTTACAAGATAAAATTAATAATAAAAAACGTATTTATAATTCAGATTCTAGTGATAATGATAACTGATGTAAAAATTTAATAAACATTTGTATATTTTTTTTTTAAATATCAGAAAATAAATGTCTTTTTTCTTTTCTTTTTTTTTAAAATAATTAAATGTGTTTTTTTTTTTGACTAATGTTTAGCTAAACAAGAATTAACACTATTTTTTAGAGTAGCAATGACTTTTGCAGGTTCACTTGATCCAGTAACAGCTGTACCTGAGACAATCATATTTGCTCCAGCCTAAAATAATAATTATTAAATTAATATATTATTCATAATATATTTTATTTATCAACTATTTTTTAAATACCTTTGCACAAATATCAATATTATTAAGACCAACACCTCCATCAACTTCAATATTTAAACTTGGATAATTATTTCTAAGCCAAGTTACTTTTTCCATCATTTTATCCATAAATTTTTGTCCACCAAAACCTGGTTCAACTGTCATAACCAGTACCATATCAGCCATATCAATATAGTCAACTACCACATCAACTGGTGTTCCTGGTTTTAATGCAACTCCAACCTTTATCATTAACAATTTATAATATTAATTTTAAATATAGGTATATAATAATTAATTTAATTACCTTCATGCCTGCCTCTTTGACCTTTCTACAAACAAGTGGTACACAATCAACTGGCTCCACATGAAAAGTATATTGATCTACTCCAGCATCAGCCATTGAATCAATCCACTGAAATAAAATGTCAAATGTTAATTTAAATAAAATAATTAATAATATTTAAAAATACTAACCTGTTCTGGCTTTGACACCATCATATGAGTTTCAAAAAATGCATTTTTAATTTTATTTCTTAAACATTTAACAACTGGATGTCCAAATGTCATGTTAGGAACAAAATGTCCATCCATAACATCCAAATGTAAATAATCAGCTCCATTGTCTAATAATCTTTGTGATTCTTCATAAAGTGATGATAAATCTGAATTTAATATTGATGGTCCAATTTTAGCTGTCAATTGTTCTGACATTTTTTTTAATAACAATCAATAAATAATTTCTACAATTAAAAAAAAAAAAATCAATTATTTATGTCAATGTTATAAATTGTTTGTTAACACAATGATAAAACTATTATTATAATTGAAAAAAAAATTATCGATGATGATAAATGCAAAATTATAAAAAAACTTATGCAACAAAAAAAAAAAATAAATAAATAAAAATAATAATCAATATTCAAACACGTGGCATATATAATTGGGTTAGAACTCTCATCATCAAAGTTGTTATTTAATTATTCATCATCATCATTATGTAAAACAATAAAAAATTGATATTTTAATTTTATTAATTACCTGAAATAAATAGTTGGATTAATCAGAGTGGTAAGAGGATTGAAGGGTATAAATATTGTTTTTTTAACATCAATAAAATATTCAAGGGTAAGGTTGTTATTGTTAGTTAGATTGTGACGTCAGATTTTAGTTCATCATGGCGCAAGTCTGAAACTCTAAATATGTATTATCGTAAAAAAAAAAAAATAAAATAAAATAAATAATACATAGCAAAAACTGACCAATCCTCGTATTTCAATTAAGCCAAAAAAAAAAATAAGAAAGGGAAATTGGCTCCTGGTTTGGCTGCTTGGCTGCTTGGTAGCTTCTAGACGGTCCAGTCTCTCAAAGAGTCTGGCAAACATAACATCACTTAATATCATCATTAAAAATAATAAATTATTATTATATATTAATTAAATTAATTTTATTTGTTAAATATAATAATAATTAAATCATCATGAAATATATACTTGTAACTGGTGGTGTTATTAGTGGTGTTGGTAAAGGTGTTATTGCAAGTTCATTTGGTACAATTTTAAAAAATTGTGGAATCCATGTAACATCAATTAAAATTGACCCATATATAAATATTGATGCTGGCACATTTTCACCCTATGAACATGGTATGTATATTATTATTATTATTATTGATATTTATATATTTATTTATAATTTACCCCAAATAAATTTTGATAAAAAAATTTTTTATGTTAAACCATGTGGTACAGCCATTTTGTTTAATCTAAATTCGCGCGCACATTTTTTATTTTTTTTTTAACCACGTGACCTATTATTATTAGAATTAGAGTGTGTTTAAAAAAATAAATATATTGATGATTTTAATTTAATTATAATTATTAATTTTTAGGTGAAGTTTATGTACTTGATGATGGTGGTGAAGTTGATCTTGATCTTGGTAATTATGAACGTTTCCTAGATGTTACACTTCATAAAGATAATAATATAACAACTGGTAAAATTTATCAAAATGTTATTAACAAAGAAAGAAAAGGTCATTATTTGGGTAAAACTGTACAAGGTAAATAAATAAAAATTATTTATATATAATATGAGATTGACAAGTATATATTTGTTTTATTTTTATTATTTTTTTATAATTTTTAGTTGTACCACATATTACTGATGAAATTCAAGAATGGGTAGAAAAAATTGCTTATCGTCCAGTCACTGATGATGGTAATATACCAGAGGTCTGTGTAATTGAACTTGGTGGAACAATTGGTGATATTGAAGGCATGGCTTTTGTTGAAGCATTTCGTCAATTTCAATTTCGTGTTAAAAAAGAAAATTTTTGTTGTGCACATGTATCATTAGTTCCTCAGCCACGTTCAACTGGTGAACACAAAACAAAACCAACTCAAGAAAGTGTTCGTGTATTACGTGGTTTAGGTTTATCACCAGATTTAATTATTTGTAGATCAGAAAAACCATTTGGTGATACAGTTAAAGAAAAAATATCAAATTTTTGTCATGTTGCAACTGAACAAGTTATTACAATTCATGATTTATCATCAATTTATAGAGTTCCATTATTAATGGAAAGTCAAGGTGTTATTGAATTTTTAAATGAAAGATTACAACTTAATATTGGAACATTACGTCCACGTCATTTTATGCGTAAATGGCGTGATCTTGCTGAAAGAATTGATCATTTACGTAAAGATGTTAATATTACACTTGTTGGTAAATATACACAATTAGAGGATGCATATGCATCAGTTACAAAATCACTTCAACATGCATCAACTGAAGTTGGTTATAAACTTAAATTAAAATATATTGAAGCTGAAAATTTAGAACAAAAAACATTACAATCAGATCCAGTATTATATCATGAAGCATGGCAACAATTATGTAAAAGTGATGGTGTTATTGTACCTGGTGGTTTTGGTAAAAGAGGTATTGATGGTATGATTGAAGCATGTAAATGGTGTAGATTAAATGATAAACCATTATTAGGTATATGTCTTGGTCTTCAAGTTGCTGTACTTGAATATGCACGTAATGTATTAGCAATAAAAGATGCAAATAGTTCAGAAATTGATAATGATATTGATGATAAAAATAAATTTATAATTGAAATGCCTGAACATAATGGTGGTGATATTGGTGGTACAATGAGATTAGGTAAACGTATTACAAAATTTAAACCAGATAATTCAGTTATAAAACAATTATATGGTAATGTTGATTTTATTGAAGAAAGACATCGTCATAGATATGAAGTTAATCCAGAATTTGTATCACAGCTTGAAAGTTCTGGTTTAAAATTTGTTGGTACTGATACTGAAGGACAAAGAATGGAAATTTTAGAACTTGAAGGACATTCATATTATGTTGCAACACAGTATCATCCAGAATATTTATCAAGACCATTAAAACCATCACCACCTTTCTTAGGTTTAATATTAGCTAGTACTGGAAAACTTAGATCATATCTTGCACGTGGATGTCGATTATCACCAAGACAAATGAGTGACAATGATTCTGATGATGATATATTTATCAATGATAATTTAAAACAACAACAAAATAATAATAATAATAAACTTTCAATTCCCAAAACAAATTAGATCTTATTTACAATAAAATATTAAAATTTTTGGTAATAATTTTATGATAAAATTAAGTTACATATTTTTTCTTAATAAATATTATTATTATTATTATTTTTTATTAGATAAACCAATTGTGATGATAACTTATTGCATACAATATTACTTGAAAAGTAAATTCTTTTTTTTTTTATTTTCTACTTTTTGGAAAAGTAAAGATAAATTTATCTGAGACTGTAAAAATAAAAAAATAAACAAACTATTTTGTTATTATCAACGTGTGATTTGAAAGAATGTAATGAACATCTTCAAATTATAAATTTTGTAACTGATTTATAAATTTTTCATCATTGATAATGCTTAGGAAAAAAGAATGTTTAATTTTTTATGTAATAATTATTATTAAAAAATATAAATAAATATTATTTAAAATGTATTTGTCTTTTTTTTTTGTACAAGTTTATTTATTGAAAATTCTCCAACACACGAATGCTCTGTTAATTTAGAGACACTTGGAAAACTTGTTGTTGTATAAAATTACAAATTTTCCATTATTAAAAAATTCATTTATATACAGATTTTTTTATTTTTTTTGTATATTGATTATTTTTGCATTGCTTATATAATTTATTTAATAATATATTTAATCGAGTACGACAGAATTATAGGATGGAATTGAAATATCAAAAAATAATAATAATTTTTATTAAAAATATATAAATCATTACTTAAAAAATAATAAAATTAATAAAAAATAAAAATAAAAATAAAATAAAATGCTGTTTTGGACGGTAAAAAATTACATCTAATACTGTGATTATAATAATTTATAAAAAAAAAATAAAATAATATTTTTTAAATATTATCTAAAATAAAAAATTAAATTGATAATGTTTTTTTTTTTTTTTTTAAATTAATTTTAAAATTATTTGTAAATAAAAAATTTCCATCGTTTGGAGTCACTGGTGGTATTATTGTTATATTAAATAATTATTTTCTGATTATTAAAATAATCTACTAAAAGGGTAAGTAATTCTATTCTTAAAAAAAAAAAAAGCTATCAAAATAATAAAAATAAAAATATTTATAGGTATATAATAAAAATCTTAGATATTATTTAGGCTTTATAATAATTGAATGGAAAAAAAAAAAGTTGAAGATTAGCTTTGGCTAATTAGACAAAATAATGTTGTTGTTGTTAGAGTTGTAAATGTCTAAAATATAATAATAATAATTAGGAATGATAATTTTAAATAAACCATTCTTTTTTCTTTTGAACTTGATGACCAGTTGTTGAATGTACAACAGCTGAATCAGGATCTAATGCCATTTCTGCACCTTTATCTTCTTGTGTAAGATATTCACCTTTGTGTCTTGATGTATAACGTCCAATAAGTATTGCCATAATAATTAATGCAATAATAATAACAGCTAATATACCACCTAATAATGCTGTATCTGTTTCATTATATGCTGCACGTAATTTATCTTCATCTAAATTAATTGGTGGACGTGTTTCTGGTATATCTGGTGGATGTGTTACTGGTTCAACACCACAAAAATCTTCAGTTAATGGTGCACCTAATGATCTAACATTACCAGGACCATTTTGTTGAAATAATAATTTTAATGGATAAATATCATCAAATTCAACTCTTGATATACAACCAACAAAACCTTCATTCATTGTTTCATTTTTTCCAATATACATATATTGTATATTATTAAATTGTGCATCAGCAGATGCTTTAATATCAAAATGAAATTCTTTTGGTTGATTATCATCAACTTGTAATACTAATGTTGCACCAGAATTTTTTCTACTAAAACGTAAATCATGATATTGTCCTAAACCAAAATGTTTCATTGATAATATAACTTCTTGTCTTTCAAAACCAAAATCAAATACAACACGTAATGATCCACTATTTGATACCATTATTGTTAAATATTCACCAGATACATTTGAAAAAAAACCAAGTAAAAAACCATGTGGATTTGTTGTTGTAAAACCAACACGTATTTTTTCAGATATTGTTGATCTCCAACTACCACTAAAATCATATTTAATCATTGAATTTTGTCCCATATTAACACCAATTTCATCAGCACATATTGGTCCTTTAAATGCTGTCCATCTACAATCACAACTATAACCATCATATTTTTCATGACATGTACCATTATTTAAACATGGATTACTTTCACATTTACCAATACAATTTTCACTAACACCATATATTCCACGTCTAGCATAATTACGTAAATCTTGTTGTTTACCATTTAATAATAATGCTCTAATACAACCAACAAAACCATCACGATAATCAGTTGTTGCACCAACAACAAAATCAGATGTTAAATGTAATGCACGTACTGGTCCTGGTGGTTCTTTTAATTCACTTTTTAATGCACCATCTAATACAACACGTGCTTGTTTACGATTTCTTTCAACAGATACTGAATGCCAATTATTATCAGTAAGCATATATGATGTTTGTAAATTAACAGTTAATGGTCCATCACCAGCTTGATATTGAAATTGTAATTGATTACCACTTGTTATTGATATTTTAATATAATCAGTTGGTCCTTTACTATTAATAATAACAGCATCAGACATTGTTGTTTTAAATTCAAAATAAATATCACCACTGTGTCCCATATCAAATGTTGGTAAATTAATTGTTGCATCAGATACACGAAATGTAACAACATTTTTAAATAAATCATCACCTTCACATATTAATGAACCCAATGTATATCTACCTTCTTTTTCATCTAATGGTGTACCAGTATCACCAAGACGTAATTGACGTACTGGTAAATATTCTTTTTCTGTAATATCACCACCATCTTCAAACCAACCCTCAAGATCAGCATCACAATTACACCATTTTGTTGGATCAGCACAATTACCAAGTACACCACATTCACATTTTCTTGAACCAGGTAATGCACCACCCCAATAATCCATTTTTTGATTATTTCTACTAATCCACCATGAATTTGGTCTAAATATATCCATTTGATTAATTGGTGTATTAAATAATTTTGAATGTTTACATGAATAATTAATACGTTGTCTACATGTTGTTGATCTATTTAATAATGCTTCAATTTGATCAAAATTAGCATCATAATTAATATCTTGTATAAAACTACCAGGTTCATCAAAACCATCAACTGGTGTTGTTAATTCATTACTATGTCTAACAACAGTCATAACTCTACCATCAGCATAAAATTCACATGTTACTGGAAATGATTCTAATGGACCACTACCATCAACATCAATTTTAATATCAGCACGTTGATTAACTGGATTCATATTTTTATATGCTTCACATGATAATGGATTTAATGATGTATGACATACAGCACCAGTATAACCAGTATTTGAACAATCACAATAAAATTCATATGAATTTTGTCCACAAATACCATCATGTTTACATGGATTTGGATTACATCTATCAAGCATTTGACATGCATCAAATACTATTTCATTTTTACAACAATAATCTTCATCTTTCCAATCAGTTGGAAAACGTTCATTACCTTCAATTCTAATTGCTCTCATACAACCAACAAAACCAATATTACTTGATTCACCATAAATACCACCACCAATTAAATAAACACTACCAGTTGATATATTTAATATACGTTTTGTACGCATTGGTCTATTATCAATATTTAATATTATATTATTTTTTGATACTGTTAATATTATTTGATGCCATTTACCATCATTAAATTTTTCATCAAAATTATCAAATACAATTGCTTTATCATTATCTGTTTTTAATTGAATTTTTATTTTACCATTTTCTAAATATAATTTAATATAATCTTGATTTGTTGGTGATGTAAATTTATGATATACTATTAAACCACGTTCTTCATATGTACGTAATGCTAATGATACATTCATTGTTGGTGAACCTTCATTATATGCTTTTAATATTGCATATGTTTTTGTTGTTAAAAATGTAACTGGTATCATTTGTGGTTGTGGACATGCATATATTGTATTAACACGATGATATTTTAAATTTTCACCATTTGCATCAGCATCAATCATATTTTTAAATAAACTTGTTTGATTTAAATAAAAATTTTCAATACAACCAGTAAAATTTTGTTGTACTTTAAGACCCTCTTGTATATTTGGTACACCACCAATAAATAATGCACGATTTAAATCTAAACGATGAAATTCACCATTTATTTTACCTTTAACAAGTACACGATCAACTGAAAAATTTATATCTTTACGATTTCGTGATATTAATACATCATGCCACATATTATCATCAAGTAAACTACCAACAGAAAAACTTGTTGTTGTTTTTGAACCAAGATCAATATTTAATAACATACGATTATCACGTAATTGTAATGCAATAAAATCACCTTGTGTACCACGTGAATACATTAATACACCATCAGCATTATTTGTTTTAAAACGAAAACGTATTGAATGATGATAAGTTTCAATTGGTTCACGTAAAAGATCCATTCGTACAAGTGATGTACCATTAAAATTTATAACATCAGATTCTGTATAAAATTATTTTAATATTTATTTACAGTTTAAAATCATAATAATAATAATAATCATCATAAATTTTCTTACCATAATTACAACCATAAAGTTCAACCCTCATTGATATTCTATCTTGCCAGCGTGTCGGATTTATTCTTATCCATTGAGCTATTATAGGCACATCAAATCTATTCATTTTTATTTTTTCAGCATTTATATTACCTTTAAACATCTGCGAAAAAATACGTTAAAAATAATAAAATAAAAAATCTATCTATGTTAAATAATTATTGTCATGCTATTTTTATATTGTTATTTTTTTAATTTTGTTAATATGTGCATTAATATATGTTTTAAACTACTTGGATAGTATTATTTAAATATGGTTTTTTTTTTTTTTTTTTTTTTTTTGTTAATTTTGTTAGTACCTCTTCTACACCATCTTGACCTTCATAACTTGTCCAGGCTTGTCCATCATCAGAATAATCAACAATATATTCAGTAACATATTCATTTGTATTTGCTCTGCCACGAGTTGCAATACTACGAATTTCATGTCTCATTCCCAAATCCATTGTAAGATGTTGATTATATGTATTATCATCAGGTGTCCAAGCACTTTTACCTAAAAAGCCCATTCCCATATCCAAGTATGTTAAAAAGATGGAAAAAAGTAGAAAAGAAAAAAAAATAATTAAATAAGCAAAGCATAGGCAATAAAATTATTTCATGCACTATTTAAAATAAATCAAAAAAAATATTTTTTCATGCATTTGTTAATAAAATTATTAATTTTGTTAGTTGTTTTTTTGATGAATCCAGTTTTTGTAAAAATATTATTTTCTGTTTTATAATTTGTTAATTTATAAGTATAGGTATATATTATTCTTGTTGATATTGTTGATGATAATATGCTGGATTACCTTTGTGTTGCCTTCTTCTTCTTTATAATCAACATAATCAAGATTATTGAATCCATAACTGATTGAATATTCCATAACATATTCTCCATAATTTTCACGACCTTGTGTCGCAATCATTGATATATTCATAACTTGACCCAGGTCAATTATCAAGTACTGATTTTTGTCATTGGTACTAGCTGTCCATGCCTTTTCGCCTATTTTTATAATAATAATAATACACACACATGCATACAACTCAAACTTAATATACATCAAAATAAAAATAAATAATCATTATCAAAATTATAATTAAAATTTTATCTGCTCGATGAATAAATACAAGTAGCAATAAAAAAAAAAAAAAATACATATCTAGCATTAAAAATAATATAAATAACCCACTGACTAATTTTATAATTTTATTTATTTATTTAATAAATTTTTTTTACAATCATTAATTAGATATAAGATATCAAATGAAATTATTTATTTCATATGAGATGGTTTTTCTAATTTTGAAAAATAATCATTACAAAATTGTTGATCTTCATTTGATAATGGTACAGCATTTTTAACAAGTTGATTAAAATTTAATTCTTCAAATTTAATATTATTTATATTATTATTATTATTATTATTATTATCATTTTCAATAGCAACAGCAACACAATGATTTGAATTAATCATTGTTTCTTGAAATATCCAATTTTGTTTAACACCATTGTAATAAAGTACAGTATCATTAACAATATTATCAATACTTAATTTTGAATATGTATGAAAATCTAATAATTTAAGATCAATAACAATTCCAATACCAAGTGCTTTAACATAACTTTCTTTGAGTGCCCAATGACGAAAAAACATTGATATTTTTTCATCATCACTTGTATTATTATCACCACCATTAATTTCAATCCATTCATTTATTGAAAATTTATTATGCATAAGACGAAAAAATTCATTTAATTTTTTACCACCAGTGTATTCAAATTTCATAACATCAATACCAATTTTATTATTATTATTATTTACATCACCAGCAAATACAGTAAAATTACCTTGATGTGATACATTAAAATTAATTGGTATATTATTTATATTATTTATTAATATTGGTTTATTATTATCATCACGTGATAATTTAATTTCATTATATGGTATTAATGTATATTCATTTATAAATTTTCTTATCATTAATCTACCAATAAGTGATGATCTTACATCTTTACGAAATACAAATCTTGATAATCTTTGTTTTTCTTCATTTTGTATACATGATATTGCTAATAATATATCTTTTTCACTTGGACACCAATCATTCCAATTGAATGACCATCTAACACTATTATTTGTCATTTTATTATAAATATATTTAAACATTAATTATTATTTTTTTATATATATCCTTGAATTTGTTATATTAATTTCTTTTCATCACTCTTGATTGACATTAATTATCACCTGAATAAAACACATGATCCAAACTTTAATTTTGTGTTTTTATTTATTTATTTATATAATTTAACAGTGATATTATTATTTTTATTTTATTTTAATTCAAATGAATGATTGTAAAAGTCAGTGGGGCATTAATTAACACCTCTTCAATTATATATTTTAATATTTATATATCCCACAAAAAAATAAAACAAAAATATGATAAATTTAAAATCAAAACATTCATATAAAAAAAAAAAATATATATAATTTAACTATATAAATTTACAACAACGAGCAGATATATAAACTACAAAATAAATAAAAACTAATTTTTAGCAAAATAAAATTTGATAATAATTTTAATATAAGATAAATAAATTAATAATTATTTTACCATTGAGAACAGCATCTGTTGGTTCTCTGTCTTTCATATAAGATGTTGCTTTTAAATGTGCTCTTCCCATTAATGCATCATTACAATCATAATCATCTAAAAATAATAAAAATAATTTAATTAGGTATCAATCAATGTATTATTGATTGAATTAACAATAATATACAGACAATGTGTTACCATAGAAATAAACAATATATTTTTTCGATTCAATAAAATAATAACAATATTTAACAATAAAATTTTGTATAAATAAATAATACAAAAAAAAAAAGTAAAAACAAATGACTAATCATGCATGATTATAATTATTTATATTAATTTAATTAACATTTAATTACGCAATGTTTTAAATAATACAACTGGGCGTCGTTTTTTTATTATGTATTTACAAATATAAAAAAAAAAAATGGTGGTATTGTTTTTTTTCATAATTTTAATACATATTTTTATAAATAAATAATAAAGTGTTAAATTAATTATTAAATAATATTTATAGCCAAGTCAAGATGATGTGATGGAAATGGGCTTGGTCTTGATGAAGAGTCACGCTTGAAATATGTTGCGTATGTATCAATTTATAAGTATATATATTGTAATTATTAAATTGGATAAATTGTCATTTTTTTTGATATAAAATATATACTTACATGCTGTTGTAATTGGAACGACAATTGTCGTTAATAAATATCCAATAAATATGTAAATATTCATAGTGACATTTCTTTTAAATATAAATATTAATAATTTATTTATTTATAAATAAAAGAAAAAAAAAAATATATTTATAATTTGATATAAAAAATATATATATAACAACTGTAATGTTAATTTACACGAATGACGGATGAATCACAGTGGAATGAACAGTGACAACATCCAATCGGTGGTTTCTTGTCGAAATTCAACAAATGAACGCCCTAGAAATTATATTGGCTGAACCCTAGTGGCTGAAATTAAAAATATATATAAAATCAATTGGATAGAAATTAATACCCCCTGTATGCCGTCAGTCGGCCATGATGAATTCAGTTGTTCATTTGTTCTTGTTGCGTCCAGTTCAGTCCAGTTGGCGTCCATTACGTGAATTTGCATTCTTCTCTCTCGCCGGTTAATTATTTTTAGGCTAAAATTTATATATTAATTAAATTGTGTCAATTAAAGTTTGTGATAATAAAATATATTAATATTTATTAAAATAACCGATAATTTATCTGAAATATATTAAAATATCAGTGCCGTTTGTTGAACATGACGATATCGCTTCATTTTTTCATCTTTTAGTTGCCGGGATTTATAAATATATTGTGTTTTTTTTTTTTTTTTTGAGTGTTGATTTGAGATTGCTGTGATATATATTAATAACAATCGTAATAGTTGAGTGATTAAATTGTTTCAGTGATAAAATATTTGCTCTGGAATAATTTTATTTTCGCGACATTTTTCGTGGAATTTTGTAAAAAAAAAAAAATTAACCGCCTGGAAGGGGAATTCTGTGAATTGAGTTGGTAAAGAAGACTTCACAAGTCAGCCATTTTGTTTTATACTCGGTTGGTATTATAAATTTTTGTTTTACCATTGACAGTTTTCTTTTTTTTTTTTTTTCTTGTATGTGAGTGTTTTGTGTTTGTTAGTGTGAATTTTTTTTTTTAAAATAAATAAAAATTTAATAATATGATAAAAAATAATTATTAATCGACTGTCATTTCATCTTTCTCATAAATTATGGTAAGTAAATTAATAAAATACAAAATTTTTCAAAATAATAAATTTAACAAATAAAATAAATTTAAAAAAAATAATTAATTTATATATTTTTTTATATTAATTAATTAATTTTTTTTTATAATTCTTGTTAAAATTTTTAACTTGACACAAGTAACCCAATTATTTATCCGCAAGTTTAGTCATTTTTTTTTTAAATTTTTTTTTTCATTTGATGTTAAACACATCAAGTTGTGGGTGGTCTAAGAGTCCTGTCTTATTAATTTACTTTTATTCTCTTTTATTATATATATTTTTTATTATTAATGTTTATGCGGGTAAAAAAAAAACTACTAAAAATGCAGTACAATTGTGTCACAAAGTAAAATCGTCAAACTTTTCTCTCATCAATAATCCAAGTCTCAAGAGAAACAAAAAATTAAAAAAAAGATAAAGATGATGGTATTATACCTATACATATATATATTCTTATACATTAAAAAAGACTTGAAATAACTCGACCCACAATTAATTTATCCAGTAGAAACTTTATTTATAATTCCTAAATGAAAGTTTTAAAATATTTTTTTTTTATTAAATCACTATTTACAAGTTATAGTAATTATTATTGTCGAACATTATTCGCATCTTGCTCTCAAAAAGTTTTTGAAATATATAATTAAATTTTTCATTGATACTACATTTTATTATCACAAAAAAAAGTAAAAATTAATTTAATTACATTATCTAAAATAATAAAAAATTAAATGAAAATATATTTTTATTTATTATTTAATTTATAAAATAAATAACAGTAATTTATATAGGTATTTGTTTATTATATTTAACACATGTTTTTGTACTATAAACGATAGTTTAAATTTATATATACAACTATTCTCGATTGGTTTTGTTTATATGATATAAATATAAATATATATACAACACAATACACTAGAGATTTCATGTTATTTTCGTTAGCTTTATGCATACGATGAGATTGCAGTGTGGTGATTCAGGCAGGCCTTATGACTAGACAAAACAAAGAAGGCATGTTGATAGAGAAAAATAGATAGATGGATAGATAAAAAGAGAGAAAAAAAAAAATATCTGTAGATGTGTCGTTGGGTTTGTAGATAAAATGAAATTACACAGTGAGCCCGGAACCACAGTTTTCATAAACCTATATATATATATATATGTATATATGTATACACTTATATACTTGTATATACTTGTACCTATATATATGATATGATATGAATAGATAACTTTAGGGAGGGAAGAGATGATTCCCTAGCGTCTGTTTCTGGGTTGTCGGGAGACTTGATTTATAACTTCCCGAGGATCGAGGTATATTTTATGTTCATGGAATATTACAACTACTGCTACTATGCTACTACTGTGTATATTAGTATGGAAAATAACAGTTTGCTATTTGCCCCTTTGACCAGCTGTTAAATATTTTTTTTTTTTTTTGATAATAGTTAAAGTTTCATTTTTTTTATAATCCAATTTTTATATATAAAATTTTTTTTTATTGTATAATATAAATAGGTATAATCTGACAGTTAAAGTATATCTTTACTGTATATTATTGTAATAATAAATTTTATAGTTCACCAGGTGCCAATATTTTTATGTCTGTAAATTTTGAAATAATAATATATTTAAGTATATGATCCTTGGATATACATATTACATATATTTGACCTGAAAATTATATTATATAAAAAAGAACTTGAACCTTAATAATTAACTTGAAAAAAAATGATAATAATTATAAAATTTAATAATTAAAATAACAACAACAAAAACTTTATAACTTTTCATTGATTTGATCAACATTTAAACTAAGTTTAATATTAAATACCAAAAATCCTCTCATTATATTTACTGTAAAGTCACAGTCAATTGTTTTATTTATTAAACTGTGAAACATGATATAAAGTACTACCAGCTTAAATTTTGTTGTTGTTGTTGGCAATTGCACCAGATATAAAGTTGATTTTTTGATACAAATATTACTTAAGATATAGAGAAAAGGATATTGAGGATTTAGTTGTTGTTGTTGTTGTTGTTGTTGTTGTTGTTGTTGAATGTTCAGACATTTTGTTGGCTCAATAGCCATTGGCACTTGATAGGTACTTAAAATCCATTCGGCCAAAATATCAATTCAATTGTGGTTTTAAAATGACAATATTTTATATATTAGATATTTTACACGATATAAAACATATTTATTTGTGTTGAAAATTTCCTTTTTTTTTCATTATTATTGTAACGGAAATCGATACATTTATTTATTTTTTATTTTCTTGATATAAAAATCATAAATACAAAAATATCTTATTTGAGATATAAGTTGATTTTTCATATCAAAATCATATTTTAAAAATTTAGGAAAAAACATTGAATGCTATATCGAAAAATAGGATAATCGAATCGTTTCACTTTTCTTCTAACCTCTGCTTTTAAAAATACTTTTTGGATTGTTTTTTAAACCCCTTTTATATTTTTTTTTTTTTTTTTGTACATGTCACAAGGGAATTAAAACACTTTTTTCTTTATCTCATTTTTGGATAAAAAGTAAAGAAATCTCTCGTGGCACTGTTTGAAAAGACAAAAAAAAAATAAAAAAAAAAACACAAATCTTTAAAAGAAAAGTTGATCTTGATTTATACGAATGTTCCATAAAACTATCCACTTTTCACACCTTTGCTAACCCTAGATCATGTTTTTTTTTTTTTGCATCAGCTATCATTTTGATTTAAAGATTTAAATTCATCTTTCTTTTCATATCGCAAATTTTATATCTCTTGTAAACAATAAAAGGGATATTGAAAGTTTTCACTAAATTTCATGTATATAGTTTTTTAAAAAAAATAAAAACCATTTTTTCTACTTTTTTAGATAAGATTTATCTGAGTATCAAATAATATTTTAGATTGGATTTCATATATATTTTTAAAGTTGAATTTACACGCATTTCTCATAAATATTTTTTCAACAGCAATAGCTAACATAGATTTTTTTTTAAGTTGTATTTCATTCCCACGCTCTTGTTGTTCAATTTGTGAGGTCATCTTGAACAAACCTACATATTATGACAAAAAAAAAAAAAAAAAAAAACTTGAATTTCATATCGATAAAACATATAAACACTTGGGGTTGAATATTATTTATATATATATATTTATTACAAATGTCTTTTGATAAGATATATAAATTAAATATTTAAATGAAATATATATTTGTGACTAATTGTTTATATGATAAAAGATAATAAGATCTTTTGTTTAATTTTAATTAGTACATATCTATCTTGTCGTGTATAATATGATACAAGTGGTATCATTAAAAGATCATTAACACTGACTGGACAGGTAAATAAAATTTGAACAAGCTGTAAAATGTAATGAGGTTTAGTTGAACAATTAATCATATTGAATTAATGATGCAGCTTGATCATCATCAATTGATCAAGTACAAAGTTTAATGCATATAACTAGATCATTAATTATTTCAAGTAAATTTTTATTTTTTATTTTTTAACAACAATTTGCCAATCAATATATATATATAAAATTTTATATATATTTTTTATTTCATTAAATTAAAATACAAAAAAAATTCAAGATAATACAAAAATTTTTACTAGAAAAAATGTATTTTAAAGTTTAATTTTATAAAAAACTTTTGACATATGTTTTTTATTATTTTTGAAATATATATATCAAAGCTTATAAAGGTCATCAATATATAATCGAAAAAGTTATTTTAGGTTTAGATATTTAATGATAAAAAAAAATATAAAAAATTTGATAATTAAATTAATATTTTATATAAGTATATATTTAAAAATGATTAATTTTTTTATCAAATAAATGAAATATAAATTTAAAATAAAAATTAATTATATAACAATATTCACTGAATTTATTATTTTTATAATTTTATTATTATGTTGTTTACAATTTATTTTTTTACATAAATTTAATTTTTATATAAATAAATTTTGCATTTATATAACATTGTAATACAAATGGATTAGTATATATATACACAGTGTTTACGAGTTGTGACAATTGTAATACTGTCATTTGTATACGATGATGATTAAATTACATCGTGAATGATTTTATAATTTACATAAAATTATTATATAAATTTTAATTTATTTTTTTCATAATGATGTAAATTATAAAATTAATATAAAATTCATGGATTGTTTATATTTAGTTTTCAAATATTATTTTTTTTTTTTTCAAATAAATTTAATTAATATATACCAATTAAATTTATTTAAAAATTACATAAACTCTCATTGATTAAAATATAATTAAAAGAAAAAAAAATAATATATTTTCTCTTTAATCAAAATTTAAAAAATAAATTATTTTTTATCGAATTTTATAATAACTAAAAAACAATTTCTATTTAAAAATTCATTATAAAATAATAATTTTAAATATTTAAAAAAAATATTCATTTCCCAGAAGCTTTTTCATTTTTAGTGATAAAACATATTTTGATATTGATCCCAACTATATACAGTGTGAAAAAAAAAAAAAAAAAAAAAGAAAATTATTTTTCATAAAACAAGAGACACAATTGCTTTTCTCATTATTATATATTTTAATTTTTTTATTTTTTTAATACCCAAACGAGCATCCAAGCTTGATATTCAATTTATCTTGAGCACATTATGTACAGAGCTTTTCACAAATACATAGATGCACCTATTATATGTAGCCATGTGATCGTACCGCAAATTTATTGCCGGAATTTAACAAACTTAATTGCAAGTTAATTTGAAAACACTCTTAAAATTTTTTATGTCTATCATAAAAAAATATAAAAAAATCATAATAATAAATCAACTTATCAAAATGTTCATTTATTTTTTTTATCAGAAATTATTTTTCTAAATGCCACAGTGTTTTTGATAGTAGTAGAAATTTTTTTAGCTTTTTTTATTCCAATGTCATTTTGTTGGTTTTTTTTTTTTTTTTTTTTTCTTAAAAAAGATATAGACTATATTGAAGTATACTTGTTATGTGAAATATCGTTTATGCGGTCACAAAATTTTTTTTTTTCATAAAATATAGTCAGGTACTTGTAGCAAGCTGGCAAGCTGCTAAAGTATACAAGACTATCCTAACTTTTCGTAACATTTTTTATATAAAATTTATAAACGAAAAGCGTTATATATATTTTTTTTTGTGGCTGAAGCAAATTGTGTGTTTGCTTTCATTCTTTGGCACTTTCAAGGTATTTCAAATATTTTTTAATATATATTATATATTTATTTTATTTCAAGTACTTTTTTTAAAGACTACAAATGTCTTTAAAAAAAATGTACATATATTTTTTTCACAATAAAATTGTGAATTTGTGATACATATTTACCTGTAAGGCAAATCTCTCAAAAATATTATTTAAAAAAAAACTTTTTATTTTTTATTTAAAAATACAAGGTTTTACGATTATTGTAAAAAATTTTTTTTCTCACAAAACTATAGAAAATGAAAAATATAAAACAAATAAATACAAAAAAAAAAAAAAAAAAATAGTTTGAATATACCCTAAAGGATTTGTTGCATACATGTATGCAAATATCATTTCTCTTTTCTATTCTCATTTATATTTTTTTTATATTTTTTAAAATAGACATTCAAATCTTTTGTATTCCATGTTTTAATTTTTAGTACATTCAGTTGTTATTATGTAATGTTTAATAAATTTGAAAAAAGCACAAAGTTTGTTGATATTATTTATATATATTTTGAAAAAAAATAAAATAATATTTTTGATAACGAAAATTATGAAATAATCATTTGAAGTTTATTTGCAATAAATTTCATGAGTAAAATACTTATTGAGTTATATTATTTTTTTTATGGTATTAAATTGTCAGAATGGTAGGTCAATTATTTAAAAATGTCAATAACAGTGAGTCAATCTCATTGGTTTGAGGTGTGTTGTACTAGTTTTCCATTGTTCATGAAACACTCGCGTTCGTTTACGATTGCTGACTCTGCTGTTACTATTTTTTTTTTTTTTAATTTTTTTTTTATATATTATTGTCTGGCATTTTTTCACACTTCACAACGTTCATGAGTCTATTGCTTTGTCCCCAGAGAGAATGAGAGAGATTCGATAGTTGTCTTCTGAAATTGTTCTTTTTTTTTTGTTATTTATTTTTATTTATTTTATTTTTTTTGATAACGTGATAGAGCAATTATTTATCGGTATATAAAACTTTATACCCGCAATTCCAATTTTTTTTTTTTTTTTTTCTCAAGTTTATCAAAAAACTTTGAAGATTGTTAAATAAACTTAAATTTATTTATTTTTTTAAACCTTGACAAAGAAAAATATCAATTTATTCTGTCAACAAACTACCCATCATTTGTTTTAACAACTAGAAATATTTTTAGTTTTAAAATATATATAAAATAATGAGCTTGCGACAGCAACACATATTTTTCTTATCCATCTTTTTATATATTTTAATTTTTTTTAAAGCTAAATATATTTTAAAAGATAAAAAAAATATATATAAATGAATTTAATGATGTCAACATATTATTTAGCTGACTTTGAAAAATAGAGCAATGATCAAAAAAAACAATTGGAAACATTTTTAAACATTGAAAATAATAAAATAAAAATAAAATAAAAAAAAATCAAAGAAGCAGGTGTTGCTAATTTTCCAAGTTTGGATAAATTGTATTTTTTTATTTTTATTTTTATATTTAAGGTTTTTAATGAAATTGAAAAAAGAAACACAGCTGTGAGCTTTTTTTTTTTTACAACACTCAATATTGAAATATCTTAACGTTTTATTATGACATTTTTTTTTTTATTTATTTTTATTGATATATATACATATCAATTATTTAAATAATAAAAAAAAAATATAATTTTTTAACTATTCTTTTGTTGTTGAATTTGATTGAGCCATTTGTAGGATAATTTAAAGCTGATGCAAGTGGTAAATGGATTGAATGCACTTTAAAATACGAAAGAAAAAAAGCTTCAGTATGGCATTTTATATATTTTTTTTTTATTTTTTATTATTCATTTATTATTATTTTTTTTTTCTCATCGATATTCTCGTCTAGTACCTACTTATTTACTTGGCCATTAGTTTCACAATTGATGCTCTTTCAATCGAGTATTTTTTTCAGATTCAATTTCTATATTCTCTTCAATGAATGTTGAAACCAATTTTAGTTGACTCTTTAAAATTCTATCAAAACTAGTGAATTTACAAATTTTTATACTTCAAAGTAAAAGCATTATGACCGAAGTTAAATTATTATTTTTTTTTTTTTTATCATAAAAATAAAATAAAATAAAAAAATTATACATATATTTATTTATTCTTACTTTTTTTATATTTTTTTTTTCTTTTTTGTAGATATACTTATAGTTTGCTCTAATACTCATAAATAAACTCCAAAAAGATTTTTATTTTTACTCCGTTTTTTTTATACTTTCTTTATTATTGTAGTAAAACGTTTATTTTGTCATCGTAAATTTTTTTTTTTTTTTTTTTTTTTCGTTGCATTTTTATGACAGTGAATATCACGTTCTTTTCTACATTCGTTGGCTCAAAGATTTTTTTTTATTTTTCATTCATTCATTCATTTTGAAATGGAAAATGATCAGAATGAACAAAGATATATATAATATTATTGGAAAATTTTCAAGAAAATATTGAGCTTTGAATTGAAATTGAAAATGATATAGATTTAGATATTTTTTTTTTATATTAAAACATATTTTAAAAATATTTTTATTATCATTGCTTATGGTTTTTAATTTTATTTCAATAACCAAATATAAAAATATTAAAAAAAAAATTTTTTTAATATAAAAATATATTATTGAATTGTAAATATAAATATGCATATTAAATTTTCAATTGTTATTTTTTTTTTATTATTATTTTATTTATTTATACATACTTTAATACAAGCTGGCATTGAATCAGACACAAAGTGAATTAACACTTTATATTTACTTTGGAAGGTTTAAAATACACAATGAATATCAGGCGTTTGTTACATCACAATGTGATTTAAACGACCACGATGAAAATGGATTTTGTTATAGGTTTCTCTCACTGAAATTCGATTGAAAGTGGATTACAAAATATCCACATAGCCATATATAAAAAAAGTGATTTGAATCAATTTTTAAAAGCATTAAATATCATGTTTTTTATTTTATCAGAATTAAATTTATACAAACAAATAAATAAAAATCAGTATTATCAGTGATAAAAATAATTAAAAAATAAATAATAATTGAGCAGTTGTGGTAATAGGCAAGGAAATTAAATCAAAAAATCATATAATTATATATTTTTTTTTTTTCTTGTTTCATAATTTTAGTCAATGATACTTTGGGTTAAAAAAATTATATATTATAAAAAATATTTATTCATTTTAAAAGCTAATATTGCATGTGACAAATGACAATAATAAATTTTTTTAAGTGAGGATAAATAATTGAGAAAAAAAAATATACATAATAAACATGAGTTATTATTATTTTTAATGTATTTATTTTATTATTTAATTATTATATTAATTTGAAAATTAAAATTAGAAAAAAATAATTAATTTTTATATAAAAACTTTGGTTAAATTCTTGGATATTTTATGACAATATAAATTTTTTTTTAACTATTTTTTAATCAACTAATTTTATACAATATTTAAAGTAAGAAATATATATATTTTTATTTTTAAATAAATATTTAAATTTGAGTAAAATTAAAAGTAGATAAAAACTACTAATTAATTATAATTTAATTAAAATTTAATGTTTAATAAAAAACGTCTCATTATATAGGTTTATTAGAAAAAAATAAAATTACCAATTATAATTATTAAAATTTTTTTTTAATCCATCAATGAATATTTACTTAAATTTTTAATTTATTTAGTAATTAGGTGTTACTATTACTAATTTTTATTCCTCTCTGGTTTTTAATATTATTTTTTTTTATATTAAAAATAAATTTTTTTTATTAAATATAATCATTTGCCAGTAAATAGATCTTTTTTTAATGAAACACTGTCGCCAACGAGTCCTTGCATAACTTTGATTTATGTTTAAAGTTGACTATATATATATATATATTTTAAAATAAAAAAAATTAAAAACATTTTTTTATTTATATTGACAAATGATTTTAATTTTTGATTACAAATATATTAAATTTTCATTTTAATATTCTAAATTATTTTTTGTTTTCAAATTATTCATTAAACATTTATCTTTTATAAATAAATATTTGTATTTTTTAAATTTCCCTCGGATATTTTTTTTTATTTATAAATATAACTACTGTATTTTTATAAAAACTTTTCTATTTTTTAAATATAGTAATGGATTCCATTTATATAAATAAAATAATATAAAAATAAAAAATTTTAATCCTAAGTGATAAAATAATGCAGGATTAGTGTAAAAAAAAAAAAAAAAAAACTCACTCACCACTCTGAGTTTATTTCGGTTAAAATGACATCACAATTGACAGTGAGATAAAAACACTGGTGTATTTTTTCATTTAAAAAAAAAAATTATTTTTTTTTCTATTAAAATATCACTTGATAAATCTAGTTTAAATAGATATACATAAATTTTTGTATATATCATTGTGTTCATTTATTTCTACTGCTGGTAGACAAAAAAAAAAAAAAATTGCTATTTATATTCAATTATTTTTAAAGTTATTAATTCATTTCAATTTAAAATAATAGCCATGTCTATACAACAACACATTTCAGTCAATCACTTTTAAAAAATTAAAATAAGAAAATAAAAATAAAAATAGTTGAAATTTAAAATTTGATGAGAAAAATTTCACTTGAATAAAAAATTAAAATAAAAAAAAATACATCTATTATATAAAAAGTAATTTATCAAAATGCTGATGGAATTTTCTGCATTATTGTTTTTGAAAAATAATATTATAAATTGATTGAAAAATAAATGGAATATTGAAATATGACTTTATCAAAGCTTTGATTTTCTCTCATATTTTTTTTTTTTTTTTTTGTTAGTAAAATACAATAAATTTAATTATAATTGAAAAATAATTATAATAATAAATATAAATTATATGAAATTGAAATAATGCATGCATATCTGTGACATTTGCAGTCATCAATGTGCATGTTATAAACACACAATAATATATATATATATATTTAAAAATTTAATTGTTTTTGAATTTAATATTTGAATTAATATTAATGTCATTTATCCATTTAATACTGGGGAAATAGGTTTATAAATAAATTTCAATAAATAATTTTAGTCAATTTATTTTTTATTGTTATTTTATTTTTTTTTTTTATTAATTAATCGTCTATGACTTGATTTGTTTTTTTTTTTTTTATTTTTATTTTATACAATATTTTCTATATGGTTTTTTATAATTTATTGTGATTACGATTATCAACATTATTTTATATTTTTTTTATTATATTATTTACAATTTTTATTTTATTTTTAAATTTAAATCCCTCGAGCATTGTGTGTATATAATTATAAATTCGATTTTGTTATTTAATTAAATTCTTTGACATTTTTTAATTTTTTTTTTTTTTTGGCAGGAATCACATACACTTTGATGTATTCATGTTTTTTAAAAATTTAATTAATTTAATGAATGAAATATACCTATAAATATAAATAAAATAAATAACTCACAAATATTTTTATAATTTTTTTGGAAACTGTATTGCTTAATTTTCTTTTTTTTTTTTTTTTTAAATTTGTTACACTTAAATTTTTTACTTAATAAATAATTATATATTAATTTATTTCTTTTTAAACTTGAATATTTACAAAACAACTTTTGATTTATTTTTTTTCTTTATATTACACTGATAGAACAATTTGTTTGTTTGTTTTTTTTTTTTTTTTCCAAGTAGAAAAGATTGTAGATAAAATTTACTGGATATAAATAAAATTGAAAAAAAAAAAAAAATTAAATAATAATATATATAAAAAAAATGTTTAATAAAAAAATCAGTCTTAATATGAGTTATGAAAATTAAGAGGTCATATTATGATCATTAAATTAGATATAAAAAAAAAATTTAATTAAAATTATATTAAATTGCTTTTGTTTGATAGTTAATATTGACGACCACTTGCTCGTGTTCAACAAACTTAATGTCTCATATTATATATCGATTTTAATTATCATGTATACTTGATGAACAATGGTGTCATTCAAATTGACAGTTACTTTCAAGTAATAACAACACCATAATAATAATAATAATAATAATATAATAATATATATACATAAAATATATAAAATTCAACGAAAAATCATTGAATTTGTCATCATTTCAATGTCATTACGATCAATTGTTGATTCACGAGAAGTGGTATTTTTATGCTACGAATTTAATGTTGTTGTACCAATATTTGTAATATAACTTGGACATGATGTATCAAGTCTATCACCACTTTGTAATGAATAATGTCTATATGTCATAAAATCTGGTGGATTTGTTGGTATTGGCTGTTCTCTTTTCATAGCAGCACGTTGTTTTTTCATTTTCATATATCCTAATACTGTTACAAGTAATATAAATACAACAAAACCCATACAACTACCAACAATAAGACCTAATCTTCTAGTTAATATACTTGATAAACTAACATTATCACTATTCATAATACTATTACCAATTAATGAATTTGGTGAATCAAGTGTTTTAACTTGTGTACAACGACTCATTGATGAATCAATCATTTGTGATAATATTTTATTATCAATTAAATCATCTTGTGTTGTATTCAATTGCCATGTATTAATATCATCTTGGGGAATTGTTTTACTCCAACTACCAAGACCAAGTACACAAATTATATAACGTGTATCAGATAAAAGTTTTGATAGTTTTACTGAACGAGCTTTTGGATCAAGTAGTTTACCACGTACCTAGAAAAAAAAAATTACATTTCATCATGATGATAAACTTGTTCTTTAATTATTTTTTTTTCTTACAACAAAAATTTATATAATATACTTTTTTTATTAAAAATTAATTATTAAAAAAAATTAAAAAAAAAGTTACCTCATTAATATTATCAAGTGTATGATATGCAACTTGATAACCATAAAGACCTGAATGATTTCTACTTTGCCATGATACAAATACTGAAAATGGTTGTATATCTTGAATAGCTAGTTTAATAACAAGTGGAGTTGAACAAAATGTATGTGGATCCAAGTCTAGAAAAACTAAACCACGAAGTTCTGGTGGTTGATTACATCTTAATAAGCCACTTTCAACATTATTATTATTATTATCAACATTTTCAATATCATTTTGATTATTTTTTCGTTCATGATCAAATCTTCCAACAAGTTTTTGATGATCTCTTAACCATTCCCAAAGTTCTTGTGATTCACAATCACAGTGTAAAGGATTTTCTATAATAAAAATTAAAAAAAAATTTAAATTTTGATGTTAAATTTGATAACAAACATGTATGTATGTATGAATGTATGAAACGTGACATACAAAATACATGTGATAATTTAATTTAAAAAAAAAAAAATATATGTTTTTTTAAATTTACCTTCAGCACGTAGACTACGAATTTGTGTTTCTAATGGTCTAAATGCATTTAATGGTAAATTTTCCAAATAATTTCTACTTAGATCAAGTAGACGAAGTTTTTTTAATGGTTTAAATGCTTCATTTGATATTTTATTAATCCAATTACCATATAAATGTAATTCTACAAGACTTACAAGATTAAAAAATGTATCTTTATCAACAGTACTTATTTGATTATATGATAAATCAAGTATTTGTAATGATCTTAAATCATTTGTAAATTCATCAAGTTGTTTAATACGATTATTTGTTATATTTAATATTCTTAAATGTTCTAAACCTTGTAATCTTTCACTTGGTATTATTTCTAAACTATTTTTTCCCAAATTAAGTGTTAATAAATTAATTAAATTACTAAAACCACCAGGTGATATTCTTTTAATACAATTTTTTTGTAAATAAAGATGTTGTAATGCTGGAAATGATTGAAATTCATTTGATGTTATTATTGTTAAATTTGTATTTGATATGTGTAATTCAATTAATAATGGATATATTATATCAATTGATTTATCATGAATTTTAATTAATGGATTACTTGTTATATTTAACCATGTTAAACCAGATAAATTATTACCAGATAATGCATCAGATGGTATTTCATAAAAATTATTAACTGATATATCAACACGACGTAATATGTGTGAATTTATAAAAAAATTTATTGGTAAATTATTTAATTTATTATAACTTAAATCAATTGATAAAAGACGTGATAAATTTGTCATTGTAAAATTTATAATTTTATCAATATTATTATGACTCAAATCAATTTCACGTAAATATATTAATTTTGACATTTTTCCAATATTTATATTTTTAATATTATTATTTGATATTGATAATATTTCAATATTATATATATTTTCAAATGTATCATATGGTATATCATTAAATTTATTATTATTAATATTTAATTCACGTAAATTAATTAAACCATTAAATAAATTAAATGGTAAATTTTTTAAATTATTATATTTCATATGTATACGTGTTAAATTTTTATTATTTAAAAATGTTAAATTTGTTAATATTTCTAAATTAACATTATTTAATATTAATTCTTGTAAATTTATTAATTTATTAAAACAATTATCATTAATAATTGTAAAATTATTATTTGATGCAATTAATGTACGTAAATTTTGTACATTAATATGTTCAATTGATGTTGTTGTTAATTTATTATATTCAATATTTAGTTGATTTAAATTTTTTAAATTATCAAATGCATTTAATTCAATAGCCATAATTGTACAATTTTTTAAATTTAATATTTTTATTGGTATATCATTTAAAAATATATTTTTACGTATAATCATTATCATATTATTTGATAAATCTAATATACGTAATTTTTTTAATGATGAAAATGAATATGGTTCAATATTATTTATTTCATTATCTTGTAAATATAATTCTTCAAGTTCATTTAATTCATCAAATGTTTTATATTTTATAATATTTAATTTATTTTTACTTATATCAAGATATTTTAATGATTGCATTGTTTTAAATGTTGAATCATCAATTTTTGATATTGAATTATTTGTTAAATAAAGACGTTCAACAAGTAATAAATCACGAAATAATTCATTTTGTAATATTTTTAATTTATTATTACCAAGTCTTATTATTCTCAATGATACTTGTCCATGTAATGAATTATTATTTAATTTTAATAAACCATTATTATCAAGACGTATTGACATCAATGAACTACCAAAATTACTTGAATTTGTTGTTGTTTTTGTTGTTGTTGTTGTTGTTGTTGGTAATTTAAATAAATCATCAATATATTTCAATTGATTACCTTGTAAATTAATATGTTGTAAACTAGTCAATGTACTGAATGAACCATTATCAATACTATCAATTAAATTATTATGTAATAATAATTCAAATAATTGTGGTAATTCATAAAATATACCATATTTAATATATTTTAATTTATTATCATTTAAACGTAATTCATGAATTTGTTTTAAATTTTTAAATGTATTTATTTCAATATTATTAATTTTATTAGTATCAAGTGATAATGATGTTAAATTTGGTGAATAATTAAAAAATTCAATTGGTATATTAACAATAAAATTATTACTTAAATGTAATTGTGTTAATTTATTAAGACTAAATAAACTACGATTATTAATTTTTTTAATTGAATTTTGTTGTAAATATATAACTTCAATATTACAACTATCTAAAAATGCATCATTTGGTATTTCAAGTATATTATTTTCAGCTAAATATAATTCACGTAAATTATATAATTTTGTAAATACACCACCAATATAATGTATATTATTATGACTCAATTCAATTGTACGTAAATTAATATTATTTTTAAATGTTTCAATATCTAAATATACAATTTTATTATGACTTAAATCAATTGATTCAAGTTTTTTTAATGATATAAATGCATATTTATCAATACTATCAATTGAATTATAATACAATGATAATGTTTTAAGTATTGGAAATAATTTAAAACAATCATTTGTTAATTCATTAAAATTATTACTACTTAAATCAAGTGTTAATAAACCATTTATTTTTGAATATTCATCATTTGGTAAATTTGTTATTTCATTCCATGCTAATTTAAGTATTATTAAATTATCAAGTCTTCTTAATGCTGTCATTGGAAATAATTTTATTTTATTTTCACCAATATCAAGTTCAGTTAAACTTTTTTCAAGACCAGCAAATGTATGCTCTGATATTTTATTTATTTGATTATTTTTAATACTTAATTTTATTATATTTAAACCCCAAAAACAATATGATGGTAAATCTTGTATTAAATTTGATTCAAGATCAATATTTATTAAATTATTTAATAATGATAATGCTTTTGATGGTACTTGTATTAAACGACTTTCAATAATACCAAGTGATTCAATACTTTTTTGTAAATTTATAAATGCATTTTCATTGATATCTTTTATATTTGAATGTGATATTTGTAAATTACGTATATTTGAACCATGAGGAAATGAACCCTCTTTAAATTCAACAATATTTTTGTCCAATTCATAGACACTAAGTGACTGTACTATTGTTGAAGGACCTAAAAAAATATAAAAATAAAAGTACAAACATTAAAACTAAAATAGCTATTTTAGAAAAAAAATAATATCAACAATAACAAACACAATAGTAATAGTAATAGTAATAGTTTTTTTTTTTTGTTGTTGTTTTAGTTATTTTATGTATATATCTATTGTTACATTGCTCTCTTTTGTTAAAATACTTTACCTCCTTCATTCAAAACAGCTTGCATTGCTTGTCTGATTGTGTCTATATTTGCCCCAGTACATTCAAGAAACAAAGCATCCTCAAAACTATAACATGGACAATTTGGCATAAATTCACTTGGTGGACATTCTGGTATTTGTTGTCCAAAATAACAATCAATTTTCATTGTTATTATAAATATTATAAATATTAAATTTAACGTCATTATCACCTCACATTCGTGATTATAATTTTTTTTTTATCAATTACAAGCATAAAGCTT
Organism: Lysiphlebus fabarum; assembly: GCA_011426435.1. NCBI lineage: Eukaryota > Metazoa > Arthropoda > Insecta > Hymenoptera > Braconidae > Lysiphlebus > Lysiphlebus fabarum. The sequence goes on from WSYQ01000105.1 coordinate 186,930, forward strand.
TGTCTGAAACAAATAAATAACAATTATAATTAAATAATATGCATAATTTTTTTTTTTTTTATATATATATGATATGATGATTAAAAATTTATGTGGGTTATAAATATCAGTGTTTTAATGAGTTCACGTTGAAGGTGACATCCGTTCTAGATGAAGAGGAAACAAATAGAATTGTGAAAGTCAGTAGTTTTACGAAAAAAAAAAAAAAAAGTTCATATTATATATTTATGAACAATGTTTTCTGTTTTATTTTTCCTGTTGCCTTTTGTTATTCATAAAATGCTATAATATTTTTTCTTTATATTTTATTTTTATCATCAACAACTTTTCTTTTATCAAATTTTTTTTTTTTTTTTTTAATAAAAAATTAAAATGTAAAATTTTTTCAACAACTTTATTTTTATACATACTTAATTTTTTAATGAATAATTTATTTTTACAAATTAAAATTATAGTAAAGCAATATATGTTTAAAAATAAAATATCGATGAGAAAATAATAAGTTAATTTGAATTTAAAAAAAAATTAAAATATATATATCTAATTTAGTCAAAGAGAATTTTAATGTTATATATATATATATATATATTTTTTTTTTAAATAAATTGAATAGTTTTTCAAGTATTTTTTTAAAATTCTAATATTTTTTTTTTTACTGTTAAATATGACTGATCAAAGTCAATGAGAATCGTGAATATATTTATTTTTTATTTATTCGTTTAAATAAAGTTTGTAGTTAATACTAGCCATGGATATTTTTTTAGTATAACATTGATGTATGGTAAAAAAATTTTTTTTGCAAATTCCATCAAGTTGATACTGTAATGATGTGTCAGAGTAACCGAATCGCTAGAAAAAAAAAAAAAATAGTCAATCGATTATCCTTTATGTATATATGTGCAGCAATCCGTTTGCACATATACTCTTTCTGACATTTTGTTACGTGTCAAAATGTCAAGTATAGTGAAAGAAAAAAAATAAAATAAAAGAGTTGATGAAATATAAAGTAAAGAAAAGTAAAAAAAAAAAATTAAATAGCAAAGGGGTGAGTTTTGAAAGTGGTGATAAAGTTGATGTTGATGGCAAAAGAGGGTGATAAGTATTTTGAGATAAGATGTCATTGAAACGAGACGATGATGTACATGATGGCGCCAAAAATTTAAAGTGGCAACTTTTATTTATTATTCATGATATATTATAATATTTATCTGGTAATTCAATTGAGCTAAATGTAATTTTTATAAGTCTCATAATCTTGATTCTTTTTTTTTTTTTAAATTTATTTATGAGAGTTTTTTTTTTATTTATTTCACATAATTTAACACTGATTATCAACATCTGTTACAATCATTTAAAAAAAATTATTTTTATTTTTTATTTTAATAATTTCATTACAAATAAATGATAAATTTATTTAAAACTTGACAAATATAAATAAAAAATTCAGTTAAAAAAATAATAATATTTCATACTAGATTTAAAAAGAAAAAAAAATTTTTTTATTTTTATCATGAAACAAGTAGTTTTATCCTGTTTTTCACAATATTTTGTATTAAAAATATAACAATATATATATATAAACGAGATCGAATTTATGCAACATTAAATATATAGGTCAAATGAGGATGATGCTAAAAAAATATAATAAAATACAATATAATATATAAAGTTATATTTATACATGTATATATTTATTTATTGCCATTGTTAAAATTTTGACGTGATAAAATTAATTGTCTTTGAAATATAATAAAAATAGAAATAAAAATATTCATATATATGACTAATTTAAGATTCAATCTGTTTTGTGGTTTATCATTCATATACCTATATGATGAAAACAAAATTTGTCTATACAATAATAATAGTAATAATAATAATTGTTTGTTGAAAGACGTGGTGTTTAGTCAAGTCATGCAAAAATATAATATACGTATATATAAATTTTGTGTGATAGTGATTGTAAAGTTAAAAATGGTCTAGTTTTGAAAACATCTTAATGTGGTGCAAAATGTATATATCTATAGTCAAGAATTTCCATCAGAAAATAAACACATTGTCTTCAACAACACAGTATATTCATCAAATATTTATATATAAACACGATATGATTAAGTATCAAAAATTTTAATATATATATAAAAATATAAAACTTTATTTATTTTTATTTATATGATAAGTAAATTAACATTTGAGTAAATTAAATTGAAAAGTTTTCATTGACAATAGTTTTGATTTATTTTTTATAAATTAAATAAACTGATGATGATGATGATGATTAAATAGTCTTTTGGTTACATCAGTGATTAGTGACTTTAGCCAAAGGATCATATATTGACCTAATTTTACATCATTAGAATTACAAACAGCATCAAGTCATCTGTGATTATATTGAATGTATTTGTTATACGTTTCACATGACTAACAGAAACAAAATAAATGCGAAATTCAAACACGTCATGTTACTTATGCATCAATAATTTTTATGCTTTGAAATATTCAATTGGCAAATTTCAAGTCACCTTTTGAGAGTTGAATATTTTTTATTTTTATTCAATCAATATTTTGTAGTTTTTTCCAAATCGATAGATACAAATTTTTTTTATTATAATTTTATAAATTTAAAATATATATTTATTAAAAATAAATAATACTAACAAAGTTTATGATAAAAAAGCACAAGACTTAAACTTTTATATATTTTATTTCAATTTTATTATATTTACATAATAAAAAATAAAATAAAAAAAAAAATTATATATTAAATTTATATTAAATTAAATTTACAAATTTATTATTATTATTATTATTTTTAATATAAATAAAGTTTAAAATAAATTACTTTTTTATATTTCTAATAAATGAAATTTAAAAGAAATTGTCTTTTTTTTTTTTTTTTTTTCTTTTGTTAGTTTTATATAAAAAAATGAAAATGAAAATGAAAATGAAAATTTAAACTTGTATGCTGGTATTTTCAGTACGTTAAGTACTTATGCATTGTTTTCATATCTAAACCTTTCACAGCAATTTTCAGTTCTCATCGTGGCTACGTTAGCCATGATAATGGCCTGGCAATAACGACCTATCCAACCACCCAGCCACCCACCTATCTACTCTTGTTTCTTGTGCATTGGCCACCACCATCATTCCACCCACAATCCTTTATGTTTATTGCCACAAAATACAAAATACAAAATATGCTTTTCTCATTCCAACATATTCATATATGCATTTAATAACATTATTATATATTTTGATAAGAAAATGTACATATTATTTCAACAACTCGTTTATTTTATATTTAAAAAAAAAAAAAAAAATTTAAATAATTTCATACAATTAATTTCATTCAATTGATAACTATTATTATATTAAAATAATTTATTTTATTATCAATGTTTTATTGACAATTTATAAATATCAAATTCATTTTTTAAATTTTAACATATTGAAAAACACGTAATATATCTAATGAAGAAATATTGAAATAAAAAAAAATATTGACTGACACCTGTCAATTTTTTATTTGAAAATCAAAATAAAAATACTGTTATAAATTATTTTTGATAATATTGACATGAAAAGACTCATTTAAATTGACAGGTTGACGTATAGATATAAATTTTTATTATTTTTTTTACAATTAATTTGATTTATATATACATATACAGTTAAATAATGTAATTAGTATTTCAAGACATTGCTTGTTGTCCGTAACGGTTTAATTGTTGTCTCAAAGAGAACTGGAATATGTCAGTTTTGGATTTGGATTTGGATTTGGATTTGGATTTGGATATATATATATGGTGTGGCGGAAGCCCAATCGGCACGACATTTCAAATAAATGTAGCGCATCGTTATGAGCAACGTAGGCGGTTTATCACCGGAAGTGGTTTGGCTCTTTGCTCTTTCTAAAATACAAATATATATATATATGTATATTAAGCTTAACTGATCCCTAAGCAGTTGGCACATATCTAACTGTTTCTCATGCTTCCGGTAGTTTTTTTTTTTTTTTTTTTTTTTTGACTCATTCAACTACCCTCTTCTTGTGTGACCTTATTCAATGACAATATATGTAACTATCTTAACATGAATGAAAATTTATTACACATGAAAATCCAATTCACATGGATTTTATATGCTAAAATTCATGTCCAATAGCTAAATGGTTGCTATCTTTCTGATAAAATATCATATAAAAAAATATCAAAAATTTATAAAATATATAATCATTTCAATATATATATATATATATTTTTTTTTTTATTACCTACTATATATTTTGAATACTGATTATATTTAAATTCAACTAAAAAAAAAATGAAAAATATAAAATATCATTCAGTTAAATAATATAATTGTATCAAAGATTTGTAAATATTTTTTTTTTTAAAAAAAAGGATTTTATATTTTTTATATTTGTTGAATAAATTTTTTTAAATATATTTTTTTTAAATTAAAATAAAAAAAAAAATTTGTAATAGATAAAAGAGGAAGTATATACATAGAGGTAACTAAAAATGTGAAAATATAAAATAAAAAAAAAATAGGTGGTTTTGACTGTACTGTAATGAACAAAGAAATGCAGAATATTGCTAAGTAGATTTTTTTATATATTTTTTTTTTCATTATTTAAAAAAAAAAAATAAATGTACTGTATTAAATTGAGTACAAGTATAGGTATCATAGAGAGAAAGAGAGGTGTAGTAGCACTTTGTAGATAGGTTGATATAATCCAGAGAATCCGATTCTCTCACGTATAATATAGAAGAGGCGCTCAACACTATATTGAATAGGGTGCTTCATGGCTGGCTATATCGATTGCAGTATGTTGCTATTTTACAATTTTAACCCCTCACCCATATTCATTCAACCACCCACAGTCAATCGACAAGCATCCTACATAAAAGTCTCGGCTTTGAAATAATGACCCGCACAGTTTTTACCTCAATTTCTTTCATTTTACATTATAATATATAATTTTTTTTTACATCTTGATCTTTATTTTATATACATTTCATTTTTTTTTTTTTATCGGTAATTTAATACAATGAGCATAAACGATGAAATAATATATTTATTGTTGTCTATTTTGATAGTTTATCTATTTTTTTTATTTTTATTATTTAATAATAATTTTATTTTTATCGTAGCTAAGAAAAAAATAAATAATATCATGAAATTTATACTCTGAAAAATTATATTTTCTATCTAACAGGACATCACACTGGAAATAATGGATTTTCTTGAGAAAAGAGATGTTCTGTTGGGTCGAAAATATTTTTAAGAGCATAAATTTCATTAGATTATGCTTCTAATATTTGAACAACCCCTAAAAATCATTATCTTGAAAGTTTAAAGTCAATATTTCAATTATTTATTTATATATTTTTTTTGATGATTTTATAACTTGAAAAAGTCTGGCTTTTGAAATATTTCCTAGGTTGACTTTATTTATCATTTTTAAAATAGAATACTAATATTTGAAATTAAAATAATAAAATTATGTCTAACGATATAAATGCTGGTCAGGTATACTGTCAGTGAAATATATTAAAATTAATAAAAAATTTTATACATTTTTTTATCTGTTTTTTTTACTGTTCAATATTTTTTGTCTATAAAAATCTAAAAAATAAATAAAAACCAGACAATGTGTTTGAAAAAAAATAAATAAAATTCTATCTAAAACTTTGTTTTTTTTTTTTTTAATTTTTTATTTACAATTGAAAAATAAAATTTCAATTGAAATTTTATGATTATTACTATATAGGTATATTTATAAATTCAATTTGTGATAACTATTTGTGATTTTGGAGAATGTAATAATCTGTGGGCGTAAAATAATCGATGAATCACACAAAACGGAAATAGGATTTGAGTGCGCTTGACTTATTATTATTATATGATTTCATTTTGTTGAATTATTTTTCCCCTCAATGAATTGATCCGATTTTCACAATTTCATTTAATTTTTTATTTTATAAATTAAAATATTTTTTTGTTATTTTTTTTTTTCAGAATTTATATACTGAGCTTGAAAAGTACAAGTTTTGCATGGCAGCATCAAACAGCCGTTTTCTGAATTTCAAATTTCCCATAAATGTGGCTATTAAATTTTTGGTAAGTCTCTGAAAATAAATATACTATACATATAAGACTTGAATATTTTAAAATCTCTATTTTATAAGTAAACTAGTTATTTAAAGCCATTTAAAGATTTTGGTGAACTTTGACGCAGACTGTTACCTTCAACTAAAGGTTATCTTTGTGAAAATAGGGCATTTTGGTCAAAATAAATTTTTCTAAGACAAAGTTTCATCGGATTATGATTGAATTGAGTCAACAACAATAAAAGACGTTGTTTAAAAGCATATAGAAAATTATTTCTATTCATTTTCAAATTTTATTGGACTTTGAAGATAACTTTTACCTCCGACTTAGAGTCGTCTTTTTGAAAATAAGACATTTTCGTGAAAATAAATTTTTCTCGGTTAAAATATTGAAATATTATGATTAAATTGTGTTAACAACAACGAAAGACGTTGTTTCCAATCATTAAATAAATTATTTCTATTCATTTTCAAATTTTATTGGACTCTGAAGATAACTTTTACCTCCGACTTAAAGTCGTCTTTGTAAAAATAGGGCATTTTGGTAAAAATAAATTATTCTCAGTTAAAATATTGAAATATTATGATTGAATTGTGTTAACAACGACGGAAGACGTTGTTTCCAATCATTAAATCAATTACTTCTATTCATTTTCAAATTTTATTGGACTTTGAAGATAACTTTTACCTCCGACTTAGAGTCATCTCTGAGAAAATAGGGCATTTTTGTTAATATAAATTTTTCTGAGTTAAAATATTATGATATTATTACTGAATTGAGTCAACAACAATGGAAGACGTTGTTTCCAATCATAAAATAAATTATTTCTATTCATTTTCAAATTTTATTGACTTTGAAGATAACTTTTACCTCCGACTTAGAGTCACCTTTAAAAAAATAAGACATTTCCGGTCAAATAAATTTTTCTACGTTACAATTCCATCGGATAATGATTGAATTAAGTCAACAACAATGTAAGACGTTGTTTAAAAGCATATAGGAAATTATTTCTATTCATTTTCAAATTTTATTAGACTTTGAAGATAACTTCTACCTCTGACTTAGAGTCGTCTCTCTGAAAATAGGACATTTTCGTGAAAATAAATTTTTCTCGGTTAAAATATTGAAATATTATGATTGAATTGTGTTAACAACGACGGAAGACGTTGTTTCCAATCATTAAATCAATTACTTCTATTCATTTTCAAATTTTATTGGACTTTGAAGATAACTTTTACCTCCGACTTAGAGTCATCTCTGAGAAAATAGGGCATTTTTGTTAATATAAATTTTTCTGAGTTAAAATATTATGATATTATTACTGAATTGAGTCAACAACAATGGAAGACGTTGTTTCCAATCATTAAATAAATTATTTCTATTCATTTTCAAATTTTATTGGACTCTGAAGATAACTTTTACCTCCGACTTAAAGTCGTCTTTGTAAAAATAGGGCATTTTGGTAAAAATAAATTATTCTCAGTTAAAATATTGAAATATTAGGATTGAATTGTGTTAACAACGACGGAAGACGTTGTTTCCAATCATTAAATCAATTACTTCTATTCATTTTCAAATTTTATTGGACTTTGAAGATAACTTTTACCTCCGACTTAGAGTCACCTTTAAAAAAATAAGACATTTCCGGTCAAATAAATTTTTCTACGTTACAATTCCATCGGATAATGATTGAATTAAGTCAACAACAATGTAAGACGTTGTTTAAAAGCATATAGGAAATTATTTCTATTCATTTTTAAATTTTATTAGACTTTGAAAATAACTTCTACCTCTGACTTAGAGTCGTCTTTTTGAAAATAGGACATTTTCGTGAAAATAAATTTTTCTCGGTTAAAATATTGAAATATTATGATTGAATTGTGTTAACAACAATGGAAGACGTTGTTTCCAATCATAAAATAAATTATTTCTATTCATTTTCAAATTTTATTGACTTTGAAGATAACTTTTACCTCCGACTTAGAGTCACCTTTAAAAAAATAAGACATTTCCGGTCAAATAAATTTTTCTACGTTACAATTCCATCGGATAATGATTGAATTAAGTCAACAACAATGTAAGACGTTGTTTAAAAGCATATAGGAAATTATTTCTATTCATTTTTAAATTTTATTAGACTTTGAAAATAACTTCTACCTCTGACTTAGAGTCGTCTCTCTGAAAATAGGACATTTTCGTGAAAATAAATTTTTCTCGGTTAAAATATTGAAATATTATGATTGAGTTGTGTTAACAACAACGAAAGACGTTGTTTACAATCATTGAATAAATTATTTCTATTCATTTTCAAATTTTATTGGACTTTGAAGATAACTTTTACCTCCGACTTAGAGTCATCTCTGAGAAAATAGGGCATTTTTGTTAATATAAATTTTTCTGAGTTAAAATATTATGATATTATTACTGAATTGAGTCAACAACAACGAAAGACGTTGTTTCCAATCATTAAATAAATTATTTCTATTCATTTTCAAATTTTATTGGACTTTGAAGATAACTTTTACCTCCGACTTAGAGTCGTCTCTTTGAAAATAGGACATTTTCGTGAAAATAAATTTTTCTCGTTTAAAATATGGAAATATTATGATTGAATTGTGTTAACAACAACGGAAGACGTTGTTTTCAATCATTAAATCAATTACTTCTATTCATTTAGAAATTTTATTGGACTTTGACGCAGACTTTTACGTCCGACTCAGAGTCACCTTTAAAAAAATAAGACATTTCCGGTCAAATAAATTTTTCTACGTTACAATTCCATCGGATAATGATTGCATAAAGTCAAAAACAATGGAAGACGTTGTTTCCAAGCATTAGATAAATTATTTTTATTTATTTTGAAATTTCATTGGACTTTGACACTAACTTTTACCTCCGACTTAGAGTCATGTTTGTGAAAATAGGGCATTTTCGTTAATATAAATTTTTCTGAGTCAAAATTTTATGATATTATGATCGAATTGTGTCAACAACAATGGAAGACGTTGTTTCCAATTATCAAATAAATAATTTCTATTAATTTTAAAATTTTATTGGACTTTGACGCAAACTTTCACCTTCAACTCAAAGTCATCTTTGAGAAAATAGGACATTTCAGTCGAAATAAATTTTTCCAAGGTAAAATTTTATCGCATCATGATTGAATTAAGTCAACAACAATGGAAGACGTTGTTTCCAAGTGTTGTATAAATTATATTCATCTATTATAAGATTTTGTTAGACTTTGAAGTAATGTCTAACTTCTAAACCAGTGTCAGTCTTAAAAAAATAAAGTATTTCAGTTGAAAAAAATTTCCTTATATTTTTAGTTAAAATTCCATGAAATCGATGACAAGTTTATTTTTTTATATAAAAAAGATATTTTTTTAAATTTTTTATATCCATTACCAAAAGTATATACTACAAATTTAACGAAACTTCAAATAATTGAAAAAGTAAATTAAAAAATATATATGTACTATAGGTTTTACCAAACTAACTAACTTTGTTATTTAATTTTTTTCCGAAATCCCTGCACAAGTTATGTGGTTTTTTTTTTTCTTCTTTCCTGAAAATCGTATTAAACTTTCGAGGAAGCCATTTAAATGTTATATACCAATTGAATACGGTCAATGTTAAATTGGCATTCGATAAACTACCGAGTGTGTAAATCACATGTCTTTTTAAAAACTTTATAAATATATTTATATACCAAGTTATATAATTTTCATATTCAACTTCAAACTCTACTTTTTTTTTCATTCATGTGCAATATCTAAAAAAAAAAAAAAACATTCATTCATTCATTTGTCTTGATTATATATTTTTTTTAAATAAATACTCACAAACTATATAATCCTTTTTCATACAAAATACATCATCTAACTAAGGATTTTCTCGGACGCCATCAGCACAGCAATTGCATTTTTTTTTTTTTTTTCTCTCAACCCCACAGAGAGTAATAAAAAAAAAAAAAAAAAAAAAAATATAAATAAATAAATAAATTGCTGAGGATTCCAGAGAAGATTGAATGTTCAAGATAAAAACAAGAAGAACGTGATATATACAATAAAAAAAAAAAATTCTAATCTCAAATTTAATAGGATGGTAATCAGAGTGGGTTGAAAAAAAAAAACATAGGATATATATAAAAAAACAAAAAAAAAAAGCAGCTAGAGGCAACATCTTCATTTCCATTCAAGTGGGGTCTAACCAATTTTGTTTCTGCCACAGACAGAAAATTTTCTCTCTTTTTTTTTTTTTTAACTTAATATAGTAGTTTATCTATTTGACATGTACTTTTATTGAATAGAATGACCAAAATGCATTTTAAATTTGTCATTATATTTGGGGATAAGGAAGTTGTTTAAATAATCATTTTATTCTACCACAGTTGCATCAATTTATTTATCAGTTATTATATAAATCAGTATATCAAATTATTATTATATATAAAATATAAATAAATATTCATAAACTATATATACATACAAACAGAATAAATATTCAAATATATATTCTATTGGTCTCTCTTTACAAAATTAAGCAAACCAGTATTTCGTTTTCAACATTTCACAGAGACATATTTAATGACATTTAATTTAGGGTATTTCAAATATATATATATTTAGAGAGAGAGTGTATGCACTTTACTATATCAGTGGTAGTGATGGTGGTGGTGTCCTCAGTGGATTGTATATATCTGCATAATTCAGAAAACAGAATAGATATAGATATAGAATACAAGCAAGATCAACGGTTAGAAAATATATAGAGTTAAAAAGAGAGAAAAAAATAGAGTAAATTTTGTGTGTAAAGCCTGTAGCACACATGTTGGCCAAGTACTAATGAAATTGTGCACAGAACCGTTGCTAGCTCTAGTGATGATAATGACACCCCTGGGCTAAAAGACAACTCAAATATGCTTGTAGCTTTTAATGTATATAATAATAAAAGTTTTAAGATTATACTCTATATTATTAGATATAGATATGATAGCATGTGTCATTCGTCACTTAAAATTTTATTTTAATCTATACAATATAATATTATTTAATTACAAGACACACGTCAAAGTGTGTTAATAAATTTATAATTTATACGAAAATTTATGTATAATTTATGATTTTGAAAATATCATTATTAAATATTTAATGCTATACGATTTTGACAGTATGTATCTTGTTGAGTTTTTTATTTTTTTTTTTTTGTATCTATTTATATTTAAATGCATAAATGATGTATGAGCAACCGAATTGAGATGAAAAATTTACTAAAAAAATTTCTTTGTATATATTTTTCATAGTTTTTTTTAGTAATATACGTTGGTGTAGATTTTTTTAAAAGTTGGATAACGATGCCCTGAGGGATTGACAAGAACTGTTGATGTTGCTTTTGTCACTAGTATCTTTTTTTTTTTTTTTTTATTTCTTTTATTATTCTCAGTGATGATTTGATGAACACAAATGTACATTTTGCAGTTCGTGTTCATGGTGATTTTCTATATAACATAATGAAATTGCCAAAATCACTTTTTTGTCACGTAATTTATTACATGTGATTTATTTTATTATTCAAATAGTTTAAAAATAATTTACCTTTTTTTTTTTTTTTTTTCTATTGATTTATATTCTGGTTTTTACTTGATTTTTATAAAATACTTGGATGATTTAATTATTACATCATGGTTGGTTGGTTTACATTATTAAATAGTAAATTTTATAAACTTTTATTTATATGTATTTAAAATTAAATTTATCTCGTAAAATATATTTATATATTTTTTTTTTATTTGAAAACTATTTATTTAATAATTTATAACAGTAAAGCTTTGTTGATAAATTGATGACTTAACTTTGATAAAACTTGTTACTTTTTTTTTTTTTTTTTTTTTCGTTAACTTTGATTTGTGATTTTTCATCAATATTCTGGCACATGAATGCAGTACTTTAGTAAAGTTTTGTCTAAACTAGTCCAATTGAACTTTTGAAGAATATATTGGTAGTTGAAAAAGAAAATGTACCAGGTGTCACCATGTGTTAGATAGTATACCTTTTGAATGCAAGTGTTGGACAGTTTACGACTTTTGAAGAATGTATTTTTTTATTTTTTATTTTATTTCTTATCGTTTTACAAGAGTTTTTGTTTTTCTCAGGTTCTTATTTGAACTTAATCATTGAATAATGATAATGTAGTTTCTAATTAGACTCAATTCATCTGTAAATTTTCAACATCCTCTTTTATATAAAACATAAATTCAATTAATTTCATCAATATATAATATCACAAGAATTTTTCAATGAATAAAATTTATGTTGAGAATATTCTGAGAATATATCTATACAGGTATTTCAAAGTTTTTTAATCCACCGAGTTATAAAAAATTGAGAATATAAGAAAGCTTAAAGTATAAAAAAGTGACAATGAATTAAAGTATATTCTCAGTGGTATTACTTTGTATATAAATAATAATAATAAAATTGAAATAATTGAATTCCCAAAAGTGCCAGTTGCAGGTATATATAAAAGTACATCAAAGTACTTGAGTTATAATAAAAATTAAAACCATAAAAACATTGTGGTTACAAAGTTTGCTTGTTATATGAATGAAACAATTAATTGTTTGTTTGTTTGTTTGTTGAATTGGATATTGATATTGAGGGTCACGTGTTGATAGTGATAATACACAATGTCATTGATAATTTGAAAAATACAAAAATTAAATTGTTTATTTAATTTTGATATATAAATGTTACTTGTAAATGTGAGTCTATCTTTCGGCCTCGTGCCAAAGTAACACAAAGAAATAATGAATCAGACGACCCATATGTTACATTACTTGGTGTTCATACTCGACGCTTTTTTTTATTTCTAGACTTGATTCTTTTTTTTTTTTTTTTTAAAAAAAAAGAAATGCCATTTGCAATCGTCTACCACAAGTGAAAAAATTTTCTCATCAATGAATGCTTGTTTCTACTTGCTTATCCACCAACATGTTAACACAAATATACACATATAAATATATCTGATAGCCGTCAAACAACTCGTAACACAAGTGGTCTCATTACCAAGAAATTAATTTACTAAAAAATAAAAATATATTAATTGTCGATATAAATTATTATATATATTTTTTTAAATTATTATTTCAATTTTTTTTTTAATTCTTTTGAATAAATATATGTGTAGTTTTAATTAACACATGTACAATCACAATTTAATATATAATTTTATTGTAAAATATATCGTGCTTGTATATAGTTGAACAAATCTATTCACATTTCGATTGCTCAGTAAATGTTTGTCAAAGTTGAATTTGTTTGCGACACAGACAAATTAATTATAAAATCAGTTTACTATAGTTTTCCCAATATACATATATGTGTATAAACTATATATAATTCAAATAAGTTTTAACAAAAATTTAAGGTACATAAAGTATTTGTCTGATTATATTTAAAAATATCTACTGATGTAGAAAGAAACATTTTTTTTTTTTTTCAAAATAGCTGCAGCCTAGGTCTAGAAAGTTAGCACAACCTTTATGGCACAATCACTTGTTACTATAATAGGAATTTTGTGCAAATTATGTGCAAATTATGTGCGAAATTATTAATTTTTGTGCACTTGTATATTTTTTTTTAATTAATAGTTGTGCTAGCTTAAGGCCAAGATAGCACAACTTTTTTGTTTATCAACATAGAGAAAGGCTGTTAGGGCCATAATTTTAGCCATGAAACTGTGCTATCTTGGGTTTAAGGTAGCACAACCAGTAGAAAAAAAAAAAAATAATTAATATAGGAAATACTTATCATTTATTTTTTTTTCTACTGGTTGTGCTACCTAGACCTCCTCAAAGTCAAGAACTAATCGTGAGAAAATTTCTAAAAAATCATAGAATGTTTGTTTTTTAATGCTCTACAAGATAGTGAGAAAAAATATCGAAGAATAATTTTTTATAATTTTTTAAATTAATTACAAGTCAATTTATATGAATTTAGAGGATTTTCACTTCCTCAAAGTCAAGAACTAAACGTGAGAAAATTTCTAAAAATTCATAGAATGTTTGTTTTTTGATGCTCTACAAGATAGTGAAAAAAAATATCGAAGAATAATTTTTTTTCGAAAAACGCTATTTCTGAAAAAATAGCCTAACTTTGGCCAACTGGACGTGGCCGTTTTTAATTTTACGACTTCAGGTAGTTTCTATTGGTGTAGAAATTGTCAGAGCATATTGTGAAAGTATTTAAATGATGTTTCTATCCCGTTTCAAAATATAAAAAAAAAAAAAAAATCCAAAGTCAAAGCCTCTAGAATTTCTATAACAATGACAAGTCAATTTATATGGATTTAAAAGATTTTCACTGTCTCAAAGTCATAAAATAATTGTCGGAAAATTTCTAAAAAATCATAGAATGTTTGTTTTTCGACGCTCTACAAGATAGTGAAAAAAATATCGAAAAATAATTTTTTATAATTTTTTAAATTAATTACAAGTTAGATTATATGAATTTTGAGGATTTTCACTTCCTCAAACTCAAGAACTAAACGTGAGAAAATTTCTAAAAATTCATAGAATGTTTGTTTTTTGATGCTCTACAAGATAGTGAAAAAAAATATCGAAGAATAATTTTTTTTCAAAAAACGCTATTTCTGAAAAAATAGCCTAACTTTAGGTCTAGAAAGTTAGCACAACCTTTATGGCACAATCACTTGTTACTATAATAGGAATTTTGTGCGAATTATGTGCAAATTATGTGCGAAATTATTAATTTTTGTGCACTTATATATTTTTTTTAATTAATAGTTGTGCTACCTTAAACCCAAGATACCACAACTTTTTTGTTTATCAACATAGAGAAAGGCTGTTAGGGCCATAATTTTGTGCAAATTATGTGCAATCTAGTGTGTAAATTTCAACTCAATCGGATGATAATTATTTCCTGTATTAATTATTCATTTTTTTTTTCTACTGGTTGTGCTACCTTAAAGCTAAGATAGCACAACTTTTTTGTTTATCAACATAGAGAAAGGCTGTTAGGGCCATAATTTTGTGCAAATTATGTGCAATCTAGTGTGTAAATTTCAACTCAATCGGATGATAACTATTTCCTATATTATTTATTTATTTATTTTTTCTACTGGTTGTGCTACCTTAAACCCAAGATAGCACAACTTTATGGCCAAAATTATGGCCCTTACAGCCTTTCTCTATGTTGATAAACAAAAAAGTTTTGCTATCTTGGGTTTAAGGTAGCACAACCAGTAGAAAAAAAAAATGAATAATTAATACAGGAAATAATTATCATCCGATTGAGCTGAAATTTACACACTAGATTGCACATAATTTGCACAAAATTATGGCCCTAACAGCCTTTCTCTATGTTGATAAACAAAAAAGTTGTGCTATCTTGACCTTAAGCTAGCACAACTATTAATTAAAAAAAAAAAAATAAGTGCACAAAAATTAATAATTTCGCACATAATTTGCACATAATTTGCACAAATTTCCTATTATAGTAACAAGTGATTGTGCCATAAAGGTTGTGCTAACTTTCTAGACCTTGCAGCCTGTCTTTCTACTTGTTTGATAAATTTTAAAAATAAATAATGATGCGTTTATTTTGTAGGCAAAATTATTATTTAAATAATTAAAAAAAAAAAAAAATACATTCAACTGACAATTTCGAGCAATATTCAAAATTAATGAAAGTATATATTTTTGATAAATTGAAAGAAAAAATATAATAGACAGTATATATATATATCTGTCATCGCAAGAAAAATTATATTCAACTTTACTTCGTTATTTTAGTTAATTAAGACGTATAATTCATTTTATACTAATTGGAAGTTTTCATTGAAAAACCAAGTATATTTTTATATTTAATTTTTTCTTTTTTAATAATAACTAATTTAAATAGAAAAAAAAAAAAAAATTAAACTCGTTATTTTATTTTTAATTAAAAATTGATCTTTTATTATTTTCATTAGTCTATATAATTTTAACAAAAAAATAAACTAAAACAAGTATACATTTTACAAAATTATCATAACTGAAAAAACAGATAAATATTGAAAACATAATAAAACATGTAAAAGCTTATTGTTGACATAAAAAATCAAAATAGAAAAAAATAAAAAATAAAATAAAAGTAAGACAGTGTATATATAAAAATTGTAAAAAGAAAATTTCTGTATTACACATAACAAAATTGGTTTGAATTGAATTGAATTTTATTGAAAAAAATTTTGTGAAAACTTTCAAGCAAATTATAGCTGTTTGTGTTGCTGTAATTTTAACACTATTCACACACATCTACACACATATACATCTCTATCTTGAATTAACAAAATATAAAAGAATGAAAAGAAAAAAAAGTAAATAAAAAAAAAAACTAGGAAAATGTAAATTCGTTAACGAGCTCAATTTATATGGGAATACTCATGTATATATGTATTAACTTTTAACACGACTTGGTTGCCCGAGTCTTTTCTAACTTGTGATTCCAATTTTTATGTCACTACCATCTAATTTTCTTCATTTTTCCTTTTTTTTTCAATTTTAATTTTTCTATTATTATTATTATTATTTTAATTTTTTTTTTAATTTGTAGTCTTTTTCGTTATCGTTCCAATTAGCATATACATGTAGTCTTAAACAAAAAATAATAAAATATAATTTATATTTATTTATATACATATTTTGAGTAAAGAGGGTGTGCAACATGTCAATTTCCGGTATCCAATTATATTTAAAAAAAAAAAAAAGCTTGTGATATTAAAAATATTGTATTTTATATTATTTAAAATTAAAATTTTAATTTTAATTTTATTTTTCCTTCCTCTTTTTTGGGTTGTATCAATTACAATTATCATCTTCATTGAGCATGATAGACAGATGAACTCAATGAGAAAAGGGCATCACATTTTATATATATATATAAATGTTTTGAGGGTATTTATCGGTTGTCGAGTGACCAACAAGAACATATCTAAATGAACATGTGTATATTGGCTAGTTGGTTGGTTGGTTGGTTGGTTGGTTTGGTGATGGGAATTGTAGTTGACGTGAGTAGAATCAATTACATTCAATTTGTAAATTGAACTATTTGAGGAAAAAAAAAAAATTGATTTCAATTTTGTCAATGGTGTCTGACAAATTTTCAATAATATTTACTTTTTCTTATATTTATTTTTATTTCATCTATTAAATTTTGATTTTATTATTATTTTATTTGACTTAAAAATTTGATTGTTTCCGTTTTGTAGTTTGATACAATGGTATATAAACTAGCCTCTGTGAAATTCAATATACATACACACAAAGGTTTTTGTTTTTGTCAGTTATAAGTCTCATCTTGGTTTGAATATATATGATATTCGTTCGCGGCAAACTCCAGAGAGATATTCATAGAAGAGTTTGTTTCACAGAATTAACTGGCTATTCGTGGTTTTACCATAAATGTGACCAAGATGAAAATATACTTTACTGTTGCAAAGTACACTGCGACAGTTGTACAACTGAGTGGATATTTTATATATTAGTTTTACTTGTATATATATATATATATTTTGATGACAAGTATATATATTTATATTTATATTTTTATATGTATGCAGAGGAAGCATCATTTATTTTTAACTTTATCGGCTTATAATAAAATGAATAAATAAGAAATAAAAAATTATATCTATTTAAAGAGAAAATTTCTTAAATCCTTAAATTTTACAATTTTAAAATTTAATTAATGCAATATTATATTTAAAGTTTTTATATACATATACCTATATAGTTTTTTTATTAAATAAAATTTATAATATTTATTTATTATAATTTTATACTTTTGATATAATAATTTGTTCAAATATATATACCTACATAATATCATCTACTGTATTTTTATCTTGACAGGTTTTTTTTAACACAAAATTGTATTTTTTTAATACAATATACTTATTTTTATTTAATCTCTTGTTTTCTACTGTGTGACCTAGTTTGTTTTGTAGTGCTGTCAACAAAACAAACTGATATTAAACTATACAAAATATATACAAAACTTGTCAATACAGAGTTTAGTTGGGTAGAAAATTCACACAAAAACTAACACAAAACTTTTCATGTTATATTGTTATAATTTATGGATAGAAATGATTATGAAAATATAGAAAATAAATATAAAAATAATTTTCTTAAAATTTTTGAAAATATAATATTAATTGATAAACATTTATATTTGAAAAAAAAAACGAAAATATTTATTAAAATTATTGATTATAATTGATTGTATTTGGGTGCAGTTGTAGGCGTTACCCAATTGTCAAAGAATTTTTCTAATTTTATATATATATATTTATTTATTACTATTATTTTTATGTTGCTCGGTACATTCACAAAGTTATTTTGTTTGTTTTTTTTAATTATTTTTATTTTTTGCCACACCCGGGTTCATGGGTTAATAGAAAAATAAAATATTACAAAGGTTCATATAATAATTAAAGAGACATGTATATATATATATATATATAAAAGTACAGTGTCATCTTTAGAAATTTATCGCACCCAACAAATAAAATAATAAAAAAATAAATTTAAAAAATTAGAAAGCATGAAGAAGAGCAGAGTAAATTGTCAAACTAATTTCCGGTATAACTCCATTAACAATTTGGTCAACAATATTTATACAAGTGTACAACTAAAACTTTGACTGTTTATATCATTTTTTTTTTTTTTTCGTTTAATTTATATCTACGACAATTCATCTTGTCGCCAATTTAATTTTTCTATTTTTCATATAATTATTATGAAAGATAAATTATATATATTTTCTCTTTCGTTAAATTTGTTTTTTTTTTTTTTTTTTCCATTAATTTTTTTGTACAAAGTTTGGTATATATTTATCCACCAAAAATCCAAAATACAATATACATATTATATTGTTTGAAAAAAAAAAAAAAAAAAAAAAGTTGATAATACTTGTTGCAAAGCCAAGCTCATAATTGTATTTATTGAATAGAAATAATTTATTTCTGTAATATTATAACAAAAGCAGTGCGGATGTATGGATTGCACATGAATTAATTAAATTTCATTGATACACTGGGTGTTTATTTGCTGTTCGATCATTTCAGGTGTTGAAAGTTTCATCAGTTTTCGTATATATATATGCCAATAATTTTCCCTACGGCATAGATTTTGCAATATACTCTGATTATATGAATATAGTCCTCATATAATAATTAGTGAATCGAAAGGAATTATTAGTTTTTTTATTTATCAATTTTTATATTTTTTCAAAAAATATTATTATCAAATAAATTATAGTGAGAACATAATTATTAATCAATTATATTTTGTGATATATTCAATCGAAAATTTCATACAAAGTTCATGTATAAATCTAATTATTAAAATTTATATATCTCTCTTGCAATATGTGTAATATATTTTCATTTGAGTTTTTAATTTACTTTGCAAAATGGTATATACATTGATTGCTTTTGATTCTGAAAAAAAAAAAAAAAAAATATGTTTACTTTTTATATTGGATATATATTTTTTTTGAGCTTTTACTATTTTGATCAACAAATATTGACTTTCTAAAATGTCAAAATTTTGTCAATCAGGATTGACAATTTTCGTTTATATATACCTATATTTGTAAGCCATCAACAACTTTTCCAATAAAATATTTTTCTTTTCTCCAATACCTGTTATACATTATTATATAACACATATATAAATCTAAAATCTATATACTGTATATTACAAAAACTTTATTGAATCTCATTACTCGCATGATAAATTTGATCCTCAAAATCAACTAAGAGTATTAAATTTTTTAAAAAAGGTCTATCGTTCAAAACAATGAAAATATATTTTCAAAAAAATATAAAAAAAAAAAAAAAACAATCAGTTGAAGATAAAAATTGTTGAAGCATATAAAATACATTCAAATTGGTACAATTACAGTGATCATCGCGTGACAATAATGATAATGCGAAATAATCATTGGCAATTGCATGTTACAATGTGCGTTAACGCAGTTGGGTGGAGTCCCTGATGATGATGGCGCATACCGGAATGCAGTTGTTGTATATTATATTACATTATATATATATATGATATACACAAAAGCAACGATTGAGTCACGGAAACTAAAATGCCTTTATGACCCGTTTCAAAGTTTGTATATGAAACTGTGGTAAATTACTACACCCCCTGACGTCATTCACAAATCTCAAGTAAAATCAATATTTTGTTAAGTGCGTCATATTTCTCTTCCTTTTTTTTATCTCAGTAAAATCTAGGCAAAATAATATTCAATTTTTACTGTCATACGATAAAAAAAAAAAAAAAAATTGCAATAAAATTTATCGATGTGTAAAATTATTTGAAAAATATACATATTATATATACTTGATTAATTTTTTTAAACTTAAATGAACAAAGTATTATATATTTATCTTGGTATTATACTTTTTTTTTCTTTTTTTTTCATTTTATTTTACAATTAATTTAGATGCTATAATAATTATCAGCTTTAATGTAAGTACATAATTTTTAACATCTTATTTTTCCAGAGAATTGGTTGGAGAGTAATAAAAAAAAAAATACATATATATATATATATGAAGAAAAAAAGAAGAAAAAAAAAAGGGTAAAATGCATCTTGAATGGTTAAAGAAAAAAAAGTAAAAAGTCTACTTTTACCAAGAGATGTATCGAGACAGAGAGGTCAGTCCAAAGTTCAGGGATTCTGGAAGCTCTTTTGGCAATATTCCAATGCTACTCTTGGGCAATCGAGTTTCACGATAGTGCAAAAGAAGAAAGTAGCATAGGGGCTTAAAGAAACCTATACTAGTATAGAATTCTTGAAAAAGATTATCTGATGGTCTACTGAATTTTATGATGTTTGGATATATCAAGTTTCTGCTGATACGAATTTCTTTTTTATTTTTCCAATTGTGATAATCCAAGTGAAATAATACTCTGATATAAACAATATCAAAATAATAATAATCATAATGATAAAATTATTTATCTAATAATATACAATTGTGGTTATTATTGATGATTGACCAACAAACATCTATGTTAGAGCTTTTGGCTAAAATCAAGTATATACAATTGTTAACATGTCAAAACCACATTGCCTGCAGACTACCTGATTGTACAACGCTAATCAATTCTCAATCTCAGTATCATGTTATCATTGTATCATGTTATATGTATATTGGATATGAAGATGACATCAGGACATTCAGATTACAAATGTTCAACTGATAATTTACATATTGCCACATGTTATATACAAAATTGGTAAGTAGAATACAAAACTTTATTATCTTTGATCTTTTTCTTTGATTGCATGTACATAACATTTACAAATTTATATATATGTGAGTTATATATTATATTGACAGAGACTTTGACTATAAAATCAAAAGTTATTTTGAAAAGCATCATTTTAGTTGGCTTATATATATATATTGAAAGTCTGATTGGACAGTAGATGTACATATAGACATTGCTTTCATTAATAAATTAGATGATGATTAATGATTAATTTCGATTGGTCTAGTCAACTCGTAGAGAAATATATATCGGATAAATTTGATGATCTATGGGTTCATATATATTGAAGCTAGTACAGAATATATATATATACATTTTGAACATTGTTTTGCTTGATTAGGATGAGACTAATGAAATTCTTGTTTCTTGATATTATTTATCTGATAAAGATGAGTAAATTTATACATACACAGTCAGTAGATGTTATTGTAACATAACATATATTTTTAGTTTGATTATGTATACATATTTTGACCTCTTGGTTTATATTATATATTGATATTATGCATATATCAGTTTGTGTTTTATATATATATATATAACGGGTGTGAAACTTGGCATGCTTGATTTTATCTTAAGCACGAAATAGTTTTTGTCTTATCCGGTCTATTCAATAATTACAAAATAACATGCTATCTGTGTTAACACAAACATATTAACTTTGAATTAAACAAATTTTAAACTGATATTAATTAGTATTAGATTATTGCCACTCCCATTTATTATATTTTTTATGTGATTTAATTTAAAGAATTATATATATATATTTTTTATATAAATTAATACAAAAAATTGGGATTTAATTAATATTAAATAAAGATAACCATATAAAAATGAAAAAAAAAAAAAATAATTAGATAATTACAAATTTTTTTTAATTAAAATTTTTCATTAAAAAATTACTCACCTGTTGAAATTATTTTTTTGTTTTTTTGATAATGATACTTGAGGTTTTATTTATCTCAATCCTAATCCCTTGCTCACTGTTTATGCAGTTGCATTATAATACACAATTTATTAAACATAAAAAAAAACCACATTAATATGTAAAAATCACAATAATATTAATTAAATTTAAACTACAACTCATTGCCAATTAATTGATATACACATTTAATTATTTTTTTAAATAAAAATTCAATGTTTTTAATTTAACAATTAAATAATATCACTTTATATTTTACTGCCAATTATTTTATGTTATGCAGTAATAAAAAAAAAAAAATCATAAATACATATATTTATAAAAAATTAAACAAATAAAAAAAGTAAAATAAAAAGCTTGAAGATGCAAGTTTTTATTTTTTCTCTAAATTTAATATTCAAGCTTTGTAAATTTTTTTTTTTTTTTATAATAAAAACATCACAGTTAAAAAAAATAATATTTAAACAAAGTACATCCCTTGTGTTTGAGATAAATTTATAAGGATGTTTATCCTACTTTGTCATCCACCCTCATCAGTTTAAATATATATATATATATAAATAAATATTTTAAACTATCACGATATATATATTAGAGAAAAAAACACAATAATAATAATATCAAATGACATACAGTAGTATTAAATTCAATTGATGTTTGTTTTTTTTTTTTATATAAAACACGTACAATATGTATTTGTCAAAATGATGATGCAGTGTTTGACATTCAAGTACGACAAAATATATAACAAATATTTATATGTAGTATATTAAATATAAACAGTACGTCTTGTCTATTCGAGAGTCACCGGTAAACTGCGCGTTCTCTCTATTGGAGAGATGTACCAGTGCCTAGCTAGAATATCATAATGTTAAAAAGAGAAAGATGATAGTTGAATCATGAGAAAGGGGAAACATTGAGGGTGGTGAGCAAAAGCGCACCCAATGCCCTTGCATTTTATTTCTATTTTTTTTTTTTTTTTTTTTTTTTTTTTGGGACACTAAAATATATTTTTCTCTTTTTATACATTGCATTATTTTTCTGTCTCATGCGCATCATCATTTTTATGTATGCGTATATATGCATTTATATATATAACATTTTTTTTTTTATTTTTTATTTTTCTCGCAACATCTTATGCTTTTTCTGCATCTTGACAACTTTAAAAACTCTCCTAGATCCTTCACAATTCTTACTAGAATTGCTCTCTTTGTTTCACTGATTATTCTCAACATATCTTACCTACTTTTTTATTTTTTTTTTTATTTTTTTATATTTCTTTTATTCATTTTATCACTGACACTTCCAATTTCAAGTCAAATTCTATGTGCCAGATTGTCACGTAAATTTGAACCCTTTATAAAATATAATACATGTACGATGCGTATAAATACTTAAAATTTTGTCATTATTATTATAAATTATTTAGACAAAAAAATATTATTATTATTATTATTATAAACACTTGTAAATTTTTTTGATTACTCAGTTGATTATTATTTTCAACTTTTTTTTTTTTAAATAATTTCATTTGTTTTTAAGTATATACTTGTAAGTTTAATCGATTTTCCAAAACTATAAAAAGTATTTAATTGAATCGGTTTGTTTGTTTTATCTTATTTTCAATTTTCTCATTTCCAAGAAGGTTACTAAATTTATACAGTAAATTTTAACTATAATAATAACATTTACATATTTTTTTTTATTATAATATTGCAATATGTATATATTGTTTATTTGACAAAAATAGAATACAATATTCGTATGTCCAGTGCATATACGGAGATTGCATATTCTGTTGTGACTTTGTTTGCATGAAATATGAATAATAATGA
The DNA here is from genome assembly GCA_011426435.1 of Lysiphlebus fabarum. Taxonomy (NCBI): domain Eukaryota; kingdom Metazoa; phylum Arthropoda; class Insecta; order Hymenoptera; family Braconidae; genus Lysiphlebus; species Lysiphlebus fabarum. Next base: position 211,165 of record WSYQ01000105.1, read on the forward strand.
ATAGAAAAAAAAAAAAGATATATATTGTATATCATAATAGAGACTTTGTTTTATATATCGTTGAATTTTTTTTTTTCCATAACACTGTGTGAATGTGTGTATTTGACATTCAGGTTTTTAGAGATCGAAAATCTAGCTTGAGAGGTGTGCAAATGAAATACTATCGAGGTACATTGTGAATATAGTGTGAAAATGTCTATGTATACTTCAAATGTGATCGTTTTGGTAATATCACGCTTAAAGAAAATAAAAAAAACGAAAAAACATTCTTTTGCCAAACACTCAACAACTTTATTTTTATTTTTTTTTCATTTTTCAAGCCAATATTTTCTTCAGCACTTGTGTAAAATTTGTATATTTTTTTCATCTTGAGAAATTTTACAGCTATTTGCAAGTGTTTCTTTTGAAATATTTGAATCCTTTTACATTTACATGTTAAATTTTTTTTTTTAAATCTATTTATGTGTTTACAAAATATTACATGAAATTTATTTATATATAAATTATATTGAAATGTGACACAAACATATATAAAATATATATTAAAATAAATAATTTTATTGCATTAATTATGTAATACGATGTTCAATTTAATATATATATATATTATTTTGATAAATACAATTTTTTTTTTATTTTTAAAATAAACTCATTGTTGTATATATTTGGTCAAATTGTCATGGTCATACTGGCCGATATTTTAGTGTTTAAATAGTACTGCCATGATAATGGCCATTGTGAGACCATGATAAATGATCCTTTATATGCAATTATTCTTTTTTTATTTTATTTTTATACCTTTGTTTTGATATTTTATAAAAACCACAATTAAATGAATATATTATTATTATTATTATTATATTTAGCTTTATTATTTATAATACATCAAAAGTTTATAATTAATTTTATAATTATATTAAAAATTTATTGATAAAAAAATTATAAAATAAACAAAATCAATAAATTTAGTATTTATTGTTTGTTTCACTGTTAATAAACGTACGTTTTGTAAATATAGAATTAGCAGCAATGAAAATAGTCTCTTTGGTAATTTTCAAAACAAGATACACAAGACAATTTCTCTCTATATATATTTATATATTTATACACTTTGATCATTCAGTCCGAGTAAAATTATTAATATTTATTTACATATATTTATACAAAAATAAATAAATAATTAAATTGAATATTACAACTTTTGAATTTTAATTTAAATAATACTTTAGCTATTTACTTAACAAAACAATTCATGTAAATGTCAAGGGTTTGACTTTGTACAATTCAAACTATCTGAACACATTGATCTCAGTACACAAATTTATATGTGTTTGTTAACTTTTATAACAATAAAAGTATTCATTTATTCTGTTTAAATCAATAGCCAGGATTTACGCATCGTTTTATTTTTTTAAACAAACTTATACATGAATAATAAAATGATAGATTTAAAAAAAAATAATAAATTTGAAAAATTTTTGTTACAAATTTATTTACAATGTAGATTGTTAAATAATCAATTTCAAAAAAGTATTTAAAGTTTTTGTTAAAAAATATGCATAAATTTTATATTTTTTATTTTTACTACTCAACAAAAGTTTATAATAACTCATCCTTTGCGATTAGTGGCTAACCACAATAATCATACAATAGATCCACACATTTATTAAACCAAAAATTTTATATGTACATAGAAAAGAAGGTCAATTGTCTTAAATTTATGTTCTACATCATTAAGCCTTAATTCCATTAAATTAAACATGAATATTACAATGCACAAAATATTATTAAAATATAAAAATGTATGTATATACGTGAGTAAATCTTGGCAAAATCACATTGAGAAATGTTTTGATTTTTTAAATATATCATTAGATTGAAGCTTTGTTTTTACCACTGCGGTTTTTATTATAAAAAATAGAAATAAAAAAAAAAACTACAATTTGTACATTGTAGGTTCTAATTGAAAGCCAACCAAGCATTTTATTTCATGTTTTTTAATTTTTTATTTTTATACAACAGTTCTTTATTCATTATATATATATCCAAAAGGATTATTTTTCATGAAAAAAATAATAAAATTTCACTTACATTTTTATAACTATAAAATAATGAGAAAAGAGAGGTAAAAATGTTGTACTAATGAAATCTTAGTAAAGTATTTATTTTCTTAACAATGAATTTTATTTAATTTTTTTTTATTTTAGCAAACTTAACAAAGTTTGAGTTAATGAATATTTTTTTATTTTTTGTTAATTTATTACAATGCATAATTATTCGTCAAATTTTATTATAATAATTCATAAAATTTTAATGGTTTATTACAGTGTTTCTATAAAGATTTATATTCACAGCTTAACAAGTTAACTTACGTAAATAATTGAAATATTATTATTATTTAATATCTTTTTATCATTTTGGGTCATTTAAATTTTGTATTTAATTTTTTTTTTTTCTATTAATCTGTCTAAGTTTATGAGTCATAAATTTATGTGAATAAAAATGTTTTTTTATTTATTTTTTTTTTTCAATTTTCTGTAACCTACATCTGTGGTCTAAACTATATAATATTGCAACTGAAAACTCCCTTTTCCTCACTCAAATCACCAACAACAATTGTTGAAAACTTGATGGTGTTAGTTTTCATCTTTTGTGATGTAGTTTGAAAATATTTTTCTACAACAAAGAAACACAAGAAAAATACAATAAAAAAATAAAAGTTTTTTTTTTTTTTTTTACTGTAAGAACCTTTACGACAAGTTGCCTATGAAAAATTGCACACTTTTTTTGTTGGTCGAAAAATGACTGCAATATTTTTTATTTTATATATCAACTTCTTAGGTTAACGGTATAAAATCGATCCATCGTGTTTTTTTTTTTCACGTGTTTGTATGTAGGAAAATTTTGAAAAAAAAAAAATGCAATTTGATAGAAAATAAAATTGTAAAAAAGAATATACAATGATCAGGTGTAATGAAAATAAATAAATAAATAAATAAATGAAAATTGAATATATTGAATTGTAAAAGAATGTTTTTTTTTTTTTAGTTTTTTATTGCAAATTGACATTCTCAACTGAAAATTTCTAACAACCCTTTTTTACTATATTCAATTGGATTTTGGCTTTGCTTTATCACTATATTTCGGTTCACCTCAAATAGATTCTTCGAATCCTTTCTAATTCTCATTCAACATGTTGTTATTTGTTTTTTTTTTTAAATTTTATTTTCAATTTATTTGTTTGTTTATTTTATTTTTTATTTAAACTTTGTTGAGTATTTTAAATCCGATATTGACGAGGACATTTGTAACTATTGCAAATTGGAGCTAAAGTTTTTTTTTTTTTTTTTTATTTACAAATCGAATAATCAAATATTCTGATCGAAATCACATAATTATTTTATAATACTATCAAGTAATCAATTATCAATTAAAAAAAGATTATTTTATATACTCACATGATTAACAACTGTTATTTAAATCAGTATTTTTAATAATGAATATTTTATTACATTCATTCAATCGATTTGAGCTTAAAAAAATTTAAAAAAATAATATTAAAAGACAAAAAATAACTGAAAAAAGTTATTACAAAATTTTTAATAATACCATTTGGATTAAAAATTTATTGAGTTTTTTTTTTTTTTTTAATAAATCAAGTTATTAGCTTTTATTATTTTTAAATTAAAAAAAAATAATAAAAGCGTCGTTATTAATATTATGATAATTATAAAAATAATTTTTATTTATTTAATTTAAATCATACAGTTCAATTCACAAAGTAAATAAAAATATCATTGTGTATTATTTTTATTATTCGATAATATAAAATATAAAAAAAAAAAAATTTTATAAATGAATAAACTCAATGCTTTTCATTTGTCCATGTCTCAAAGTGACACATCATAAAATCTGGATAAATTCATTCTTCCTTAATTCTAAAAAATTTTTCAACAATATAATTTTTTTTCATTTTTCCAGTCTTTTATTCAACATTTAATCATTTATATTCATCTGTGACATTAAATAAAAAAATATTATTTTATTTTTATTTTAATAAATCACTTTGCAACAAAATTTATAAATTATTTTTAAATATAAATAATCAAAAAATTGTAAATTCACTGTATTTATTCATGTAAATTATTATTTATTATATATTTTAATTAATTAATTTAATAAATAACATAATAAAGTTAGCATCTGTTTGATATTTGTTGGGTTAGAAATTAAAATTTAACGTAATGAGCAAACAAGGGATGTTACATATTCATTTAGGGTTAAAATACATTTTTTTTTTTCTTTTTTTTATTATAACTATATCTCTAGTGTGAATTTTATATGATTCATTATTATCCTGAAAAAATCTATTATTATTTCAATTCTTTATTAACATCAAAAAAAAAAAGAAAAAAAAATTATGATTTAAATTTTACATTTTTTTTTTTTTTGTCGTTTATATATAAAAAGTTTTTTGGGTAAGAAGCCAAATTTTTTTTAGTTAAAAAATTGTTAAAATAAAATATATAAAAAACAACTTTTGAAAGGTTTATGTACTGAATTTTCACGTATATATTTTTAAGAACTCTTCGCTAAAGGGCAAAATTTATTCTGCACAAACTCGTATATATATTTTGTGACGTTATAGTTTCGGCCGCAACTCTAATAAACGACGTGTTCTTTAACTTTATTTCATTTTATATTTTATTTTTTTTTTTTAATCTATTATTATTATTATTTTTCTTTTCATTTGTTCTAACACTGGATAATTTTATTAGCTATATAATTTATTTAACCATTCTGGTATAATTTAATAATGATAAAGAACATCTGCTAAATTAAAAAAAAAAAAATAAAATATATACATTCGACAAGTTAGTTTAATTTTCTATTCATGAAAAATTTATCTTATGCATATGTATATTATTCCCTAGAGATAGAAAAATAAAAAAAAAAAAATAGTAACAAATTTTTAATTACACTGTAAATACTTTTGTAAATATTAACTATTTTTAACTCACGTTTTTAACCTTAATTTTTTTTTTTTTAAATATATATTATTTTAATTTTTCATCATTCAAATTCATTCAACTAAAATATTTTTTTTGTTATTATATGCTCTATTTATTTTCTATAAACATACAAAAACACACAAATATATATGTATATAGTTTTTCCCTTATTTTATCTAGACAGCTGTTTTGAAAATATGAGTCATATGGCGGTCACAAACATCATATCATATATATATATTTTGTGTTTTATAATATAATGAACATTTTTGTCTGTTGTGTTGAATAAATCTGATGCATCGATTTTATTTATTTATTTATTTTAATTTGCAAACTCTGGGTTTATTTTTTTTTTCAAATTTTCAATACCAACTGTTCATCAACACAAACACGAAAAAAAAAAATGATTATTATATTTTAAAAGGTATTATGTTTCATACCGATGAATAAAATTTTTATCCCGAGGTAAATTTATGCTTCATTTATTTCAAACGAGAACAATTTTCATATCAATTTATTTTGATTCATTGTTATTCTTTTTGTTTTTTTGTTTTTTTGTTTTTTCATTTAATTATATTGTTGAAAAATATAACTTATTAATGGTCGAAATATATATATATATAAATAATTTAAGAGTAAAATTTTTGTTATTAACTTATCAATATATAGATTTATAAATGCATTTTAAATAGTAAAATTAACCAAGTGAAAATGTTTAGAGGTGCCAAAATTTATTATAAAGCATAAATGTCATTGAGATTGTTCATTGATCCTGAATCATCAATACGCATGTGAAAATTAAGGTGTATTTGAATGTCTAAATGCCAATCGGATATTAGCATGCGGAAATTGAGTATACTTGGACATATATTTATGTTATGGCTATTGCATTTAGTAGTTAACATGTCAAGTTATACAGGATATAAGTAAATCGGTTTAAACTATTAATATTTATTGATTTTATAAATTATATACATTGTGTGTATATTATGTTTACTAATATACATATTTTAAATCGGATCGGTGTATTTATTAATTAACTCATAGAGTTTTTATAAAATTAAAAAAAAAATTAAATATTATTTTTAAGCAATAGAAAAATAAATAATTTTTTATCTATTTTTTTTATTTTTAAACAAATAAATTTTATCAACAAAGTAAACACAATAATAAAGTACAATTTGTTTTATTAATATTTTTTTGAAATTATCTTTATTTTTTTATAATACGCATTTTGAAATATAAATTTTATTGTTTTTAAAAAAGTATTATAATAATTTTTCGAAAAAATAATTAATTATTTATAAAATAACAACAAATATAAATCATTAAATATTTTATTAATTATTTATTATTTTTCATCTGGAAATATAAATTTTATCAGGTTAATTTGTAAATTAACAATAATTTTTATTCATCATCACAAACTCCTTTCGTCATAGATGGTGCCTTAATATGACATCGAAACTCACTGCAACAAATATCACTACTGCTTTTGCCACCTAAGTTACACTGAAAAAATAAAAATAAAAATAAAGTTTAATTTAAATTGTATCATTATTTTTTTGTAATTATTAAAAAATTAAAAATTAATTATACTTACTGGATCATTTTTTTTACCGCAATCAGCATTAGCTTGTTTTATTATGAATACACTGAATACAATCAAAATAAATGTCCAAGTCCAAAAAATGATTTTTGCCATGATTTTTTTGATGATAGTATACAAGTTCAATATTACAAGTTAAAAATTTTATGCCTAATATCTAAAATTGTCACCTCTTATATACCTGATCAGTGAAACTCATAAATATTCTTATCAACCGGAAAAAGATAATAATTTTATTCTTTAAGTTTTATGACTCGGCAGTGTGTGTGTTTGATTTTATTATAGTAACATAATGATAAATTCCAGACCTTCAAATTAAAAAAAAAAAAATTTAATTATCTGTGAGATATGAAATTTATTAAAAATATATATCTCAATTATGTTAAAATTATATTCATTTTAATTAAAAAACTAATAAATAAATATACACGTGTAATATTTATTATACATTTTAGTTGGACTTGGTATCTCATTTTTTTTTGTCGAAAAAATCCTTGAAATTCTTGTTTTTAATTTTGCATTTTTACAAAAACAATTTAATATTGTTTTGATAAGATACAAAATTTATTTTAATGAATGACTGAATTTTTTATTTCAAATATTTTGCTTCATAAAAATATTGATATTTTTTTAAATAAATAAATAAACAAATGAATATACAAGTGCAATATTTATTAAACATTTTGATTGCACTTATTAACAAGTTTTATTTATCAAAATAATCTTTGAAATTTTTGTATTTTTTATACATTTTATTAATAATATTTGTCTAGAAAAATGGAATCAGTATTTTATTCTTTCAACATACATTCAGTAATTATTTTTTATTAAATATGAAAAATTATATTTTTTATTAAATTACAATATTTTGCATTTCAATCGTTATGATAGTTCAAGTAGTGATAGTTTCAAAATTTCAATATAAAAAATTTCATGGATACTTGACAAAATGAAAATATATTCTATATATATATTTTTTTTAATTTTCTAGGTGACGTAATTTACAATAATTATTAATTAATTATGAATTAATTAAATATAGATTTAAAAGAAAAAAAAAAAACAAATACATAAAACGTTATTTAAAATAAATATTTATTTATAAAAAAGAAAATTTTATTGACAATTTAAAGTGATGGGAAATTTTTTAATATTATTAAAATAATTTTTATTTTTTTATATCTCGATTCTAGTCAAGTAGATGCATTTTATTAATTATTAAAAGTACAGTTAAATTTTTTTTAAATTATCATTTTTATTAATTAATTATTTTCATATTATTCAAATATTTTTATTCAACACAAGTACCTGTACTTGCACCTGCACTTTGAGAGCATCTATAGTTGCCACAACAACTGATCTCTTGATTTCCAGTATAAGTATTCATTTTACACTGTAAAAGGGAAAAAATAAAAATCAATGTTAATTTTATTATTTTTTAAAATCAGTAAAAATTTAAAATTTTTTATAATTACTTGTTTATTTTTTTTACTGCAACCAGCATCAGCTTGTTTTATCATAATCACACTGAGTACAATCAGAATAAAAGTCCAAGCCCAAAAAATAATTTTTGCCATGATTTTCTTGATGATAATACAAGTTTAATATTACAAGTTAATAATTTTATACTTGCAATTCAAAAATATTACCTCTTATATACCTGAACAGTGAAACTCATAAATATTATTATCAACCGGAAAAAGAAAATAATTTTGTTTTTCAAGTTTTATCAATAGATCAAGTGTTTTAATTTTTATATAATATAATTATACTACTATTAAATTTCTGACTTTGTAAATAAATAAAATAACATATATTATTGCTAACAATGCTAATTTTTTTTTTTTTTTTTACTTCCAGAAATTAAATTTATATTTGAAAATAAAGACATTTTTTTAATATAAATACACTAATCTTGAAGTAATTATTAAAGATAAAAAAAAATTAAATTATCTATTAATTTTGAAATTTTTATTGAAAAAAATTAATAAACTAATATACACGTGTAATATTTATTATAACATTTTAGTTGGACTTGATATCGTTCCCTTTTTCTTGTCAAAAAAATCCTTGAAATTCTTATTGTTTTTGCATTTTTACAAAAACAATTTAATATTCTTTTGATAAGATATGACATTTATTTTAAATAAATAACTCAATTTTTATCTAAAATATTTTACTCCATAAAATTATTAATATTTCTGTAAATAAAATAACAAATAAATAAACATACTTGTGCAATATTTAATTTTATAGTTGCAAATAATATTTATTTATCAAGAAAAATAAAAAAAAAACAAAAAACCAAATGTTAATTTAATTTATTTTTTAAGTTTTTCATTTCAAATCTCATATTTATTTGATGAATTTTTTTAATAAATATATGAAATGAAAATAAATTCTCATAAAAAATCGATATTCTATAATAATCACTACAATAATTGAATTCAAAAAATACAGGTATCAATTGACTGCTAAAACAAATTTTTTTTTTTTTTATTTGAAATATCTTTATTTTTATCATATCATATCTTTTAATATAATTTCATTATTTTCAATTAGGCACAATAATATTTTTCATGTATGATAATTTTTTTAATTTATCCAAATGTCATTAAATATCCACAAGTTCCTACAGTCTGACCTTGGTTTCGATTGCATACCAATCCACTACAACAACCCTTCTCATTAAATGGTTGGCCTTTTATAACTGTACACTGTAAAAAAAAAAAAAAAAAAAAAAAATGAAGATTAATTTAAATTTTATTATATTTTAAAGTCAGTGAAAATTTACAATATATATTACTTCTTGAGATAATTTTTTACAAGCATCAGCTTGTTTTATTATAAACACACTGAATGCCATGATAACAAAAGTCCAAGTCCAAAAGATAATCTTTGCCATGATGATGATGATGATGATGATGATGATGTTGTTGTTTTAATATTACAAGTCAAAAATTTTATACTTACTATCCACAGTTATCATCTCTTATATATACCTGATGAGTAAAACTCATAAATATTCTTTATCAACCAAAAAGTTTTATGATCAAGACGAGAGTTATTTACCTATTTGATAACTGATAAGCAACATAACCTTGGCTCAATTATTTATTTCCAGTGTAATTTTAAAACTATAAAAATTGAAAATGCTCTATATGAAAACAATTGGGTAACATGTCTAAATAATAAGCGGCCTTGCTCAATTGTAAAAAAAATCAATCTTGAAAATTAAAAATTCTTTTTTTTTTTTTTTTTTTTTAACAAGTAAATTTTATCAACAAGTTAAACTAATAAAATAAATTTTTGAACCGAGTATTATTTACTTGTCTGATAACTAATAAGCCATTTAGATGGGCTGAATTGTTTATTTTAAAATGAAATATGTATTTACATATTTAGTAGATATATACGAGTATAATTTTAAAATCATAAAAATTAAAAATGCTTTATAAAAAAAATTGGGTAACATGTTAAAATAAATAATAAAAATTTTAACACGAAATTTTTTTTTTTTTATACATTAAATTATAATATAAAAATGAAATTGTTAATTTTTTTTAATAAATAATTCAATAAATCTATGCTATTTTAGTTGTACTTATATCAATTATTTTTCTTTGTTAAAAAAATCTTTAAATTCAATTTAAATTTTTTTTTGTTTTTGTATTTTAATCTGAAAAAAAAAAAAAAAAAACGAAACCATAACTAAATTTATTTTTTATAATTATTCTTATAAAATTTATTTTTTCAAATATTTAAATATAGTAGTTTATTTTTTCAACATACTATTTTATATATTGAATATGTTATATTATATTTTTTCTTCATTTACAAGTTTTGCATTTCATCCATGATGATAGTTTAGCATTTTTCCTATAAAATATTTTCATACATAAAAGAATAAAAATATATACAGGTATATTAAGGTACTTTATATTGCAAAAAAGAGTTTTTTTTTTTCTAAAACATTTTGCATTTTCTGAAGGTTAACATGAGCTATGTGGTTATTAAAAAGTAAATGTAAATTTTTCAACTACATTCAAGAAAAAAAAATATTGATTCAAAATAGAAATAAATTTAAAAAAAAAAAATACAATCTTTAGTATTATTTTCAATGTTTTTAAAATGAGAATTTGTGGTGGGTCGTTATTTTTAGCTTTTCATTAATAATATTTTTTTATTTTTATTTTTTATCTCAGTAAAAATACCTTGGCTGTTTTATTCTTGAGGCAAATGCACACAAAGATTATCTCTGTTTTTTTTTTTTTTGCATTTAAAAAGTTTCACTGATAAAAGATTATTTCTTTGCCATTTCGTCAGTTATTTTTTATTTTTATTTTTTTTTTACTTTGTATGATTGAAAATTTGTATGATTTTTTTTGTTTTTTTTTTCGAACAGTAAATTGAAATAATAATTCATTTTTTTATTCAATCTTTTATTCAATTTATTGAAAAATTTTTTATTGCTTGATTTAAACGTGCCTGATTCGTCAATATAAAAATTCCTTAAATTTTTATTATTTTTTTGTTTTTTTTTCTATACAAGTTATCGGATCAACGCCTCACTTTGAAAAATTCAGCCAAGTGAATCTCTTAGTATACAGCTGAATTGCAAATAAAATAAAAATTGAAAAACTGTGCTTTTACTGATGACTCTTGGATGTGTGTATATTAAAAAAAAGAAAAAATAATAGAAAAACATATCGCATTGAACTCGAGAGATGTGAAAAACGTGTCCAAGTTGAAAATGTATTTTTGTTTTTTTTTTTTTAATTTTATTGTGCACACCTTGTGAAGCCAAGTATAAAAAGAAAAAAAACAATAATCAAATAACAAAAAGTTTAAAATATATATATGCATATAATATAGATGATAATTTGTTGTAAAAAATTAAGTTTGTTTATTTTTATTTTTATATATATATATAAAGTAGTAGATATATTCATAGACCAATGAAATGTTAACAGTAAAATTTAATTGGCATAATTTTCATGTATATATAGTTTGCAAGGCCATTAATATCTAATTATCGCTAAGTTTTGGCTGGTAAATTTAAACGACTACAGTTACAGAGTTAAAGTTTCTTGAATGTTTTAGAGTATATACTTGAATATATATATATAGTATATACACATGAGTAAGTGCATAAGAGACTATGCTTGTTGGAATATATTTTAGAATTGTTGGTAGACTCAACTTGGAATGTACAAAGATAGCCCTTTGGCTTAACTTGTGCTCACTTGATTTTCCATAGTTTAATTTAAATAAATTTTTTATATATATAAACAAAAAATGAATAATACAGTTGATATTAATTGAAACAAAATAAAAAAATAATATTAACAAAAAAATTGAATATTTTTTTTTGAATGTATATTTTTTGATAGATGACTGTTTAATAATATTGATTAATATAAAGTTTGCATCGAAAAGCTATTCACAACCAGATTAACTGATTAGTAGTCTACAAGTATAAGTGATGGCTCAGTGTTGTCCTGAAATGTATTTAAAATTTAAAAAATTGATTGAAACAGGACAACACAGTAAAAAGTATAAGTGACAGCTCAGTGTTGTCCTGAATTGTATTTAAAATATAAAAAAATTGATTGAAACAGGACAACACAGTCAAAAGTATATGTGATGGCTCAGTGTTGTCCTGAATTGTATTTAAAATATAAAAAAATTGATTGAAACAGGACAACACAGTAAAAAGTATAAGTGATGGCTGAGTGTTGTCCTGAATTGTATTCAAAATTTAAAAAAATTGATTGAAACAGGACAACACAGTCAAAAGTATAAGTGACGGCTCAGTGTTGTCCTGAATTGTATTTAAAATATAAAAAAATTGATTGAAACAGGACAACACAGTCAAAAGTATAAGTGATGGCTCAGTGTTGTCCTTAAATGTATTTAAAATTTAAAAAATTGATTGAAACAGGACAACACACTGAAAAGTATAAGTGACGGCTCAGTGTTGTCCTGAATTGTATTTAAAATATAAAAAAATTGATTGAAACAGGACAACACAGTCAAAAGTATAAGTGATGGCTGAGTGTTGTCCTTAAATGTATTTAAAATTTAAAAAATTGGTTGAAACAGGACAACACACTGAAAAGTATAAGTGACGGCTCAGTGTTGTCCTGAATTGTATTTAAAATATAAAAAAATTGATTGAAACAGGACAACACAGTCAAAAGTATAAGTGATGGCTGAGTGTTGTCCTGAATTGTATTTAAAATATAAAAAAATTGATTGAAACAGGACAACACAGTCAAAAGTATAAGTGATGGCTCAGTGTTGTCCTTAAATGTATTTAAAATTTAAAAAATTGATTGAAACAGGACAACACACTGAAAAGTATAAGTGACGGCTCAGTGTTGTCCTGAATTGTATTTAAAATATAAAAAAATTGATTGAAACAGGACAACACAGTCAAAAGTATAAGTGATGGCTCAGTGTTGTCCTGAATTGTATTCAAAATTTAAAAAAATTGATTGAAACAGGACAACACAGTCAAAAGTATAAGTGACGGCTCAGTGTTGTCCTGAATTGTATTCAAAATATAAAAAAATTGATTGAAACAGGACAACACAGTCAAAAGTATAAGTGATGGCTCAGTGTTGTCCTGAATTGTATTTAAAATATAAAAAAATTGATTGAAACAGGACAACACAGTCAAAAGTATAAGTGATGGCTGAGTGTTGTCCTGAATTGTATTTAAAATATAAAAAAATTGATTGAAACAGGACAACACAGTCAAAAGTATAAGTGATGGCTCAGTGTTGTCCTGAATTGTATTTAAAATATAAAAAAATTGATTGAAACAGGACAACACAGTCAAAAGTATAAGTGATGGCTCAGTGTTGTCCTGAATTGTATTTAAAATATAAAAAAATTGATTGAAACAGGACAACACACTGAAAAGTATAAGTGACGGCTCAGTGTTGTCCTGAATTGTATTTAAAATATAAAAAAATTGATTGAAACAGGACAACACAGTCAAAAGTATAAGTGACGGCTCAGTGTTGTCCTGAATTGTATTCAAAATATAAAAAAATTGATTGAAACAGGACAACACAGTCAAAAGTATAAGTGATGGCTCAGTGTTGTCCTGAATTGTATTTAAAATATAAAAAAATTGATTGAAACAGGACAACACAGTCAAAAGTATAAGTGATGGCTCAGTGTTGTCCTGAATTGTATTTAAAATATAAAAAACTGATTGAAACAGGACAACACACTGAAAAGTATAAGTGACAGCTCAGTGTTGTCCTGAATTGTATTTAAAATATAAAAAAATTGATTGAAACAGGACAACACAGTCAAAAGTATAAGTGATGGCTGAGTGTTGTCCTGAATTGTATTCAAAATTTAAAAAAATTGATTGAAACAGGACAACACAGTCAAAAGTATAAGTGATGGCTCAGTGTTGTCCTGAATTGTATAACCCCTCGGTTTTCATGCATGCTTCTATTATTTCACTTGTCAAATATTATTGCAAATTTTAAAAAATAAGTTATAAAAATAATTATACACTGTAATTATATTTTAATAATTTACGTATTAATTAATTGATTCAATTTAGTTAATATAATTAATAATTAATTTATAATTAAATTTCAATTAAAAAAAAAAAAACACTTTTCAAATATTTATAAATAAAATTGATGCCTGTATAAAAATTTGATTGAAAATACTTAATTAATAATTCAATAAACTTTTTTTATATTTTTTATTTCAATATCAAATAAATATAACTCAATAGTACCTGATTTTAATCAACATTAAAAATGTTTTTTAAAAAAAATAAAACAATGACATATAAGATACATATAAATAAAAAACTTAATAATTTATTATATATATAATAAAAAAAATACCACATGCGGAATTTAACTGCACAACTATTAATAGACATTGCCAAAAAAAAAAACTCTAATAAATTTATGTTTTTAAAAAATATATAAAAAGTATATAAATATTATTTTTATTATTTATTTTACAAGATATATATTCACAAAATGGTTGTAATAAAATGTTAATTGTAATTCAACATTTTTAATTTTATATTGGTTTTTATTATCTATATTTTTCTGTAAACTGAGTCTCAATATTTTCTTCATGTCACCCCATTGGTATAGTGCTCTTGGCACTTTGTTGAAATAGTACTTTTTTACTTTTATCTTTTTTATTTTTGTATTCCATTATTCTTTTAAACAAATTGTTTAACTGCAATACACATGTGCAGATAGATTTTTTTCAATTTAAATATATATATTTTTATATATATTGAGTCAAAAAAAAAAAAAAAAAAAGAAAAAACTATGACATCATTCGACCAGATATAATTTTATTTTTTGACATTTAAATTTTCGATTTACGTCATTCAATCTAATTATTATATATATGATAAAAATAAAGTTTTATAAAAATATATAATCTATATAAATAATCCCAACAATAATTGATTAAAAAAATTTAATTTACGTACTTTTAAAATTGTTTGAAAATTAAAAAATAATTTTTATTCTTTTTTTTCATTACAACTACAATTTAAGATAACAATTTTCATTCAACATTCCAGAGATAAAAAAAAAAAAAGAAATATATATACATAAAATTGCAGTACTATTTTGTAATTTAAAAGATAATTAATTTATTTAAATGACAATTAAGACATTTTTTTAGATGCACGCATGAATCATATCAAAAGTTTGAAAATTTTCATAAGCTGATTATTCGTGTTGCAACCTGGTTTTTATTTATTTTTATTTATTTACGTGACCCATTAATTTTTTTTTTATACAATTATTCACATATGTATATTGTAAATATATGTGCTGGTTTTAACCAAGATTATATTTGAATTTTAATGTTTGCCTGGTTAAGCACCACCCGAAAGTCAGTTTATTGCTGTCAGGGTCATATATGGATGTTGACAAAATGAAAAAAAATAAAAAAATAAAAAAATATGTATAAAGGGCTGTAAGACAAAAAAGTAGATAGGTCTCTGAGGAAAGATGCTTCAATGGTCAAAGAGAAAGTATATGTATATATACATACTGTAAAATGATTGGGGTGGGTTTGATACATTTATTCATGCTAGCAGCCTATTTATTTATGGCTATTGCACAATAAAAAACTCCACGATCTTTCGTATGGAAAAATTGATAAAAAAAAAAAATAAATAAATATAATAGAATAAATAAATTCTTTTGAATATATATTTATTTATTTTTTTATCTTCCGGTGTTTTGAATGTTATTTAAAATTAAAATTACAAGAGTTTTATTTTTATAACACTTTTATTTTAAATATTAATGTAAAAAGAAAAAATTAAGCTTGCTTTTTTTTTTTTTTTATTTTTAATGTTTATATTTAATTTATTTGTCAAAATATTTATATTATTAATGAGAGTAACTTTTTATCGTGAAATAATTTATTTAAATTGTTTTTTTTTTTTTATTTTAAATAAAATATAATTAAATTAAATTAAAGTACTTTAATCTTGCTGGGATAAGATTTATCAGTTGGGGTAAAATGAATTGATGTAAACTTGCATTTCCATCACCTGGTGCACTTGTCTATTTTATTTTATCCTTGAATAACTACATCTTTGTTTATGATGTATTCTCGGATTTTATATATACCTCATGTGCTAGTTATTTTAAACTTGATATTTTTGTTTTGCTAGTCACGTGCTTACATCAATCACCCTTTTCTTTATTTTATTTTTTTTTTAACTTTTCATTTTGTATTTTCTTTTACCTGTCACATATCTATTTGTTATAAAATAATTTTCAAGCTGTTAAATATTATAATCAATATTTTAATTCATAGAAATTCTTGTATGAAATATGAATTGAGGTTGGATGATGCAGAACAACTTATTTTTGTCACATTATATTATATGTGACAATTGTTTGAATAAAAAAATATTAAAAATTTCATCCATAAATTAAAAAAAAAAATTTATTTAAATTTTGATTAATATATTTATGTTGGTTTCCATTGTCTCATATATTTCTACAGATGATAATTTTTTTTTTTTTTATAAAAAAGTACAATGCCATGAAATCTGTTTTTTTCTATTTTTTTTTATTTTTTTTCATTTTTGGTTTCTTTTATGTGGCCGGTTTTGACTACCTTGACCATTTCACCTACATAAATCATGCACTTCACTATGTGGTCTATTCGTGGTTTTGCATTTTTTTTAAAAATATTTTAACATAATGTATAGCTAAGAAAAAATATATATTTTTATCCTATAATTTATTATTGTTAGTCTTGTATTGTTGTGATCAAATATTGGCATAAATTAAATCAATTATTTAAAAATAAAAAAAAAAAACAATAAAGGTCATGAATATATTTTTATTGTCCTTGAAATTTTTATATCTTTTAAAAAAAACTAAAAATAATTGGTAATTTTTTATAGATCGTTTTAAATATCAGAATAATTTTTAAATTATTTTTAATGCAATTAAATATTAGGTCATGGATTTTTATAAATCTCAAGTGTAAATAAAGTGATAAAGTTGATGAGATTGATTCAATCTATTCATCTAAAATATTGAAAATATTTAAATTACAATTTTCTTCTTTTGTTATTTTTCTTTAGCTAAAAGTTTAATCGAGATTACGGAATTTTAAATTTCTTCAATCTTTTTGAATATTCATTTGAACCAGTAAAACTGCAAAGTATTTTTTTTTTTATTTTTTTTATTTATATATATCGTTGTGGTTAGATTTCTTGATCTCTTCTTAAAGTAGAGTTTTTCTATATTTTTTTGGCTTCTCTATTTCGAGTGGCACTAAGCTTTCTTTTAGGTGGTAACTTTAGATCGTCAATTTATGTTACCTTACTTTTTCTCAAAGCCGAAAGCCCAGAACACTATGATCCTATCATCTGCAACTAAAAAAGACTACACAAATGTAAAAACAAAAAAAAAACAAATGACAAAAGTCAGAGCTTTAAAAATAACATTGTAAGATAAAACACAAATATCATAGCTACAGTTTTAAAATTTTTTTTTACCATATTTTATCTCCTTATTTCAACAACAAAATATATCTACCAACATAATATTTCGATATTCTCAGTTGTGAAATGGAGTGGCAATAATATTTGACAGTAAATGCCTCAAGGGTGCTTCTTTTGTATTGAAAAGATAAAATATTTCAACGATGATTTTTTATATATGATCAATATTAAAATTGTCTACAATAATAGATGCAAATAAAAAAAAAAAAAAAACATAAATAGTATCTTTTTTGAGATTATATTTTGTTAAATTTAAAAATTATAAATAATTTTTAAAAAATATATATAAATGTATTATAGATTTATAATATTTCAGTTTTTATTTGGTATATTGAATAAAAAAAATTTTTTTTATTTTATATATAATTTTTTATTCCATTGTAATCCATAATAAAAATTCAAAATAAAGTGAAAAATCCGTTTATCAAATATACATTGATATATTGTACAATAGTACTTTTGAGAAAAATACAAATGTCATTATCTTGAAAGACTTGTAATGATCGAAAATCTAGATCAGTTTTTCATTCACTACACAATTTTATTTTATATTTTTCATATAAGTATATATATTTTATTGTATCTGTAAAATTGTTGAATTTTTATTCTAGTTTATTTTATTTTTAGCTTGACATATTGTATAACCTTTCAATCTTGATAGTTCATTTATGATACACTTCTTCTTTCAATTTCGATCAGCTGGAAATATATATGTCCATTTTTATTTTTATTCAAAAAAAATGATAATATATTTATTTTTTTTTTATTTTTTCAATGTTAATCATGTCCTGTAATTTTTATATATAATTTTTTATCATACGATTAGTCAACATTGTAACAGATGAAATATTATAATTTAAATAGTCGACTCGTTGATATTCGTTGAAATGTCCATCAAATCAAAATATATTTTCGATAAAAGTATATAATAAGACTAATCGATATTCACTTATTCCAATAAAATTAAAAAACTTTGAGCTTTATTATATAATTATTATCATTGTCACATCTTGGTTCATTAAATTCTGTATGAATTATTCAAGTGAACGATATTGTATTTACCTTTATTTAATTTTTTTGTAAAAATATTTTTATTAACACTTTCTTTGATTTTTTAAGTATATAAATAATTATCATTCAATATAATTTAAATATTATTTATTATTTTTATTTTTATCATAAATTAAAAAAGGTTTATAAATAAATCTTGAATATTATAATTATTAAATTGATGTTTTTTAAAGCTCATAAATTATATATATAAAGAAGATTGTTACGTTAAATAAATAGCTTTTCATCTGGAATCTCTCTCTTGGTCATTTTTACAGTATGCATGCGATAATATTTTTTGTTTTATTTACTTTTACAACATAAGCTCTTAAGACTTTAATAACAGTAAAAAAAAAAAAAAAAAAAGTAAATATTCATTGCGCGAATAATGAGCTCTTGAAAGCCTTCACCACCTAATTTATATTTTCATTTTATATTATATCGTTTTTTTTTTTATTAATATCGGAAGAATATTAAAATCTTACTTATAAAATAATATTTTTTTTAGAAAAAATAAATATATACTAATGCCAAAATATTAAGCTTTTTTATGTGCATACAATATATATTGCAAAAAAAAAAAAAAAAAAAAAAAAAAAATGTTACTTTGATGAAAAAAAATGAATTGGAGCAAAAATATGGATATTGCATCTAACAGTTGAATTTTTTAGATATATTCTATCATCATTCAAATATATGACTTTTTATTTTTTTTATTTTTATGTGGTATTCACTGTCATTCGAATCTACAAGAGCAATGTTTCAAGGGAATACAGTATATCTCTTGAGCATGCTTTTACGAATTCAAGATTCGACTTTCAGTATATGTTAGTGATATGCTAAAATTTAGTTTTCATGCACAAATTTCTTTTTTTTATTTCATTTTAAATTGAACATTGCATATTTTTTAACGTTTTATTTTTATATTTTTACATGACATACAAGCTAAAAACTTTACATCAATTTAACTGATTTTTATGATTTTAAAAATTATTTAAAAATTAAACAAACTATTATTATTATTATTATTTATTGAATAATATGAATAAATAAATAATTAATTAATAAACATATTGAAATTTAAATAAATGCATATGCGTGAGAATATATATATATATTTAAATTTGGTAATGTATCAATATCAATTACTAATACTGCTAATAATAATATCATAAATCTGCGTAAGCATATAATAAATTTACAATTTCGATTATTACAATTTTAGTAATATAATCAATGATGACAGTACATGGATATTGTGTACATATATATAGAGTAACAAATGAAAGTAACATGGAAGGCATTAACCACCACATATAGGTATATATTTTGTCTGCATATGGTTCAGTTGGTAAAGTTGATGATTACAGAGTAAAATCATGTCAAGTACGATTGGTTCTGACAAGTTTCAAAATCCCATTACCAAAATTCTCTATTGCATACGACAAAATTATCATGAATTCATCAGGTAGTTAAACATTTATGTACAATACTTTTATATACATATGTATATATGTTGCTGAGGAACAAAGTAATATCAATAATTTAATGTCACATTTTGTTAAATTGGAAAGGTTTTCATTCAAAATTGCAACTCTGCACTCAGTTATATGAGTCTAATAATATATAGATATAGGTATATACTAATAACGTAATTAATTTCCTGCTGAATCATTTTATGAGATAAGAGACTTGGTATCAAAAGACCAAGAGGTACATCAAGGATACCTGATAGCCAAAAAGTTATGTAACAAAGTGCCAGTTGTTATACAGTTGTGACCTGATATTATACCTATATTTATTTCTTACATCTTTAACTTGTTTTATTTTTTTAATTTTTTAAAATTTTTTTAATTTTAGTAATTTTTTAATAAACTAATAAATTTTATTTTCAATTAATATTCATTGAATATGTAAATTCAATTACAAGTTTTAACTTGGCTTTCACAAAAAAACTTTGAGATTGATTTTGTTTTCAAAATTTTCATTTGTAATTGTTAACAAGATTTACAAGAAAAAAAAAATTGATTGAAAATGATTGATAAGTTTATTAATTTATTTTATTATTATAAAAATAAATTTTACATAAAAATAATAATAATAATTATTTAATGATATAAAATATGGTGAAAAATTAAGTGACACAACAATTTAAATTTTAACTTTAAATAAAATATATAACTCTCAGTTAATTAACAAGCTTTCGTTTAATGCATATATAAATTTTTATTTTCAACTTGTAAAATGCCTAAATTTTATAACTTTATTTTTGTTAATCTTTTACTGTAGTTTGTAAAACCAATTACAAGTATCTTGAAACTTTTCAACAAGAAGCACAAACTTCACCTACTCAGATTTTATACTGTCACACATTTACTTTATGCCTGAGTGGACAAACTCTTGTACTTACTTGAGTACACAAACATTCAAAATTTATAGATTTTTTTTCTTCATTTTTTTCACCAAAAAAATATATAAAAATAAAAACAAGCTTTAATTTATCAGTGAGCTTTCGAGATTGAATAATAATAAACAATTTTTCTGGTATTGAATATTCTTGGAAAGAAAATTTTAACATTTTCATTGAAATTTTAAATAAAAAATAAATAATTATATACTTTTCAGTATAAATTACAAATAAATAAAAACTTTATATATGTTAAAGAAAAATATAAACTTTTTTAAAAGATCAAAAGAAAATTTAAAAATCATTTTAATTAGTTTAAAACTATTTCAGTTAGTTTAAATTAAATTTTCATTGATTAATTTTTTAAAAAACTACAAATAATATTCTTGGTTTGAATAGTTTACTGTTTTTTTTTTTTTTTTTTAATTATTACAAAACATATATTTAGGCATTCAAACAATAGAATAATTGAAACAAAAAAATAATAATTTGATTATATTTTTCTAAGAGAAAAAAAAAAAAATTAAAATTATGTTTTTACAGTCCAATAAACAATTTTAATTGAAAACTTCACCTTAAGCTTTAATTACGTTTTTTTTTTTTTTTTTTTAAATTAAGGATACATTTGAAAATTAGTCAAGTTAAAATTTATTTTATATATATATACTTGAATTTTTTATGCTTTTAATGCTTTGTATTCCAGTGAAATACTTGAAAAGAAATAAATAAAAAAAATAAAATACAAATGAACGAGAAATTCAAGACACAGTCTAACCCTCTAGGGTATGGTGTATGACCACGAACATCATCAATTACATTTAATGTTAGTTGGCCAAGAAAATAAAATGATAAAAATTATGCGACATTCAATATTCATAAGTACAAAAAAAAAAAAAAAAAATTAAATTAAATAAAATTGAAAAATGTCAAAGTAAAACTATATACTAACGAAATGAAAAGTAATAAAATTATTTTTAAATAAATAATATAAAATAATATAAAATAAAGATTAATGAATTTGTGTTATAAAAAACGTGTCTATTAGCATCGAGTAATGAATCCCAAGAAAGTAATTAAAGTTTTGTACAAGAAAATTTGTTGGAAAGATTTTTAAAGCCTGTACTTGCACTGCTAAACTAAAAGACAGTAGTTTTTTTAGATCTTGCCATTGAACAACATTTTTCATTCAGACTTGTCTACTTTTTTTTATTTTCTATTTTCATTTTTTTTTTTTTATCTTAATCTATCTAGCATATATATACTATTTTCTATTTTTATTTCAAAATAATTATAAATTATAACCAAGGTCAGGATGTCTGTCGGCAAAAGTGGTCAACTAAGCAAATTTAAAAAAAAACAAAAACAAAATAAAGACAATTATGAGTTTTAGTTTGTTAATAAAATCATTTACATTCATTTTTAGATAAAATTTCGATTGGAGACACCCTGTGAGCCAATTTTTTTAAAAACATAATAAAATAGAAAAATAACAACAAATTATTGATTTAATGTTAAAAATTATATTTAAACAATAATTTGTTGTTATTTTTTCATTTTATTTCATTTAAAAAAAAAATGGCTCACAGGATGTCTCTATAATCAAAATTCTATCTAAAAAGAAAAAAGTCTCAATTGATTTTTCTAATTTTTTAATTAAAAATTAATTATAGTTATAATTGTTTTTTTTTGTTTTTTTTTTTTAATATTTATTAAAAGTAATAAGCAAATAAAGTTTCTATTAACCATGGTGCCCTCAGCAGACTAATTTTACCGACGAACATCTTGGCCTTGATTATGACAAAAAAACTTTAAAAAATTAAAAATAATACTCGTGACAAGTTTCAGATTTTTAACAAGATTTTTATATAAGTATATATATTTTATATTTCTTGACTTTTTAGGTATTTTTTATACAAACAGAATTTTTATTTCTAAAAAACCAAAAAAATATAAAATTCTAAAATAATTGAACTCTCAACATTTTGTAGACATTGAGATAGAAAAAACGTGAAATTGGATGTATAAAAGTACAAAAATAAAAAAAAATAAAAAAACTTTGATCCTCAGAGTGTCTAAATCATTAAAAACTAAAAGAGACAAGGCGACATTTAATCCAGTATAAAGTACATCAAAGAAATAAATTTTATTTCAGTTCGTCTTATCTCATAATTTAATTTTCATATATCAATTTACTTTTAATATTATTCTTTTTATTTTTTAATAATTAATAAATTTAATAACAATATATTTTTATCATTAAATTTTATTATTAATAAAATAAAATTGGATGATCTAAAAACAAAGGTAGCTAAGAAAAATTAAAATTAATATTTTTAAATGTTAATTATTTTTTTATTAATACATATAGTATTCTTGTGGTCTGATAATAAATTTACAAGATTTTAATCTAAATTAATTAATACTAGATTACATTGGTTGTTCAATTGTAGCAAAAAGACACTCAAGTGAAGTGAAGTTAACTTGAAACTCTGACATTGATACACTTTATTATTCTAAAAATAAATTGCCATAATTACTACAAAAATTACAAACTATTTTACAGTAATAATATTTTCTAAAGATTTTGATTAAAATATTAAATATTACATGTAAAAAATATTATTTAATTATATTTACTGAGCAAATAAAATAAAATTTTTATTATCTTTTTTGGTTTCAGATGATTATTTTTTTTCATTCATCTTGGTCAACAAATTTGCTACTTGATTCAACAATTAATTACAGCATTGGTAAGTGATTTTTTAAATTATTTTAATATTAAAAATAAAATAAAAAAAAAAACTTGATATTTAATTTAAAAAACAAAATAAAATACAACTCAGTACAAATATATAGTTTAATGAAAAACATCAAAAAGTATATCACAAGTTTTTTTAACAAAAAAAAATAGAAAAATAAAAAGTGCGAAAAGATCTATAACTTGTTTTGCTTCAAACGTGAATAAAATAAAAAATAAATAAAAATAAGTTGCAGTAGTTTTATTCGCTCTAGTGTATATATATATACTAAATGAGTCAACTAATTTACGTAAATTTTTTTTTTTTTTTTATTATTTATTTTTTTCGTTAGTATGACTACTATCTACACGCATGACCAAATCTTGATCGACTCTTTGAAATTTTATTCAAGTATATATAGTTTCAAGTAGTACACTACTGAAATCTTTCAATTCACATTTGATTGACGTCAAAAAGTTGAATAATTGAATCAAATATATATACATGTGATAAAGTTTTTTTTTATTTAGCTTAAAATATAAATTCAAATGTTGAGAATTATTTGACAAAAGAAAATGAATATATATATAATGTAAAATCTACTTTACCTGAATTTCTAGTATGGTCTTCCTCTACGTGATCATATTACTGAATGTCTAGCTTAGCTTTGCAATACATTCATATTTGTCAATGAAGAATAGAAAATAATTTAAAAATTTTATAATAAATAAATAATAAAAATTAATATTTTATCATAAAATTTTTGATATTATTTAATATAAAATTTCATTTAAATTGTTATCAAAATTTTAAATAAAAATAAAAGTAATTTTATATATTATTTATGAAAAATTTAAAATAATAATAATAATAATATTTAATCGGTTTACACATCTTAATTATCTATGAAAATTAAAAGCCATTAACCTTGTGTTCATACAGTTGGTTTGTGACACGGTCTTGTACAAGTGTTTAAACCAAAGTACTCTTGACATGAGTTTTTAGGATAAAGTGTATGATGCTGAATACAGATGTATAATGTAAATTAATGCACATACAAGTGCATAACTTATATAACATTATATATATACAAGATAAACTTAAAATGGTATCATACATCTTTTCTAGAGTCATCCAAGACCGCTTTTTAGCTATATCATTTTATCTACATTCAAAACTTTATAATTATTCTTAAATTTTACTATAAATTATGACCAAAACCTGACAAACTTTTATTATTATTTTATATAATAATAATTAGGCCTCTAGAATTATTTATACAAATGACAAGTCTATATTTATATGAATTTAGGGTGTTGGTTCCCCTCAAAACTCATGATCTATAGCTCTTGAAAGATTCTATAAAATGAACTCATGTTACTTAATGAATGCTCTACAAGATAGGTTGAAAAAATATTGAAAAATAATTTTCTATAATTTTTAAAATTAATTACAAGTTAATTTACATGAATTTGGAGGATTTGCACTATCTCAAATTCATAATCTAAACCTGGGAAAATTCCCAAAAATTTATACAATGTTTGTTTTTTGATGATCTACAAGATAGGCTAAAAAAATATCGAAGAATAATTTTTTATCAAAAAACGCTATTTCTGAAAAAATGGCCTAACTTTGAGCTACTGGATCTGTTTATGGTCAATTTTATAACTTCAGATGATTCCTATTGGTGTTAAAAAAGTCATAGCACATTGCTAAAGTATTTACTTAATGTTTCTGTCGTGTTTAAAAATATAGAAATAAAAAAAAAAAATTATTTTTTTAATCAATTTTATATATAAAATAAATTTAATATTTGAAATATTTTTGTAAAATTTAAAACATTATTATTTGCAAGAGATTTCATTTGTTGACTTTGCGGCAAGAAACGTTATGTGACCAACATAAATATAATAGTGAATATATTGGTTGTAGTAGAGTTTGTTTCTCTCATGGGAATATAACTTGGTAAATATAGCATTTGCCAGCAGAAAATATTATGGGATTTGTTTTTTGTAAATAATAAAATAGATTTTATTTATTTATTTATTTATTTTTGTTTTGTTGATAAAACTTAAAAATTTAAATTTAAATTTGTTAAAGTAATTGATTGCTTATAAACAAGTTAATCTGTTTTACAAAAATTTGGAAAACAAATTAACAAACAAATAACAAAATTGGGATTTAATAGTTATTTGAAAACAAAGTAGTTGGTTTTATTTTGATGTTATCAATTATTGATATCACAGTGAGACAACTACTTTTACAATTACTCGAAATATTTTGAAAATTAATTTATAAAATGAAGATATTATTTATCTAAAGGTAACATGGTATCTTTATTTGATAAATAAATTGTTATGATTCATTGAAATAGTAGTAGTTTTACTATTCAGTTACCATTATAAAAGACAGCCACTTTTATATTTACCATTTGTAGATCAGGAAGAAAATCCGTTTCAACAACTCTTACCTTCTAAATTGAATCAATAATATATTCAAACTCAATAACATTTTTTTTAAAAAATAAATAAATATTCATTTTATAAAACTTTTTTTAAAAAAAAAAAAACAAATTGAAATATATAACTATATTTTTTTACGATTTCCTAATGTTAATTTAACTGATGTAAAAAATTTTCTCAATATATATTCAAACTAAAATAAATTTTAACAACTATATAATTTATTATCAAAAAAATTATAAAAAAAAAAAAAAAACCAAGCATATTTCTATTGAAAAATAAAAAATTTACGAGTTAAGCAAGTACAAAATGGTTCGTAAAACAAAATAAATTTTACGAGGTAGTAACGACAAAATTACGATAAATGTCGTATATTGTAGTGCCTTGAAATTCCCTAATTACATTTTCGTTTTAGCTATCTCGTTTATATACTTTTCATTCAATATATATATTATATAAGTATATATATGGGCAGCACACCATCATGCTGTGAGTTGTCGTACCACTTGACTGCTTGTGCTTTTCTCTTTAATTTCTAATATACCTATATTAATTTGCCTCCCATTGCATACACCCTCTCAATGCACGCTCTGTGAGACATTAAAATTACTCTCACAAGGTAGTCTGCCTTCGATAATTACATTACGAGGCAAACTCTAACGGCTGGTCTTGTCTTGGTGCCAGTACAAATTCAATTATGAATTGATTGTTCAACTTTTTCGCGGCTTAAAAAACAAAAGTGATAAAATATCATATTAAAATGAATAAATTTTTTTAAGTATACATATATAATAAAAATTTATTTATAAAATTTATAATAAAAAATATATTTTATTATATTAAAAATTATATTTATTATAAAAAAAAAAATCATCAAATTATAAGTTAGAAAAAAAAATGATAAAGAAAATAAATAAAAAATAAAAAAATTCTGTCAAAAAGTCAGCACTCAAATTTAGTGATAAGCAAACTTGTCTATTTTTCAGTAGTAAAGGGATGATATTATAAGGGGAAGAGGGTGCATATATCTGTGCGTTAGTTTATCTGACTGATGGACAAGTTTTAAAAGTAAACGTTGGCAAAATCTTTAATTTGACAACTTTTTTTTTTTTATACCAAATTTATTTATCTAATTTTCATTTTTTTTATATTTTCCAATACTTTTTTATGTATATACAGATACTTTTGACATACTTTGATTAGACATGTTGAATAAAATAACGACGATACTTTGCTTTCGTTTTGATCAATAAAAAAAAAAAATAAATTTATTAATAATAATAGCAAAAAAAAAAAAATATAATAATAATAAATATTACTAAACCCCTTTTGAAATGAAAACTTTCATGTATGACGACGGATATGAGAAATGCCAAAAAAGTTTGATAGGAAAATCGGATGTATGCTTGTGATATATATAGGTATACATTTAGATATTGTTACATATAAAAGTTGAGATATTGAAAAAACGATATATATAAAAAGCAAAATTCAACTAATTTTTATTTGAAATAAAATAAATTAAAAAAATTTGTATGTTCACTGAAATGAAAGACAAAAATTGACAAATAAAAATTCCATAAATATAGATATACATACATTTATATAACAATAAGTTAGAATAGCAATTACAGATGAATACAATGTAATATTTTACTGTCAATGATATATATTATTTGAATTGTTCATGCCAACAGAATGGTTACAGAAATATCGGTTCTTCTCTTAGCTATATGTACTTTTTTCATATATATTTAATGGAAAATGCATATCTCTCAGTATGCAGTAATAAAATGAATAAAAAAATAAAAAATATACATCCAATACATAAAAAATCATCATTTTGACATATCATAAAATTTATTAAATATATATTTAAGTTACAAAATTCTTAGCATGTACAATATGTATGTATATATATATATTATTTTTTTTTTTTTTTACCCTATATTTCTATGTATTTTTATGTACTTATTTTTGAAATATATAAATTAACATTCGAGTTGAGCCATATGAAAGAAATTTTTTTTTATTAATTCAAGTCACGTGGTTGTAATAACTGTTACTATGAAAAAAATGAAAAATAAAAAATAAAAACTCAGGAAAAAGATTTTGTAGCAACGAAATGACTTTGAGAGGTAGCTATAGTATTTTGTGTGCCAAAATTGTGGCTGCTCGCGGCATTCACACAGCCGGTGGCCTATAAATCTTACAAAATAACCTAATAACAAGATTCACCGTAAAGACTTTGTACAAGTATAATTTATTTAACAATTCATTGGCAAACGAGAAAAAAAAAAAGCATATTCTCATCTATATAACAGTATGTTTCCTAAAACTTGAAGCTCATTGGTAAAAAAAAATAAGTATTAAAAAAATAAATGAGTGAGTAAAAAAAATAATAAAAAAAAAAGAATGAAAAATCAAGAATAAAAATAAAAGTTAGTGGATAGTTGGCTTTTATCCAAGTAACATACACTGCTGGGTCAATCGGTTGGGCGGTTTTTTTTTTTTTCCGAGGGGTATGAAATTTTTATTCGACATGGGGTTCGTTAAGGAAACGAATCGAAACTATGTCGCCATCCAATTCGATAAGATTAAACGATGATCTTGGCAAAAGGTACCAAATACTATATTTTTTTTTTTTTTTATTTTTTTTCATTTTTTATCAACTGGCTGAACCGCATACCCAGTTCCCAGGATAAAAAATGAGAAAATAAATAGAAAAAAAAATATATATACCTATATATATTTAAAAATTGTGGAAAAATAAATCTAGTAGCTGGTTAAGACATTTCACTAAAATTGAAAATTTTATTTATATATGAAATACTCTAACGCGTACCTCCCTTTAGCTGTGTACTTAATTTTTCATGCCATCAGAAGCCTGCCAGCCTCATTTCCATCTTGAGTAGTCTAGACTAGTTTCTGGAAAGGAAAAGAAAAAAAAATAGTTATAATAATGATAAAATAAGCAGGAGACAATTTCACGTGTGGTTTTCTTTTTATATATATTTATTATCTACCACAACCTTCAAGTATAATCCATAAAAAAAATTTTTTTTTTCTCATCTTTTTTACCCTCTTGACATTCTTACAATCACCATTTTCATTATTTACAAGCTCAAACGTCACAGCTAATTGAGTGTGGTTCATTTATTTATTTATTTATTTTTTAAATATTATTATTTAAGAAGTTTATTGAAACAAAATTTATCTACTTGACAATTTTATATATACAATAAAAAGTCTTTACTGTTCTCTTGAGTAAACAATTGATTTTTTTGAAAAATAACTTTTTTCATAATTTTTCAAAAAAAAAAAAAACAAATTTGTTTGATACACATATATATTTTACTGAAGAACAAATTGAGTTTGATAAATTATGATTTATTTATTTATTTATTTATTTTATATAAACAGTTTGTCGATCAATCAATTTATCTATTTATTTTTTTTCTATGAAAATTAAGCTTTTTTTATTGAGATTAATTTGATTTTTTTTATAAAAATAAAAAAATATATAAAAAAAAAATTGTTTGTGTGTAAAGTTAATCAAGAAATAATTTCAAAGCAATAAATAAAGTTAAACGAGTTTTGGGGTCGACAGGATCGTTTCAACTTTGAGTCAGGAAGTGAGTCCTGACCACCCATTCGGAAGTGCCTTCAACCCAGTCGGAAACTCGCGGTTATCTATAATGTTGGTTAACCAATATAGTTTACGAATCTAGACACAAGTGGATTTACCAACAATGTAATGTCAAATGTCAAAGACATTTCTAATGAAACGTTTTATACTATTTTATCAAAGACGCTAATGTCTTCCTGAATATCATTCCAAATTTGTTGAAATATATCTGACAAAATAAATTTTACAATATGTCAATTCAGTCATTGTTAATTTGTATTTTTTATTTTTGATGTGTAAACATCTTTAGGCGCGGGTTGATAGAGAGTAAAAGTAAAAAAAGTAGAAAAAGACGTCATTTCCGTTATTCGCCGTCCTTCTCTAAAAATATATCCATTACTTTTTAATATATATAAGAGGCGCCGTGGTAACCGTCAGTCAACCGTCGATAAATGTTACCATCAAGCGTTCTGTAATGTCGCTTTTATTATTGTATACTTATATAGTGAGAGTTATATATATAAGGTTATAAGCTGTCAGAATTATTGTTGAGTAAAAAAAAAAAAATTATATACATATTATTGAATTTCCATATTTCCATAATAAAAAATTATTTACCTAAGCAGGATCTACCACCCATGCATGGGTAATAAAAAATTACCCACAATTATATTCCTAATTATTTACGTATACTTTTGCAATTATATATACCTTTGCAATTACATATACCTCAGCAATTATATATACTTAGCAAATATATACACTTAGCAATTATATATACTATTAGCAAATATTTATGCTTAGCAAATACATATACTTAGCAATTATATATGCTTATCAAATGTATACACTAAGCAATTATATTTACTATTAGCAATTATATATACTTAGCAATTATATATACTTAGCAATCATATCTATACTTGGCAATTATATATACTTAGCAATTATATATTTTCTTAGCAATTATATATATACTTAGCAATTATATATACTTAGCAATTATATATACTTAGCAATTATATATACTTATAGCAAATATATATTCTTAGCAATTATATATACCTTTGCAATTATATATACCTTAGCAATTACATGTACCTTTGCAATTATATATACCTTTGCAATTACATATACCTTAGCAATCATATATACTTAGCAAATATATATACTTAGCAATTATATATACTTAGCAAATATATATACTTAGCAATTATATATACTTAGCGATTATATATACTTATAGCAAATATATATACTTAGCAATTATATATACCTTTGCGATTATATATACCTTAGCAATTACATGTACCTTTGCAATTATATATACCTTTGCAATTACATATACCTTAGCAATTATATATACTTAGCAAATATATATACTTAGCAATTTTATATACTATTAGCAAATATATATCCTTAGCAAATATATATACTTAGCAATTATATATACTATCAGCAAATATATATACTTAGCAATTACATGTACCTTAGCAAGATCTACCAACCATTATGCATGGGTAATAAAAAATTACCCGCAATTATATTCCTAAGCATTTATGTTTTTTTTTTTTTTACTGATCAACAATAATTGTATGAAAATAGAATAGAAAAAGAATAATAAAATAAAAAAAAAAATATTTTAATAAATAAATTAAAAAAACCGTGTTAAATGTGTATGTATTATTATCATTTTGTTAAATTCCATCAACACGCCGCAAAGATGTTTACACATAATTAACCCGCGAGTCTAGAATGGCTCACAATTTTTTTTTTATTTTTCTATTACATATATATCATGACATGCAACAGAATAATTTATGTTAATTAAATTTATAAATACATTATAAAAGAATTTAAATTAATTTTTAATTTTTTAACCAAGTAATTATTAAAACATACGTTTAAATTGTTTTTTTTTGCATTTGAATGATTAAATTAATTATAACTTTAATAAAAGTAATAAAAAATTTTAATTTTTAATTAGTAATGTGGGCTACAGGTTAAAAAAATTTATTTAATTTTTCAATTATCAAAATAATTATTTTTATAAATAAATTAAAAAAAATATAAAAGAATAGGATATATATTTTTAATTTTTTTTTTATGTCAAAAAATAAAATAATATCAAATGTCAAATATCAGTTTGTACGTGACAGGCACTCGTAATCGTTTGCTATTTTGAGTATATATATCTATAAAATTTGTCGACTTGATCTTCTGATACTTGTATCGCTTTATGATATTCCAACACTCAAAATTTTTATATTATTTTTCTTCATTTTATTCAACAGCAATACTATTTTTATTCATGACAATGATGTACATATATATCGATCACTTTGGCAAACATCTTATCCATATTTTATAAAAAAAAAAAGGTGACATTTTATACGATTTATTTAAAGAGTTCAACTGCAAGTCTTGGATGATTTTACTGGTTTATATTTATACCGATAAGCTTACATCACAACAGAGCTTAGTTTTTTATATTTTTTGTTGATAAAAGTTTTGTCAAACAAAATCGTTGAATATATGAAAAATGTATTGTAAAAATAATATTGTTGTTGAAATTCTCTTATATGTCTTGTTGAACAATTTTTTTTTTTATTTATAGTTGAATTTATATACATTGACACGCATTTTATACTATTATTTATTTTTTTTTATTTTATTTTTTTCTTCTATGTGACTTGCATTCACAACCAAAATAACATTTTTATTTTATCCAACACAATCGGTTTTTATTTATTTTTTTTGTTCTCAAGACACAAAAGTCAAAAATAAAACAAAAAAAAAAAAATAACAAGTTTGGTACTGAGGCAATGTGACTTTGTTGTTTCTAACAATCTCAATGGTTTTTGAGAATTTTAAAAAAGCTTTGGGTACAACTGTAATCGTACAGAAGGTAAAAATAAGAGAAAAATGAAAAAAATTTAAAGTTAAAAAAAAGAGAAAAATGAAAAAATAATCATGACGTGACGATAAAAAAAAAAAAAAACTAAAATGGCCTGAAAGAAAAATTGGAGAAAATCACTTTGAGACACTTTTTTTTTTATTTTTTATAAACTTTTTATTGAGTTTAAAGTTTTTTGAGGTGATATCCAAGACAGAGACATTTCTTGTAATTAACTGTAGCAAAACTCTAAAGAAAAGTTTGAAATTCAGTTGAATTGTGTTTTCAACAATGGATTTATAAAAAATTTATTTTTAAAAAATTATCTATGTGTCCAATTGAATATTATATTTAAAATATTTTTTCATTTGTCTAACACTAGTTACATTATTTTTTTATATAATTTTATTTGTATATAATTAAAACTTTACTATATATTTTGAAATAATAAAATTACAACACATTGTCTATTCAACATTGTTTATTCAATTAAATTAATATAAATTAATTATTATTTTTGTTGTAAAGTTTATTCAAAGATATACACAAAACTAGAATTATTATCAAAATAATATAATTAAAATAAATAAAAGTTTTTCATTTATTTATAAAAATAATATTATATATTAAAATTTTCAACAAATAATAATATTATCTAGACTTATATATCAAAGTATATTAAAGTTATTTTTTAAAGTTCCATTAGCTATATGAAAACCTAAATATATATATATATATACTTAATAAATATTTGAGTCATCTTGGTCTAATATAACAAACATGAATAAATAAATTAAATTTAAGTATTTTTATTTTTATATAGTCATGGGAGTTTAATAAATCATTTGTATATTGAATGTAAGTTTAATGAAATAATCAATGTTTTTTATTTTTATAAAGTTGAGAATATGACAGACAAAATTCAAGTCATCAAAGTATATATTTAATATAATTTTTTTTTTTTTTTTTTTTCATTTTATAATACCAGAATGATGGCATGTTTTTAACATGGTGGTTCTTGTCTTTCATAATTACTAGTTATTTAAAATGATTTTAAATTTTATTGGACTTCCACGCAAACTCTTACCTCCGACTTAAGATCATTTTTGTGAAAATAAGACATTTTATTACGTTACAATTTCATCGGTCAATGATTGAATTGAGCTAACAACAATGAAAGACGTTGTTTACAATCATAAAATAAATTATTTCTATTCATTTTGAAATTTTATTGGACTTTGACGCAGACTTTTACCTCTGACTTGAAATTTCTTTGTAAAAATGAGGCATTTTCGTTAATATAAATTTTTTTACGTTACAATTCCATCGAATAATAATTGAATTGAGTCAACAACAATGGAAGACGTTGTTTCCAATCATTGAGTGAATTATTTCTATTCAATTTGAAATTTTATTGGACTTTGACGCAGACTTTTACCTCCAACTGAGAGTCATTTTCAAGAAAATAGGGCATTTTTGTTAAAATAAATTTTTCTCGGTTAAAATATTGAAATATTATGAGCGAATTGTGTTAACAACAATGGAAGACGTTGTTTACAAGCATAAAATGAATTATTTCTATTCATTTCCAAATTTTATTGGACTTTGACGCAGACTTTTACCTCCGACTGAGAGTCATCTTTGAGAAAATAGGGCATTTTTGTTATTATAAATTTTTCTGAGTTAAAATATTATGATATTATAATTGAATCGAGTCAACACCAATGGAAGACGTTGTTTAAAAGCATAAAATAAATTATTTCTATTCATTTTAAAATTTCATTCGACTTTGAAGATAACTTCTACCTCCGACTTGGAGTCATCTTTTTGAAAATGAGACATTTTTGTCAATATAAATTTTTCTACGTTACAATTTTATCGAATAATGATTGAATTGAGTCAACAACAATGGAAGACGTTGTTTACAATCATAAAATAAATTATTTCTATGCATTTCGAAATTTTATTGGACTTTGACGCAGACTTTTACCTCCGACTCAGAGTCATCTCTGGGAAAATAGGGCATTTTTGTTATTATAAATTTTTCTGAGTCAAAATATTATGATATTATGACTGAATTACGTCAACAACAATGGAAGACGTTGTTTTCAGTCATTAAATAAATTATTTCTATGCATTTCGTAATTTTATTAGACTTTGACGCTAACTTTTACCTCCAACTCAGAGTCATCTTCAAGAAAATAGGTCATTTTTGTTAAAATAAATTTTTCTACGTTACAATTCCATCGGATAATGATTGAATTGAGTCAACAACAATAAAAGACGTTGTTTTCAGTCAATAAATAAATTATTTTTATTCAATTTGAAATTTTATTGGACTTTGACGCAGACTTTTACCTCCGACTCAAAGTCATCTCTGGGAAAATAGGGCATTTTTGTTAATATAAATTTTTCTGAGTCTAAATATTATGATATTATTATTGAATTTAGTCAACAACAATGGAAGACGTTGTTTCCCATCATAGAATAAATTATTTCTATTCATTTTGAAATTTTATTGGACTTTGAAGATAACTTTTACCTCCAACTCAGAGTCATCGTCAAGAAAATTGGGCATTTTTGTCAATATAAATTTTTCTACGTTACAATTTCATCGGATTATGATTGAATTGAGGCAACAATAATGGAAGACGTTGTTTACAATCATAAAATAAATTATTTCTATGCATTTCGAAATTTTATTGGACTTTGAAGATAACTTTTACCTCCGACTTAGAGTCATCTTTGAGAAAATAGAGCGTTTTTGTTAATATAAATTTTTCTGAGTCAAAATATTATGATATTATAATTGAATTGCGTTAACAACAATGAAAGACGTTGTTTTCAGTCATTAAATAAATTATTTCTATTCAATTTGAAATTTTATTGGACTTTGAAGATAACTTTTACCTCCATATTAGGGTCGTCTTTGTGAAAATGACACATTTTTGTTTAAATAAATTTTTCTCCGTTAAAATTTAATCAGATTATGATTGAATCGAGTCAACACCAATGGAAGACGTTGTTTAAAAGCATAAAATAAATTATTTCTATTCATTTTAAAATTTCATTCGACTTTGAAGATAACTTCTACCTCCGACTTGGAGTCATCTTTTTGAAAATGAGACATTTTTGTCAATATAAATTTTTCTACGTTACAATTTTATCGAATAATGATTGAATTGAGTCAACAACAATGGAAGACGTTGTTTACAATCATAAAATAAATTATTTCTATGCATTTCGAAATTTTATTGGACTTTGACGCAGACTTTTACCTCCAACTCAGAGCCATCTTTATAGGGCATTTTAGTCTAAATAAATTTTTCTACGTTAAAACTTTATCGAATTATCCACGAAATTTTTTTTTGTATATATTAATTTTTAAATTATGTACATCATTTTATATAAAAGTAAATGAATTATAATAATAATAATAGTATTGTCTATTAAAAAATAAAGTTTTATTTGAAAACTCGTTGACGTTGAACAAACCACTATTGGTATTTTTAAAGCAAAGGTTTCAAAGAGATTTATCTCTTTCTTGTGGTCCCACGAGAAATGTGCAGCAAAAGAAAATAAAAATAAAATATATAAAAAAAAAAAATAGTCCAAATAAATAAATAAAAAAATAGTTAAACTAACCACACATGCACACACAAACATGGTTGTACGTTTGAAAAAGTTTTAGAAAAAACTATTTCACATTGTTGAGAAAAAGTCCTGGCAATGTCAGAACAAAATATAATTCAACTGTAACTTAAACTCGATAAATCGATTGATTTAAAAGTTATAAACATAAAAATATCCATATAAAAAAGTGACAATAATTAATTAATATAAAATTACCATTAAAATCAAAATTACAAAATAAATATTCAAATAATACTTGCACGATATTGATATTTACTGTTATACAAATTATTTTTCTCTTTTTTTTTTTTTTTTCTTTCAAAAAAAAGAGGAAAAATTGTGTAAACATTTAAGCTGACATGACTATACATATTTTATATTTCACCACAAAATACATTAATTATAAAAATCATAAATATCAAAAAAAGATAAACTTGTTTATTATTTATATACATTCTATTATTTCATATTTTTTTATCAATATTTAATTTACTTTTTATGATTCATAAATTTTTAATAATAATAATATAAATTAAATATAAAATAAAAAGTATATTTTTTTTTAAATTTAATAAATATACTTAAAATTATACATTGCATCAAAGTTTATTAACAACTTTTGTTTAAAAATTAAATTACAGTTTTTAGTAAAATTATATTGAGAGGTAATTATTGTGGTAATAGTTGACATTCGGTGTTTGACACTAAACATGTATTATATTTACAGTAAAATATAAAGTTAAAATTTTCATTCAATTTTGTTCTGTATATATATATTGAATAATAAACAACTAAAAGTGTCTGTAACAACTGGTACACATGATATTTCTCAAAGCTCTATTTTCACTATTTATATATAAAATAAATATATATAACATGCATGTTATTTATTTCAACTCTCACACTGCCAACAACAAAAACAAAAACAACAACAAAAACAACAACGATAACAATAACAACAAAATAACAACAATATACTTTTACCTTTACCATCATCATCATCATCAACGTCAACTGTTTTTTTATATATATTTTCTTTCTCACAACATTTGTCTGATTGTTTAATGATGAAACTTGTATTACAAAATAGCCACAAAGTAATTTCACTACAATCAACAATTTCCTAAAATGTGACTATGTTGTTTATGACTGAGGGGGTGTATATTATCAACATTAATACAATATGTATTGAACTAATCTACTTGGATGAAGGGAATAGATGTAAGCCAATTGAGTGTAATTGGCATAACTTGGTGGTCCTAGTGGAAATGGTTAAACACGTTAGTTATTTGAGCCAGTTGATTGTGAAGTTAATAATGTGTTTGTTAGGTTATACATTTCTTCATTAAAATTAAATGATATTAAATGTTTGATATTGATCTTATAAATATCTATGATGACATTTTTATTTATTTATTTATTTATTTATTTATTTATAATTAGCATTTAATTTCAACCTAATTATTATATATACTATTTTTTTTTTATTTTTTTTTTTTTTTTTTAGTTTACAAAAAATAAAATAAATACAAGTCTGAGATTTTTTTAAAAATTTTTTTTTTTCAGGTAGATTACACACCAGAATTCTTGTATTTGTTTTAAGTCTTTTTTTTTTTTTGTTTCTTTATTACTTTGTTCCTTTGTATATGTACATGTAGAGATTTTTTTTTTTTAATTCAAGAGAAGAATAAGAATTGTCTTCAGGTATTATTCTTCGTGTTCACATTGGTGTACCAAGTGTTTTTTTATTATTTTTTTTATTTCTCCCTCTGAGTAAACTCACTTGGCATCATACAAAAGACTTGACGTTACTCGTTTGCGTGCTTTTTTTAAAAAAATAATATACGAAAAAAGGGGTAAATTTAGTAGTAAATTTTAAATTTTTTTGTATTTTGGTATATATTTTTTTTATTTTAACGTTTAAACGAAATATATGTCACTCGTCGTTGCATTATGCCAATTGTTTTTTTTTTTTTTTTTTTTTTTGTTTTTTTTTTTACTCATGTATTTTTTACTTTTTCTTCATTTCCTTTTTTTTTTTATCTCAGAATACATATTCAGAAAATTATATCTGATAAAAAAATTTTTGTATAACCGAGTATTTTCACCTTGATATTTTTTCAACGAGAATATTACTGCCAGATGTTGAATTATCTTATCTATCGTAAAATAAAAATATTTTTGCATAACAATGGCATTCACATCAGTGAGATTTATAATATTGATGTTAAAAAAAAATAAAATATAATAAAAAAAAAAAATTGTTTATATTGAATTTTTAAAATTATGAAAATATTTGTCATATTATTTTTAATTAAATTTATATTGATTATTTTCAAATTATTTTCATATCATATTTAAATTAAAAATTATTTATAAAATATTTTTATATAATTTGGTATTTACAATTTCAATAATTTTCTCGGTGGATATATTAAAACACTTTTCAAATTCCAATGTGATGCATTTTTTTTTCAATTGAGTAAATCAATGTATATAAATAAATTTGTGGCTGCAATTTTTCATTTTTTTTTTTTTATTTTCACAATATAAAATAATTTATAATTTTTTATTATTTTTTTTCATTGTATTCGTGTCAAGTCTGTCTGCATGAAATTAATAAAGTCTAGGTCTCAAAAGCATAAAATTACAAGTAAAAAAAAAAAAAAAATAAAAATAAAAGTTAATAAAAAATGAAACTGTCTAGCCCAACTCAAAGAGTAATTTTATCTCAAACTGAATATCTAAATAATTTCAAAATTTGATGAAAAAAAGAAGAAAAAAAAAAAAATGATCCACATAATTTTTCCATTTGAATAAATAAATAAATAAATAAATATAAATATAAAAAATGCATGTTTATTTTGTTAAAACAATATTAATAATAATACAAAATTAAAATATTCAATTGATTATTTTACAAGGGCACATGCTAATGTTCAAATTTAAAAAACACTGTATCAACAAATGTAGACATATTCGATTATAATTTACCAGTAAAATAAAACTATCGTAAGCAATTTCATATATAAACAATTCAATGCAAATACTGATGCTATTTGTAAGCTAATTTTCATTATCAGCTTTTCAATCGTTATAGTACTGAAACATTAATGAGTCAATTGTCATTGGATATATTTTACAATTGTGATATAAAATTTTATTTTTATTTTTTCATTCAATCCATTTAAATAAATATAACAATTTAAAATCAAAAAATTAACAATGGCTTCAGTTGTCAAGTAATTTATTTGTAAATTATTTAAAATTATTTATAAAAATAAGTTGGATTTATAAATTTTATTGATATAATTTATTTATTTTTATTTATTTATTCAATTAATTAATAAATAAATAATTAATTAAAATAAAAAAATTAACACAATATATATATATTTTATAATTATTTCATAAATTATTTCTATAAATCAGAGCAATTAATTATTGATGGCTTTAATTTATAAATAAAAAAATTTTTTTTTGTAACTAATTAATAACTGTTTAATTTAAATTTATATTTTAATATTATTAATAATTAAATATTTCAAATGACTTTATTTAAAAATAATATATATTAAATATTTATTCACAAAAAAATCAAAAAGCTAATTACAGTATGCATGAATAAATAATTTTTTTTTTTTATTAAAATAATCCAAATTTTATGCTATTAAATATTTGTTAAACTTTTATTTTATCAATTTGAGTTTTAAAGTTTTAATATTCAAATTATTATTTTAATTTATTTTTGTATTATCAAATTTAAAAACAATAATCAGTCATTTACTATAATTTTAAATATATCAATGGTTCTTATTCAAACAAAGTAATGCATTTTATAAATGCATCTTGGTATAAATGTACAAGTTGATATAAAAAATATACATACAATTAAAACTGATTACATATATGAATTTATATATATATATATAGTGATATTAATTAAACATTGAGATTAATGGAAATGTCAAAGCAGACATTGAATCAGTTGATGATGGATTTGATGCTTGATATAGTTAAATTTCCTAATCAAACTCACGTGTATAAATTGATCATGCAATATTGCCATTTCATTTGGTCATATCCAGCTGATTTATAATTAAATATCATTAGAAAAAATTAATATTAATATTATTATATCAGTATAATTTCATTTATTTTAATTATATATATATATTCTGTTTTAAAAAAAAGTTTATAAAAGTAAGCTAAAAAAAAGTTTACCCATTCAATATTTGATATATGAAAAAGATAAATACATATAGCATATTTTTTTTTTGTTAAATAATTTTTCGTTGAATTTTTAAGTTTTTTATAAACTTGGTTCAAGGTAAACTGTGTTGTTCCAGTTGGAAAATTTCCAGAAATGAGAGATATCATATGTTGGAAAATTCATATGGTTTTGTGTCCAGTAGTTTG
Organism: Lysiphlebus fabarum; assembly: GCA_011426435.1. Classification (NCBI taxonomy): domain Eukaryota; kingdom Metazoa; phylum Arthropoda; class Insecta; order Hymenoptera; family Braconidae; genus Lysiphlebus; species Lysiphlebus fabarum. The sequence continues at coordinate 252,069 of WSYQ01000105.1, forward strand.
ATGCTTGTTGTAACTGACTGGTTTTGAGCTTCAATATATATTTTTTTTCAACATACATTTACATAATATACAGTAGACTTTATTAACATTCGTTACTTGATAAAAATTTTCATGACAGATTCATTGTGTCTGTATTACATACTCAACTATATATTGTAGAATCAGTGTATATTATTGATACCACAGTATAAAGTTTTTTGTGCCAAAAAAAATTTTTTTTTTCATATATAATTTTCTATCCTCTTTTTTATCTTTCACTTTGGATAAATAGTTTTATTTTTTTTTTATCTTTTTCGATTTGTTTTTTTTACATTTTCTTTTATTTTATTTAAAAAATAAAAAAATATAAAAATTTTTTTTTCATCTTATGGCACCCACAATACTCTACTATACTTTCAATGATTTTTTTATTATTTTTTTTTTCTTTACAGTACTTGTATTATTTATTTATTTATTTATTTTACATTTTTTTTTCTTTTTAATACTTATTTTTTATTGTTATTTTGTTTTACTGTCATTTCTGATTTTTTTTTTATTCTTTTTTTTTTTTTTTGAAAGAAGCTTTTAGTTTGAGCATTACATGAAAGAGCAATGTGGTATTGGGCATATAGGTATATGAAAAAGTATCATATCGATTTTTGTATTGTAGCAAACTATTTTATATATATACACAGTTTGTCTTATATATATAATCTAATGTTGAATATATATTCTGTGTAAGCATAAATAAAATAAGTTTGTCTATGGCTATACTAGTGTGTTTAATATTAAAATACTGAATAATTAGGTATCGACTACTGTGGCTATTTTTTGTTTTTTTTTTTGCTACTTTTAATGTAGCCAAGTTTCCATGAAGGATTTTCTCGTGTTACAAAGCAGTTAACAATTGTTAAATATGCTATTATATAGTCTCTCTATATAAAGCTTTGACGTCAAATTTATAAATAATATATCTTGACAAATATAATCTTTAATCTTTAATTTATCAAAATTTTATCGGTATTTTCATTTACTCAAAATTATATATATATTTTTAAATTTTATATATATTTATAATTTATTGATTATTACCATTATTATTATGTTAATAAACTTTGACACTTTAAAATAGAATTTCAGATAAATAGGTCATATTTTTTTATTTTCTTCATAAAATTTATTTTTATCAAACAAAAATTTTTCATAATTTTTTAATATTTTTAATTTCATTGACATAAAATATAATTACTTTTTCTAATTTTAATGAGTCTATAGATAAATGTAATATTTTGAATTATCTTTTACAATTTAATTTAGTAATCATGAATGAATGTAGCCACTGATATTTATATAACAATATTAATTCATCATCTGTGCAATTCTATGATGCAATACATGTATGCATTTTATTTTTATGATAATAACATTTCGAAATATGCGTTTACAATTATATTGTAAATATTACGATCAATATTAACTTGAATATAATATAGGTATATTCATATACAAACAGGGTATACATATATAAATTATACAAAATATTTACTCTCTTTCACCTAACCGTGTTGATGAGAAATACAGACTTATAATGTAAATTACTTATGCATCAATAATTGATGTAGAAACCTTCATTTACAAGTTCATAAATTAATAAATTAAATACATATAAAGTCACAAACAATATCAAATAATTATATATACAATTGTTTCTTTTGCACATATTAAATTTACATCAAGTATAACTTTTGTAAATAAATTTACTCAGTATTTCTGTTGTATATTTTGACAAGTAGGTTGCATACATATAAATGCACTGGATTTGTTGATGATTAGAACGTTTGTTACTTGTCAGAATCATTGTTTGGTTTTTTTTTTTTTTTTTTCAAAGTAAGACGGTATGTTTCATTCAAAAATAATGCCAACAACAATAAATGTAGAAAAAGTTTTTCAAAAGAGCCGCTAGCTAAATTTTACAAAACACAAAAAAAAAAAAAAAATACATAAAAACAGGGAATAAAACAAAAAGTAATTTTAAAATGAGAAAATTATATTTGAAGCTTTACAGGAGATTTTTTTCATTATTTATCATTGCACAGAAAATATAAAACTACATATTTTTAATTTTTTTTTTTTTTTTTCTTAGCTGTGTATGACTTATTGTTGAGTTGTACTACTTATTTTTGTTATACGTATACTTTAAGCGATTAAATGAAAAAAACATTTTTAATGTATTTATATTTTTATTTATTTATTGAAAGAATATATAAATAAATAAAAATATGTAAATAATAAATGAAAAAAAAAGGGATAGAATACATTAAATAAATATCCCATTTGTTTTATCTGTCTGTCAAAGCACTGATACAAAATAAAAAAGAGTTTTGTGTGTGTGTTTTTTTTTTTTTCCAAACAAAGGATGTTTAATATATAAAAAAAGTGATAAAAAAAAAAAAAAAATAATAAGGTATCAAAATGTAATCGAAATGATGCAAAAAATTGTCATCTCAAGCAGTGACAATGACAAGACACTCAAAGTATAATCGTTACGAAAAAAATCCTCAACGTAAATTAAATAGTAGTAAAATAAATTTCAAGTTTTTCATTTGTTGTTTTAAATTCATTTATAATTTCATAATGAAAAATTTTATTTTAATAATTAAATTTACAAATATATTTTTCCCATTTATATTATTTAATTTAAAAAAAAAATATTATTAAATTGATACAATTGGATTTGTAAGAAAAAAAAAAAAGACACTACAACCAGTTTTAAAGATATTCAAAGCTTTTTTTTTGTTCAATATCATTGATTTTACAACTATAAATTTACAAATTTATTTTTTGATTTATATGTATTATTTGAATTAAAAGTGTATCTATTATTTAATAAAAAAAAAAGGGAAAATAAATAGATGTGAATTGATTTATAAAAAAAAAAAAAAAAAATACTTCAATTAGTTTTGAGATATTCAAGAATTTTTTTTATATAAATTATTTTCATGAAAAAATTTATTTCTATTCAAATTTAAATTATAAATATATATAAAAAGTTTATGATTTTTTAAACATGCTTAAAATTTAATTTACTATTTTTAATTCATATTTTTTTTTTAATTTAATTTAGAATAAATAATATAGATATATTTTTTTTTTTTGTCAATTGATATTCAATTGATTTTTTTTTATTTATAGCATACAGTTTTACACTTTTCACATGTAATAATTTTTATCTACATGAAAAACTTATATAAATAATATTTTTTTTAATTTTAATTTGAGATAAATATCTTTGTAAAAAATACCATAGATAAAAATATAATACAGTTGGTATACTTGAGATATATTTTATCTCATATAATGTATAAAATAAAAATGAATTAAAAAAAAAAATAAATAAAACTAAAAGAAAAATAATAATAAAAATGAAAAGAGTGGCTTCCCATCGTAAAATCCTCCAAGTTACAATGAAAAATGAAACTTTTATAAGCCTACACTATATATATATATATATTTATATGTACAGACAGTAGTTATTGAATGTTTCTCGGTTTTAGGCTTCTCTGTTGAAAAATGAGTTTATCACTGAATATAATAATATTAATATTAATAATAATAATAATAAAATTTTTAATCTGTTTTTTAATACTTTTAAAATATATATAAATTGTAGAAAAATTAAATAATAGTTTTATTTTAAAGAAGTAAAAATTAAATTAAATAAATAAAAAAATTATTCATTTTACAAAAACGTAATTGAAGTTTTCAAGTTTCTGTTATTATAAATACTTGATAAATAAATGTAGGTTAATTTAAAAATAATAAAAATACATATATACTTAAAAAAAAAAAAAAAAAATTTAAATTAAAAATTTAAAAGAAAATGACTCATCGTTCTTGACAACTTACAACCTTTGAAAAAAATAATTTAATTGAAAAATTTTTTTTTTTTATAATTAAGATAGTCATTAAAAATATATTAAATATTAAAATTCAATAAATAAAAAATATATTATTTATAATATTAATTATATTGCAATTAAGAAAATACTCATTTTACTTTGACATTAAAAGTCAAAAGCATTTTCTTCAAGCCGCATGCGGTTGATACACGACCAAGTGAAATTAATTTCTCGTACTATAATGGTGCTGCTAAATACGCAACTGAAATTTAATTCAAATGAAAATTATTAGTCGTTTTAAAATATATTATTTATTTATTTTTTTAATATTAATATATGTATATATTTATTTTAATAATTAAAATATAAAATATAAATTTATAAATTAAATTAAAATATCAAATAAAATTTTATCAACAATTTTGATTTAATTTAAATAAATTAATAATTTAAATGTATATTTATTATTATTTTTATTGCTTGCTTGAATGGTTTTTTATACATTTAACTTGTACATTTAAATGTGCACTCAACAACGTTATTTTATATTTTTATATTTTTTGTTCCACACTAAACTAATATTAGTTATTATTCGCGTATTTTCATTGTTTGAGCTGAGACTTAATTGGTACCGATTTTAAAGTCTCGTTTATTGTATTTTATATTGTATTACTTTTTTCATGATTGTTCACCTCTTTTATCATATTTTTTATTCGTTGAATAATTATACTTCAGACTCACCAATTAGTCGTAACGACCTATACACTCTGGACTTTCAATTTAAAAAAAAAATGCTTTTTATAATGATAATATTAAAATGAGTATAAATAAAATATAAAAATAATAAAACATTATGTCAACGCAGTGAAATTCCATTAATTTTATATTTAACACGTAGGTACTTGCACTTTAATCATAAATATATTTTTTTTTTTTTTTTTAACGTTGCATACAAAAAATAAAAAAATAAATATTAACGAGCTCTTGTAAATTTTCATTAAAAAAATTACTACTTAAATTAGAGAAAATATTTAAATTATTATTTTTTTAATAATTGAAAAATTTATTTATTTTTAATTTTTTATAATATTACGTTGATATACATTTTACATGGTTTATAGTTTTTTGAAAGTATAATATTTCAATGATTGAATTTTCAAGTAATAATAATAAAAAAAAAATTTGTATAAATAAATATATACAAAATTGCAGACTAGATATTTGTATCTGGACGAAAATGAGAAAACTTTTAAAATGATTCTACGTGATATACGTAAAACGCAAAGTACTCGCTTGTATACAGCATAAGATTTTTATATAAAAATAGTAAAAAAAAAAAAAAAAATATATATATATATCTATTGACATAAAAAAAAAAAAAAAAAAAAAAAAACAACGCACGTACACATATAATATTTTTTTGAAATACTTGATAAAAACTTGAAAAATTCACTCTAAAAAATTTTATATTTCAATTTTTATATTTTCATTTTATTAATTTATCATTTTTTAAAAAACATTTTATCAATCATATTTACAGTTATATACTTATTTCATAAAAAAAAAATATTAAATTTATACATAAAATTTTTAAAAAATAATTATTCAATTTGTCTTTATAAATTGCAATCTGTTTTCTGTTATTTTTTGTTTTTTTTTTTTTTTAAAATAAAAAAAAAAACGTTGAAAAAATTTTTTCTCAACAACAGTTGAAAAGTTAAATTTTATTGGCCAAGTATATAGTGTTTTCCATAAAAGCTTTGAAAGGATTTCTATAAGCTTTAACCACATTCTCAAGCGAATCCTAACGATTATGGGAAATTTGCTTAAAGGTGGATAATGTGTATTTATATATTTAAACTTTGATACACATATAAACGAAAACTTTAGTGTTATAAGCCAAAGGGCTGTCGCTTCATTATTATATATATTAATATAATAATAACGTGTATATATTTGTATGCAAAATATTCAACTGCATTAAATGCATATATATAGAAATAAAATACAATTATATATATATATTTATGAACTTTGATATTTTCTCATTCAAAGACTTTCAAACAATTGTTGTTCATTTTTATTGTTTCTTCTCATGCAATGTAAAATATAAGCAAGTTAAATTATTTCAAAACGATTATCATGTGCTATTACGTGTCGTTTTATATTTAATACCTTCATTATACATTCAATAGTTCTTCCAGCAATAATAATCATTCACTTTTTTGTTATCTTATTTTTTATTTTTTATTCTAAGAATTATTTTTTACTTTTAATATTTTATTTTGTTTTAAATAATTACATTTAATTATATATTTTATCTTTTTATTTTCTAATTTTAATTGATTATTTTAAGCAATTTTTGACAAATGAGATTTTACTAATATCATTGTTATTTTATTTTATTCATAAATAAATTGATAAATTAAATTGAATTTCTTGGAATGATAATAAAATTTTGTGAATTTTATTTTACATTGTGAAATTAACCGTAAAACTTAGGATTAAAGTTATAAAAATATAATATAAAAACTGTAGGTCAGTTAATATTTTAAACAATTTTACTCGATTGGTTAATATTATTAAAAATAAAAATATATATATAAAATTATAACAAGAGAATAAAAATTATTATCGCAAACTGTTACAATATTCGTATTTTTTCAATAAAATATTTTCATTTGAATAGCTGAGACTTTCATTAATATTATTTAATATATATCTGATGATTGCTCATCGATATTTTTTTATTCAATTTTTTAACTCGTTTATTGCTTCCTTCAATAATATTCTAAAGAATTATTATGAAAAAAATATTCATATTTCAATATAAATGAGTCAGGAAATATGAATACTATTTATAAAAAAAAAAAAAAAAAAATTGTATTTATTTATTTTCAAATGAATAACTTATTATTTATTAATAGCTTCAGTAAAATATTGATATTTTATAATAGCCATACAGATCAATGAATTTTTTAATAATAATATCCCATGTACTTTTATTTTATAAAAAAATAATTCATCAAAAATTTTTTAATTATTTATTTGTCAATGTCATTTATTTATATATATTTGTTTTTAATTAGTTAACCAGTGAATTATAAATAAATTTTTAAGTGCTACATAAATTTAATCCAAAAGTCATTAATAAAAATATTAGGAATAAAAGAGATTTGTGAAAATGAATTTCAGATAATCCTATAAAATAATATTTTAAATTATAAAAATATAATAATAATTAAATAAAAATTTAAATTGAAAAAACCACACATGTGGTAAAAATACATGACTGTACAAATAACATTTTGAAATTGGACTTTTTTTTTATTTATTTTTATTTTATTAAAAAAGAAAAAAAAAAAAAAATGATATATAAAGAAAATAAATAAATAAATAAAAAAAGATGTAATATAGGTAAATATACACAACTAGAAAAAGTTTTTACGATACACAATATCTAGTTGAAACCCGCATATAAAACTTGGTAATACTCTTGTGGTAATATACATTTTGTTAAACCTGGCGCAGTGCCTATGAAGTTGACTTGATGAATCGATTTTTTTTTATTTTTTTTACAAACCCTAATATACAAGGCCAACAACAACAACAACAACAACAACAAATATATGTCAAGAACAATTTTATAAAATTAACAAAAATATAAAACAATTATTAATTTGAATTAATCAATTAACTTATTTTTTTTTTTAAATTAAAATACATCATAATTTTATAGAATAATTGAATTATTAAACAATAAATCATATATAAAATAATTGGAAATGAATTTAAAATAAAAAATTAAATTAAATTTTCAATGTACAAATAAATTTTTGTTGAATTAAAAATTAATATATATATTTAATGTTTATTTGTTAAACATAAAATTATATTAAAACAAAAAAAAAAAAAAATTTAATATAGATTAAAATAATGACTATATGAAATATATATATACATATTTTAACATACAAATAACAATTATTAAAATGTAATTTTATATATCTGTACAAATTTATTCATTCATTATCAGTTTAAAGTTAATAAAAATTCATACGAGTATCAAACTGATAGGGATATTGTCCTTGTTGTTACAGAAAAGATAATTGAAATTATTTCAAAATGAAATTCATTGAATTTGTGATATAAAATATACACACAAAATTTATATACAATATTTTACATGTATTATATTTTGAACATGTGGGTAAAACGATATACAATTTTGACATAAATTTTATCAACCACTAAAATACCGAGATTTCTCTTGTTGCAAATTCACAATCAGAATACTCAGTTATATACAATATCATATACTTTTAATAAAATCCATCATTTTCAATTGAATTCTCAATTTAATTTTAAGCTCAATTTTCAATTTAATTCAACTTTATATTCATCAAAATGTATATATAAATTAAAATTAAATTTATCATAATTAATTTATATTAATTTATAATAAATTTTATTATAATAATTCAAGACAGTAATTATTAAAAAATTTATTTATTTATTTATACACACCTACTTGATTAAAAATTCATTTAATCGTATGAGGTTTGAATTTTATTTATATTATTTTTCCCTTTGGGTTTGTCTATTGTCTCCAATGGGCGGCAACTTTTGCCACAAGTCATCCACTTGTGCATATATGCATATCACTTGGGTATTTTAAATATTAATATCTCCTTAAGCTTTGTCTACACAATAAGCATTAAACAAAACTGTAAATTGCTATTGCAAAAAAAAATTTTTTTAATTTAATATTAAATTAAATGCAATGATTTATATATATACCTATTTTTTTTAATTTTAATTGGAAAAGTTTTTAAATGTTTAATTTTTAATATATTTATTTTTTAAAAAAAATATAAAAAAAATTGTTTGTATATGGTTAATTGTTGTTGTCAATCATAGTTATGAGATTATGTTGAAAATTTAACATTGTTAAACTTTTTATGTAAATAAATTTGTATATCTGTGTTGGAAAAAAGATATCAAAAGTATATCTTTTAGTTGAACTGGATATAATTTTATCTAGACTTTACAACTATAAAATTTTATGCATCAGATAACGTGTGTGTCAAATGATAAGAAAAATTTTGTCTACAATTCACTGGTTCATCATTAAATTTTTTATTTTTCTGTTTTTATTTAGTAAACTTGTTGTTTTATTATTTTTTTTTTTTTATTTAAATTTATTTATTATATTAAATAAATGAAATCACAAAATTATACTCATAAATAATTTTTAACTACCGTATATTTTTTAAATTAAATTCAAAGAATTCTTGTTGTAAAATTAAAAACAAAAGAAAAAATATTATGAGCATCAAGGGAAAAAAAAAAAAAAATTATAATAATATATCGCACAACTGCAGTAATTATAATTATAAAAAAAAAAAAAAAAAAAATTATAAAAATTAAAATAAAATCAACTTCATTTAGTCCCATTGAATATTTTAAATGTATTCGTGTTTAAGTCAAATTAGAAATTTTAAGTATACCATCCTCAAGTCAAATCAATTTGACCGAATTCCCCAACCATGTTAATATTGATTTTGAAAAAAAATAAAAAATCTTTATGCAGATATTTTAGACATTGAATTTTATTAGATCAACGTTGCGGCATAAAATTATTAAATACAAGTAAAACTTTTTTCAGTGATTTTATTTATTATTTATTTTTGAATAAATTCAAGAGATTTTTTTTTTCTATATAAAGTTTTGACTATAAAGTGTCACAAGTAGTAACATTATGTTTAAACATTCGCGATGAGTAAAAAGGTCTTGATGACGTCATTTTTGTGTTAATATATTGTGGCAGTCCTTATCCAGGCCATTGATCGCTGTTTCAGCTTTTACATATATGAGAGAAAACAAACTGTAAAAGGGCAGGTTGTCGTTGATGTTGAAGGTGATGGTAGATTTTGCGCGCGTGGCAAAATGTGCTATCAGAATTGCCAACGTAACAAAATAAAAATAAATAAAAAAAAAAAGTCGTGACATTAAAGTCCGATAGCAAAAGCTAGGTGAGCTATGCCACTATTATTATCATGTTCCTGCTTGTGCATATTATTAGTTTGATATGAAACAAGTGATGAGAGGGGAAAAGTGTTGGCTCTACTTCATTGAACACGCAAACACACTTGGACTGTGATAAATTTAAAAAAAATCCTACAAAAGTACACATTGCTAATTTTATTTATATTTTTTTTTTTTTTTTTTCACAATAAAAGTATAATTACAATAATTTTTTGTTAAGATTAATTTTCAAGATCATCTTGTCAGCATATTTTTTTTTAAATTAATTTTTCAATATTTTTTCATTTTTATTAATATATATATATTTATGACTGAATGAGCTCAACTGCAAGCTCATATTCGTATATACAAATGGACACATAAATATAAATTAATGATAAGATGATTAGTCCATTTGATATAGAGATAGAGATTAGACAACTCAAATGGGTAATCAATCAATCACGGAAATGCTGTTTAACCAGCCTTCACTTCCGTTCACTAAAGCCATTTGTTCACTTAAATATACTGATATATAATATAAATTTAAGTTTACTTTTATCGATTTAAAATCCACCTTAAATATATTTTGAAAATATTTTTATCTATTTTTATTTTAAATAACACATTTAACAATATTTTATTATCTAACTTGTTTTTTGTTAAATACGTCTTTGTATTATTTTTTTTTTTCCTTTTCTATTGTATAAAGCTGATCATCAGTATTAAAAAAATAATAATAATAAACAATAAAATACGCAACGATAAAATGAAAAATAAAATAAACAAACAAAAATTACTTTGGTAAACTTTCTAACCGGAAATTGGAGGTGAATTTAAAGAGTACCCCTGATACATTAAAATTTATCGTCAAGGCGTGACATGAAAAACCAATCGAATATATACACAGTTCATGATTGTGTATGATAAAAAAAAATTTTTTATTTTCATTTAAAACTCGTAATAATAATAATTATAATTATAATAATTATAATAAATATAATATCATGGTATTAATGATTATATATATATTAATTTTACAGCTTGAATCAAGTAGTGTGTATCAACGTGCGTTCAGACATCATCTAACTGGGTATGTTGTTAAAAATATTATACAAAATTAAAATTAAAATTAAAATATATTCCTAGATATTCAATTAAATAATATATCAAAAACAAGTTAAATTATTATTCAAGTTTATAACAAAAAAAAAAAATTAAAAAACTTTCGTGTTTTTAAAAAAAAAAACTCCCGTGACTTATAACAACAGACAATTTTCGTGCCTTGATGATTTACAAGTAACGATTACCTCAATATGACTATTTTTTCTTTCTTCAATATATTTTATTTAATATTTTGTCTTTTTTCTGATTTTATTTTATATATATTCGTCTAGACCACTGTCGGCAATATATCGAATATTATATACTATTCCACTGGGTATTACCTACTTCGTGTGATACTACAGTTTATTTTTCTTTTTATCATCTATTTTGCTATGAATATACGTTTTGTTATACTATTATAAAAAATAGACTATGAAATGCAAAAAAGTATAAAATAAAACAAAAAAAAAAAAAACCAACTGTCGCTGATCCAATCATTTCGTTGTACTTCACAATGTGCGACAGATATTTTCATGTGATTCGTTCATGCACAAAGCATACGAATTATTATTTTTTTTTCTTTTTCAAATCTTCGATTGTACCATTGCACCACTTCTATATCGATCACAACTGTGTATATTTTTATTTAAATTAAATTATTTTTAAAAATTCAATAAACTTGCAAATATAGAAAAAAAATATATATATAATAATAATTTTGTAAATAAGTTTTGTTTTTCAATGATAATAAATTGAATATAAAAATTAAATATTATTAAATAATAAAAAATTTAATAAAAATAATAAATTTTATTGTTATTTTTTATATATATATTTTTTATTTGTTTTACAAAGACAGAAATGAGGTCTTAATTTTGCAACAAAGCAATGACTAAGGTTTGGATTGTTTTCAATAAAATGCAAGTCTTATAGTTGGTACTTGAAAATACATTAAACAAAAAAATAAAATAATAAAAGAAGACAATATATTAAGTACATTTTGAATGTGTTATAAAATTCTGATTTACTTGAATTTCATGAGGAGTAAATGTTTCAAAATAAATATATCTTTAAAGTTGTTGTGCGGTAAATTTTTTACGAATTGCTATCGTGTCAACTATTAAAAAAAAAAAAACAATGTAAGTCAACTATCTTGAGAAAAATAAAGCTTTTTATTAAAATATAAAAAAAAATTTTATACCAATAAATTTTGTTTTTATTCATACCTATATAGCTAATATAAAAAAAAAAACTATATAGATATGATGAAAATAAAAATAAAATTTTAATAAATAATACATTAGAGAAAAACCTTTCACAAAAAAAAAACCATAAATACTTTGATGTCTTTATTAAATTTTATATAAAAAGCTTCTTAACTTTTTTAAAGATTATCCAAGATTTTTAAAATAATTTAGTATATTATACTTATATTTAATTATTTAAAAAAAATTAAATACAAAAAATTTTTATAAAATAATACAAAAAAATTAAGACTCTAACTGACCTAAAAAATAAAAATGATGACACGTAATACAAAGCAAAAATAAAATATAAAGTTAGATGAAAAAACGTGTCATGAGTACTTATGACAAGATGTTAAAATAAAAAAATATAAATCTAAAACATTGTCAGGTATCAGTACATCGAATGTATGCCAATACAAATGGTTTTTGAAATATCAAATTCCAAGAAATCCATTGTTTTTTTTTTTTCAAATATTTCGATCTCTTTTATTCTCAAGCATTTCCATTTTCCATTTTACACTTTATATATATATATTTTCATGAATAATTTTTTTCTTCACTAAATTTTTAACCTATCAAATCATATTACATGACAATTGAATAATAATTATGATAACAAAATTTAATATTTAATAAACAAAAGTGATAAACATAATTATATAATAAACATGAAACAATAAAATATATATACTACTGTAGTAGTAAAGACAACTGTATATGTTGAAATTTTGTTTTACAAATTTCAATATAAATTTGTCTATCAACACACAAGACTTGTAGTGTACAACAATATATACAAATTGGCCTGGTATATTAGTTGACCTGGGAATATATATAACAACATATATAACTCCATTGGGGAAAAGTTTCATTGCCTCTTGTCACATTTGTCTATGTATATACATAGTTGCTGTATATAGTTGGTGATATATACAACTATACATATAGGTTTATGTATAAATAGTTATCTGAAACTTTTGAATTACATATACATATATATATACAAAACTATCTCGGTGGAATAGATGAATGATTTGAAGTGGATCATAAAGTGAATGTTGTCTAAACGGATGTATACATATTCTAACATAATTCTAAAATTTGGAAGCTCACACTTTGAATTGACAAGTGTATAACTAAATATACTAAATATACCTGTATAGTGGACAAGGTCCAAGCAATATGGATGATGATATTTATGCGTCACTGCTTGACCCACATGTTGAGGTCAGGTCTTGCTCATTACGATGAGTCTCTCTTGTGTTGCATTATATTTCCTACCTAAATCTTCTCAACTATCTCTATTTCTATCTCTACATCCAACATTTGCAAGCTTCATATTGTGTACACAAGACTAACGGCAACATTATCATCATTATATATATATATACATCCAAACGTTGTTGTTCATAGTCCAAGCATCAGTGAACCAACACATTGAGATAACACTGGACACCTTCATCACTCTCTCTCTATTCTAGCTATTTCTACAACAACAATTATTGCTGTTGTTGTTACCAGTATATAGTTGCTTACTGCTATTGCTACTGTTACTGCTTGAATCTTCACTGGTTCAAGTAGCTTGTTCAACTTTTATGTCTAGAATCCCAAAGCTTGACTAAAAATAAAAAAAACATGATAACAATATTGTATAATAAATAGTCTTTTCTTTTTTTCTTTATTATTATTATTATTATTTGTTGAAATAAATAAATAAATAAATAATTAAATGACAAAAATAAAAATTTATGATAATTTACGTTGTTGCAAAACTGATATTGCACTAGATTTCTTGGTATATTTACGTGAAAATCTCAAGAGAATTTAGATATATATATTTATAAATTTTTTTTTTCTTTTTTTTCAATTTTTCATTACAGATATCAAATATATTTCCCAAGTGTTTTGCATTTTTTTCATAGTATATATAGAGTGATATGAATAATGTCATCTTATCAATGAATAAAACTTGAGAATATGGCTTTTAATATGTATACATATATTTAAGCATAATTTTTTCAAGTGCAAGTCCATTATATTACAACGTATTTTTTAAGTTGTGCTAAAGCATTGTAATGGCTTTTATTCTTCCAAGTTTTATCCATCGTTTCTAACAGTACATACATTTTTTTTTTATTTTTTGTTATATATATAAATGTATATATATGAAGCACATTATAAATAAAATAATAAAAAATTATAGTAGTATTTCATATAGAAAAAGTTTTCATCACTTGCAATTTGATAATAGTAGTAGTATACAGTATGATGATGAGAAAATTGAAAAACTAAAGTACTTATTTATGACTCAAAGTTGTTGGAAAACTTTTCTGATTGACTTAATTATGATTTTTTTTTTAATAAAATACATTTCATTTGTTTATTTAAATTTAAATAAAAAAAAACAAGTATTATATATCTTTTGGTCAAAACTATTTCACACAAATTTGTGCAAGATAAGCCAATGTGAATTCGATCGCTTGTAGAAATATCGACAACATTTGAAATAGTAAACGTGACTCGTTATCTTCATGTCATGAATAAGGTCTAGGATATTTATATATATTATACAATAATAAAGTAGAAATTTTAGTTGTCGTAGTGAGAGAGTGGAAAGATTTTACAAGTGACAATGACAATTAGTATAAGAAAGACAACAATATATATATAAATTTTGAAACATGATAGAAATCATCTGAGATTTTGCTCAACAACTTGTTCGTAAATTCAAAAGTCCAAGAATAGTATGACAATAGAAATTTCCTCGGAAGTAGTTATATATAATATATATATATTGTTGATGATGTTGTTGTCTGTAAAGATTCAACATTTAAAAAAAAAATAAAAAAATAATTTGAAAAATGATATTTTGAAGAGGATGAGTAAAATGAAAGTTTGAAAGGACCAACTTGTACAATGGGGAACAATCGATCATTCTGGTTGGCTTGACATGTTGTAAATGTATATACATATATAAATATATTATTATTATTATTATTATTTATAATTTATAGATGATCGAAGCTTGTTATAACCCATGTCCCTGTGGTATACAAGTGTATATATACGTGAGTAGGCGTAATACCAAAGTGACCGTCAGCCCATTGGTAATTTGTCTTTTAATGGTTATACAAGTACCAAAACTATATATATACATATAGGTACATGAAAATATCTTGATGCAAAAGGACGAGTGATAGTCAATTCGCGATTATCCAACCACGAAATTGTCCCCAACTAGACGTATATTGTTCTATCACTATATGCATTTTGTAAACTGACTTTTCACTGTTGTGCATTGTGCATCTACTTGAAATACTGGACATTGCATTTTTAATTTTTACTGATAATTTTACATTTATCATCACACAAATTTTACTTGTTTATTTATATATATTTTTTTTATTATTAACTAAATTATTTAATTGTTGTATAAATTTATCGATATATATATATATAAATTTTGATACAATTTTGTGTAAAGGATTATAGTGGATCAAAGGCAAACCACAACTGGTTCACTAAAATTCTACAATATAGCTAACAAACAATGCTTGGGATTTAGACAATTGGCACGATCAAAACTATCACACGCATTCCGCTTGTAAATACATTTATAATAGTTGCAAAGGGTTAAGAGAGCTTTTCGATTGTGATGCAGTGCCACTCGGTTTTATATTTAATTTTTTTTATATGATTGTGTGTGTTTGGTATATGAATAACAACAGCAGTGCAATAAAAATTTTTTGTAATTTGCTGATACTGCTTGTATTTTAATTTTTTTTTTTATCTCATACACTCATTGGTTTTTTTATATAAAGAACAAAAAAAAAAAAAACAATTGCATTTATACACGTATATATATATGTGCAATATAAAAAATTGAATCGTCAAAATGACATTATAAAATAGAATAAAATGAAAAAAGAAATTGATCCTGTCAATCGACACTTAAATTCGTATAAAATGAATTTTTCAATCATCACTCGAATGTGTTGTCGATAATGGTTATATATATCACAGTCATATTGAAAAATCAGGTTTTTTTTTTCTATTTTGTCATGAATATATATACTATTGTATGTTTTAACTACAAAATGTATTTAATTTAAACTTTTTTCATAAAAAAAATTTGTCTGATTATTGAGTTTTCAATGAATAAAAAAATTAGAAAATTGAAATATAAAAAATAAATAAATTTATAATTACTAATAAAACTTTTCAATGATGTGATTTTACTTTTATATTAAAAAAAAATTAATTAAAAATATCAAAGTGTACACATTTTTGCAGTACAAATATCATACATAATTAATACTGTTAAAAAAAATTTTAACAGTATTAATTATGGTAGTATCACAAAGTATATTGATTTAAATCTTTTTTTCATTTTGACTACATTCAGTATATTTGATGAATAATATAAAAAATAAAAATAAATAAATAAATAAATAATCGAGTTTTCTAAAAATTGCAATTGGTGATTGAAAGTTTTATTTTTTTATTTTGACAGATGTAGTCAAATTCAATTTTCTATAATATACAAATAAATTAATAGAAATATTAATAATAAAAAATCAATTATATATTATGATAAAGTTTTTTTATTGTTATTTTTATTATTAATTGTACGCAAAGTTTATCACAATATAATAGATAAATATAAAAAATGATAAAATAAATTGTATAGTTAGTATTGAAAATGATGATGACAATGATTAACAACACAGTAAATATGTCAATTGTATCTTTTTGATTTCTCCCTTTTCATGCTCTTGGATGTTTCATTTCATCAATGGGATGGACAAATTTGTCTATCGTCTATTGACGGTGATAAATGTGAACTGAAATCATGATTAAATTTGTATACTATTGCGTATATACATATATATAACAAAAGTTATTCCATATTTAATTTTCAAGATATAATTTAATTTTTATCATTAAAAAAATTTATAAAATGCTAAATATGCAAATGAAAAATGAGTTTAAGAAGTAATAAAAGAACAAAAAAAAAAAAATACTAATCGGTTTAGTGAAGCTAACAGAGATAATTGAAATCTACGTGGAAAGCTGCGGCACCCAAGAGAGATTGCTATTATAATTAGAATCATAGATCACCCTTGAAATATACATTGTGACATGTGAACTGACAATTTGACCTTTGCTAAAATTATATCACTGTCTTTCTCACAATAAATATATCAACTTGAAAATTTGACAATATAATTTTAAAGAATATAATTAACATTATCCACCTCTGTTATTTTATATTTTCCTTAAAATGTAAACTATTTTATTTCGTATAATTATTTTACATTATTTTACATTTAATTATAATAAAAATATCATTTATTTTTAACTGGATAATTTTAATTTACATTGATATTTATTTGAGCAAATAAAAAAAAAATATAAACTATAAAGAAAAATAAATAAATATATAAATATAAAAAAGATATAAACATAAGGCGTATTTGGTTTACCACATTCGTCATTAACACTCGCGAAAGCTGTCATGCGGTTCTCTGAGTTGAAAGCTCTCGTACGTCTTCTCTCAAGCGAATTACAAGAGAGATTTGGCGTTATGCTAGCCACAGCAAATTTAGAATACACAACTCACTCAGTCACTCTTGAAATTTCTTGCTCTTTCATTGTTTAAAATTTACTGACATGAATGAAAATTTAAATTATTTAAATAAAAGATGTTTTTTTTTTTTTTTTTTCTTTTTCTTTTTTTGGATTATAAAAAACAATATAGGTTTATTTATAAATCGTCAAATAAAATATATATTTGTTATATTTTATTTTTTATAATAAAAAAAAAAAAATAAAAATAATAAAACTATATAGAAAACTTGCTTTCTTTGCTTAAGCTGCACGTGACAACCTTGATATACCAATTCACTAGAATAAAATTGGAATTGGCTGTAGTTTAATTTTAAAAAAATGTTCATTCTTTTTTTTTTTTTTTTTTTTAAATGTTTTTTATTTATGCTAGTGGGAAAATAGAGGGTGGTGGTTTCATTGCGATATAATAGAAGAAAAGCAGTCAAAAAAAAAATCACATAGTGCATTCTACACCCGAGAAATTGGATAGCAGAGGAATGAAATTTTTTCTTTTTGTTTTATTGTTTTTTTTATTTTATTTTATTTTATTTTTTTTTTATTCGTTCATGCAAACATATATTAGAATTTTCATTTTCAAGTATAGTTTTAGTAAGGTAAAAGCGTTGTCGAAAAGTAAAAAAAAAAATAAAATAAAATAATCTAAAAGAAAATATTTTATATATGCGCAGTATATTACAAAAGCATTTTTTATAAAAATAAAAATATCAAAAAATTAATTAGCATAAAATTTATATATAATAATAATAATAATAAATAAATTTGTTAATTATTATATTAAATTTGCATTATTGATTAATTTTTTAAAATATTTTATAACTTGTTATTATTCAAGAGATTACAAATGAATATAAATACGTGACAACAATTTAAGTTGGTTGGTTGGTTGGTTTGTTGGTTTGTTGAGAAAGATAAAGACAATAAGATAGAGAGTCATGGTGTTTCTCTAGTGTGATACATGTACGAATCATTGGCACATATATACATTTGTACCTGAGCAAGGACTGAGACGAATTGGAATGTGAATGTTAGAACAAATGGTGGGAGAACTTGGCGATGCAGCCAGTTGGTGATGCATCAAGACCTGTGTAATTTATATGGAAGGGTGGTTAACCCTTTATGCGTTTACTCTCGGGTTGCTGAAGATCTAAAAGTCAGATCGTGAAACTACCATTGGTATATACATACTCGGTTGAGCTTACGACCATCACACCAACTAACCAACCTTTTTTCAATTTTTTTTTTTTTTTTTTACCATTATAAAATCACCACCACCATCATCATCATCATTATCATTATCATTATCATCATCTCTTTATACTCGTACTTGTTTTATCGTGACCTCTTTGGTACTTGATGACATTCAGAAAACGCCAACAAAATTTATAACTGAAATGGAAATCAACGCCTAGCTTTAATGTTCCAACAGACAAGTCAATTTATTCTTCACAAAAAAAAAAGAATATAATAAAATAAAACAAACTATATATATATACACATACTTTTATAAATATTGAAAGTCAAAAGCAGAGTATGATGATTGCGTAAAATAAAAAATATACACCAACAAACTGAGACTGGTGCTTTGATCTCAATCACGATTATACGTAGTTATAATAAAAAAAAAAACAAAAATAATAATTCATTCATTCATATACATGCATATAGATTTAACAAAGTTTTTGTGATTATTATTATTATTATTATTTTTTTATATTTTGATGATAAATATGATCTCCTGCAAACACACTTGATGAGGATTATTATCCTAACTGACATATATCCCCAAAATTCATTTGCCTGTTACAGCCGAGATTGCGCGTCAACAAATATTCTAGCTTATTTCAAAACTTGACTGTTCTATCTTTTTCTCCTCTTTGTCTATTATCATCATGTAAATATTTATTTATTTTTTTATTTTTGTTTTTATTAAATGTAAAGCATATTTAAATGGATTTTCATGTGGTTGGATTATATTTTTTTTATTCACTCCGTTTATCAGCTCATCCAACTGTTGATGAATTACATATTCCAAAAACTCACTTCACTTTGATGAGAAAAAAATTTTAAAAAAAAAAAAATTATTTTCAAAATTTACACAATATTAGAATATTTAAAAAAAAAACATTTTATTTGCTGTTTTTACTCATTTTTTTTTTTTTTTTTTTTGTGATTTTATTTATTTACTTTTTATTTTTTTGTTGTCCTTTTCATGATATATTTTTGTCACATTTGTGTATACATTTATCCACTGTCCCAGCATAGAAAACGTGCAAAGGTATTGAAGCACGTTCGAGTGTGCAAACACGTACGTCGAGACCGTCTTTATCGTTTCTATAATGCGAATTCCATGACAAACCAACTGAACGTTGTACCTGCACCCTTGTTGTACCCTCTGCACCCTTTTTTACAGCTTTCAACACACACACACACACATAATATAACAACGCGAAATTTCATATCTCAGTACGACAGCTTTCTGTGACTAGTCATCTCTCTTCATAAACTTTCTTATTAACACTTTCAATTGCCAATAAAAAAAATAAATATAATTTTTTTATTTTCTGCGTATCAATAAATGATGTTTTATTTGTAATAAAATACTATTTTAAAATCAAACTACATTTCAAAAATATTTTTTTTATAAATTTTATTTGCGCCCTAAGCAAAATAAAAATACATTAACTATAGTTTACAAAATGTTTGAACTTGGATTGAAAATCCCTGGAGGGTTTTTTGTTTTCTTTGTTTTCTTTTTTTTTTTTTTTTTTTTTGTTTATTTATTTGATAAGAAAAAAAAACAAATAGAAAATCGTATTTTGAAAAGTGATAAGCCGATTACAATGGAATTTATATTGTTTGAAAATTTTTAAATTAATTTTTTTCTTTTAATTTTAATAATTATATTAATTTAGTAAAAAACAGGGTAGTTTAATTTGAGTAATTTTTATGATTTTAATTATTATTAAACAACATGATTGTATATTGATAAAATTTTGTTTAAAAATGAATTATATTTGTATTGAAAATATGATTTACGGTAATCAAACAGAAGCTAACGACAAAATTCTTAAGGTATCTTCTTTTTGAATTGAATTTCTTTGATGCTTTTCTAGGCAAACATATAAAAAGAAAATATGCGAATATAATATAACTATAATGAAGTCAAAGCGTTCCTACTTGAGCTTAAATTCCACTTTCAAAGTATAAACCCTTACTTTATTGACAATCTTCATCGTCTTTGGTAAAATATTTCAAACTTTTTTTAACTTTACATTTATTATTATATGTTTAACTGAACAACATTGATTATTTTTCTTGTTTTTTTTTCAACAATATACAACAATATAATATATTATTATTTTTTTAAATTTATTTAAAAGTATAATTTAATTTGAAAAAAAATTATCCTAAATTTTGTAATTTTCAAGAAAATTTTAATGAGTTTCACATCAGTTCATCACTTATTTTTACCTTTTAAATTTTCATATACAAAAATATACATAATATATGACTATATTAATAAAAATGTCAAAGTTATTCATGCAAATAAAATTCAAGTAGTTGTAAACGATATATATACATAATTTGAGTACATATTTTATAGTTGAATTATCAATCATCACCATCTCTTTTATATACATTTAAATATCAGATATAAATGTCAAAATTTTTAGCAATTATAAATTTAAAAATATATTTTCCATTTTCAGAAATATTTAGAAATATATAAATAAGATTAATTATAATTTTAATGAGATGGAATATATACTGAAATACTATTAATATATAATTTAAGTCAATTTAATTATAAAACACTACAAATACGTAATAATTATTTTGTCCTTATACCAAATTAATTTTTCAAAAAAAAAATGAAAATATAAAATTTAATATTGCCATTAAAAAAATCTTAGTATTGTGACACTGAAAAATTTACAGATGTCTAGTTTTTTCTTTTTATTTTTATTATTCAGATCTACAATATCTATCGATATAAAAAAAAAAAAAAAAAAAAAATGATACATATACCAATGCATACTGTGTATACCTCTTTATTTAAATCACTATTTTTTCCTTATTTATAAAACCAAAAATCGACTGACGTTTTGTTATAAACTCGTATTTTGCATCACGTATTTTAACTTCCAGTCTATGGTTTTCGATTTCATATGTACATATAATATACTTCAACTATCAAACTCTATTATATATTAGAATTTTTATCTGTCAATCTTGTATTCATAAATAAAGCTAAAATTTTGTATATTATTCTTAAATATTTATAATAACTTGAATTATTATTTTTTATTATTTATATTATATTATAAATTAATTATTACACAGATATAATTTTTTATTTTTACAAGTCATTCAAACAAAGGACATATTATAAATAATTATTTTATATATATATATATATTTTTTTCCCCCATTATATCTATCATTATAAATAATTTTATATTTGTTCTTTGTAATTTTTAATTAGGTATTTTTAATGAGTTTATATTAAATTTAAAAAAATAATACAAAATATGCTCAAGTATTTCTTGGTAATAAAAATTCTACAAATAAATATTTAAAAAATTTTAAAAATTATAAACAAAAAATTATATACAGTATGCTAATTAATGATTTATCAAAAATATAATTTGTTATAAATATCTAATTATAAAATATTTCAAATAATTATGACAAATTTTTTATCATTAATAATTATATTTTTAATTTTGAATATACAATTTGAAACTGTTGAAAATTTGATTATATACGTAAAAATTAATGATGTGAAATAATATATATGACAAGAATAGAATTCAATCAAAAGCCATTCGATATTCTCAGAATTGAAATGATATATAAATAATTTAATCTGACTGTATAGAAATGAAATATATTTTTATCATTATATGCTTTCAAGAAAAAAAAAATAGGGTTTCAAAAAATAATTCAATAAAAATGATAAATAAATAAAAATATATTAATGATTTATCAATTTTATTTTTTTTGTAAATTTGATAAAAACAAGTGCTATTGTATATTCTGTCAAGGGACAAAAATACATTACGATAAAATAAATTTAATGATACTTTGTATAGTCAACTTTTCTCACTACCTTTTTTACAAAATAGGGTAAATATATATATAATTTTCATGCCATTGGGACAATATACATTTACAAAGTTAAAAAATAAATAAATATAAAAAAGGTGTTTTTCTACAACTACATTATTATCAAATACATATATAAATAATGAAAAATATCATTAAATTTATATAATATAATTTTGTTTATAAATATAAAATCTATACAAATTGTAAATTTCATTTTTTTTTTTTTTTTTTTTTATATATATCTATTTAGGTTATATAAATTTTATAGATAAAATATATATATTAATTTTATATCAGAGTGTTGAAACCAATCGGTAAAACAAAAGGTATATTTGCGATGAAAGATTACTATTTCAATTTGATTTGAATAATTAATATGTACTGTTCTGTATGTATATGAATATTTTTGATTAAATTATTCAAGAGTTTCAATTTTCACACTAAACTAATCAATATTATTTCAACTAATTTTTTTAAAATTTATTTATTTAATTTTCATTTTATTTTTTATTATATAATTTAATGATACAATTTAAGAAAAAAACAGCTTCTATTATATTGAAAATTTTTATTTTTTAAAATCATATAAAAAATGTTTTTTAATTGCGTTGTTCAAGGCCGTGAAAATATATAAATTTTACCGCAAAGTCATAAGTTTGTATACATGTGTGTACTAAAATATATGATATATTATTATTGCAAGTTTTTCATAACATGTATTGTATACAAATCTACACAATTTACAATGTTTTAAATTTGTTGGAATATTAAAGCTCAGCCTTGGTAACACGCGAGATATTCAAAGTGTTAAATAAAATAAAAGTTGCATTTTTTTTTTTTTTTTTCTTTTTGATTTTTAATGATTTTTATTCAAAATATTTATACAATTATCGATTACAATCAATTGTTTAACCACTGATTACTATAGTAAAGAAAAAAAATAAAAAATAACAAGTCAATTTTTCTTTATCTATGTCAAAATGATAATAAAATTTCAATAATAAAAAGTGAATAACATCAAAAGTGTTTGTGTCATGATAATATTTATCATGTGTCAAAAATAAAAATATGGAAATATAAAATATACTTGAAATTGATAGTTGAAAAGAGTGTTGTAACTGTATATAAAAATAATAATAAACAAGTATAAATATAATAAATATATAAAATAGTCTAGATGACGATGAGAACTTGTTTAACAAAAAGTAATGATAGTAGTTGATGATGCTGCTACTGATAATGTTGATGATTTTCATGATGATTTTCATGATGATGATGATGATAATGATGATGGTGGTGGTGGTGGTGGTGGAGAATAGTCAGTATACAAAGGGGTTGTATGTAGTGACGTTGTTGGTCGTGCGACCTCGCAGCACTTCACCCTCGCAGTAGGAGGGTCAGGTACAACTCAACCAAACGAGTGAACGCCAGTCTAGCGTAGGCTGCGCGTCGCGACGCTACGACTTATCAAAATATCTATTCTTCCTTAAATATAATAAAAAATTTTTACTATCATAATGCGCACGCGTCAAATATATTTGAATAAAATATTAAAAATTGTGTTATAAAAGACATATCATACAGTTAAAAATTAATAACAAAATACAAATAAATATTATTAATTATTATTTTAAATTTATATTTTATTTATTTATTTATTTATTTATTTATTTATTTATAATAATATATTTATTTAAAAATTTTGTGAACAATTGTGATTGCAACGAGGTATATCAAAAGTTTTATAAAGTTTGAGGTTTTAAAATTTAACTCTAAGCTTTTTTATTTATTTCATTTTTTTCTATTTGTAAATATATCATTAGTGAAAGTTTGTTTTTTTTTTTTTTTTTTCAAATTTTTATTTGATAAATATGGTTATTCAGTGATGTGATTTTAAAAGAGTTATTGATAATATGCACGTGTGGTGAATAAGAAAAAAATACTACAGGATCTATCCAAGGTACAGCTTAATAACTATTTTTTTATTATTTTTTTTTATTATATTTTTATTATATTTTTGTTGGATCGATAGGATATATATATAGTGTACTTACTTTATATAGACTCATAAAAAAAAAATAAAATTAAAGAAATTATAATCTTATTTGCATTGAATGTGATATTCACACTCAAAAATAGTATTCTTTTATTTTTTTTTTCTTTTATAATTCTTTTATTCAATTCTTGTACGATTGCTTGAAAAAGTACCGTGTCTTTTTCAAAATCTACTTGGCTTGATATATATTTCAGCTTTAAAAGTAGCCCTCACGATCAGAATATAAAATAAGATTGAAAAGCCACTCTGGCACTTTAATATTTTTATTTTACAAATGTTTTTTCTTTTTTTTTTTTTTTGTTTTTTTTTGTGTTTTTTCATTAAATTTACAGTTTTATAAATTTATAACAAAATACAATCAAATAAAAAAATCTTATCTTAATATTTGATTTTATTTCCGTTTTATACCATTGAAATATATGTAGCTACTTGAACACAAAATTATATAAACACGATATCATATTTATGAAAAATAATTTTCATATTAAAAATTTTAAATTATAATTATACACGCAAATAACTAATAATATTATTAAAATACAATATCCGATTATATTTTGATATGATAAAATATAATAACACAAAGATAATATTATTTTATATTTTTAATTTTCACATAATCATGGTCTGACTTAACGTCAAGTCTGACTTAACGATGAGTTGTATCACTGATAAAAATTATTCGTCATTAAAAACATTATTTATTTTTTATTTTATTATACAATTTTATTGTATTGTCTTATTTTAATTACCATGTCATTAACTCAATTTAAATGAATAATTAATTCATTAATTAATTGATTAATTGATATCAATTCAGATTAAAATATAAAAATAGAAAAAAAAATCAATAATAAATTGTTCAATAAAAGTAGCAAAATTTTAATTACAATTAATAATTGTATTTAATGAAATAATTTAATTATACTTTTGATATAATTTATGAGAAATTTGGACCATAGAATTTTCATTATAAATCATACAAAATTTCATTTCTCATGATATTAGTTGACATATGAAATACTCTCATAAATTTAAACCAAAAATAATACTAATAATTGGATTAATTAATAATAGTCTATGATTATTAATTTTTTTGTTTTTTTTATTTTTTTTATTTTTCATCTTATTTTTTGTATAATAATTTTAAACCTTCTTAAATATTATAGATAATTAAATTTAAAATTGAAACGATACTTAATTTCTAAAAGCAATGTGTAATTTAAAAATTTGAAAAAAAAATTTTTCCATTACTTTTTTATATAATATATATACTAGTTATGTACTTGATAAAAAAGCAATATATAAATCAAATAAATTTTTTATTAAAAAAAGTTGGCTTACATTCATGCTTTTATATAAACTCATTAATTAACTTTTTTTATTTTATTCAATATTATATATTCAATGCATATAAATTTTTTGTTTCTTATTTTTTTTTTTTAGTAAATCATTGCATGAAAAAGCTTTTAAAAAAAAATTATAAATAAAATATTGAAGTGTTATTTATTCTATGAGTGATATGACTTTTGAAAAATTTTCATTTAGAAACATATCAGTTACAGTGAAAAATCATATTTTCATTTATTCTATTATTTTTCAATGCATAAATAAAAATACATAAAAAGTTTATCTATAATCTTGAATTTTTTATTATAAATGAAAAAATATTTTGACTATCATATATCAATCATTCTGACTAAAATTTAAACATATGCATCACGTATATATCGACAACTTATAAAAACAATATATCGTTTTCAGTTTTCTTCAGGAAATGTAATAATAATAATTCAAAATAAAAAAAATATAGGTCAATTTAAAATTTTATTTTTACTAATAAAAAAAAATTCTGAATTGTTTATTCCTTTTTATTTAATGGATATATATAATAAACTAAATATTAATTGAACAAATCAATAATATTGAATGTTTTTTGATCAAATAAAATTGAGGTTAAAATTATTATTAAATTGGCATATTGTTAATTGTGCTGAAAAAAAAATAAAAAAAAAAAAACAATAACCCATTGTTGATGAAAATAAAAATAATAATTAAAAAATATAATTATAAAACTGTCAAGCTTTGAATCTTATTAGAAAACGTTAATCGAAATAAATTTAAAACAATCTGACATAAACGAGTGTAATTAAATTTTTTATTTATTTTTATTTTTAAAAATGAAATATCAAAAAAAAAAAAAAAGTATTTTAGTATTTAAAATATCATCATTAATTAGTGTTTAAAAATATTTATATTATTTTATTGAATTAAATGAATTTTTATTTTAAATAAATTGAAAAACTTTGAGTATTTAAATGAAACTGATAATAATAAAAATTTTGTTGTCATGCTCGTATTCTGGTTCATATGATGTCATTGAAGTGTAAAAATTTCCTTGCTGATAAAATTGGAACAAATCCGGAAATCAAATGTGCCCGGAGGATAGGTTTCTTGTCTTTTGGGGTCTACCAAAATGGTTATTTGAGAAACAGTTTGAAATTGCTATCAATATACAAATATAAACTGATTGAACGACACCTCACATCAAGCTTTTGCATTTCATCATTATTTTATATACTTTAATTTATTTTTTTAATTTTTTTTTTTATTTATTTATTTATTTATTATCCTCTTTTTTATTGTCACTATTTTGATTCATTAAACTCAAAACACTTTATATAAGTATAATCTACATCATTATTTTATCATCACTTTTTTTTTTTTTTTTTTTTATAAAATTTAATATTTTCTTTCACATTTATTTTTTATTTTTAACAATTTTATTTTTTATTATAAAAAGTAAATAAATATTTATATAATAATAACAAGATTGACATGAAAAAAATAAAGTGAAAAATATTTAAAATATAAGAAAATTTCAGACAAAATAAAATAATATTAAAATAGAGAAAATTTTATGTTAAAAAATCAGACTAAGGTAAAAATATAAAAAAACGTATTTTCATGTTTTCAGGTTTGTTGTTGTTGTTGTTGTTGTTGTTTTTTTTTTGCAATGTATATTGTATAATAAAAAAAAATATATACAACTTTTAAGATTTTTCTAGAATTGAAAATTCAAGTTGGCAAGAATGTTTATGAAATTATTATTTTATATATATAACATTCATTTCAGTGTCAGACAGATAACCAGTAAAAAAATATACATTTTCTTTGAATCAGTTTACGAGCATCAATATAAATATTTTTGTTATTGATTTTGAATTTATTATTATTAATAAAATATTTAAAATAAGGTATAAAATTTCATTGGATTTCATTGAATAATGTGATGATTATTTGATGCAATTAACAAACAAATGACATTATTTTTGACAAAACTAATGAGAAATTAGAGTAGAGAAAAGGTGTATATGACAGATGAACGCAGTCTCATACATCAACTTCAACTTTTTTTTTTCTTTTTTTTTTTCATATCTAGTTCACTTTGTATGTACGTATGTCATACTTATATACTGCAATGTACATATAATAGTGTTGCAGGGCAATGTTAGCCAAGCTCATATATATTTCATGCTATTTTTGCGACGGAAATATAACCTTGCTTCTTACTATTATATATGAATTATTATTTTTCATTTTTTCATTTTATATATGACGAAAACAATGTACATTAAATAGTAGTAATAATAATATAAAATTAAATGAAAAAATAGAAAAAATTGTTCTCCTTAATATTTGAATTTTTTAAAATAATTATTTATAAGGTAGCTAAGGAAAAAAAATTTTAATATATTTAATTGTCATAATGATATTATAAATTTATATTTTTATTATACAATTTTATACGTGTTTTCATTTTTATTTAATACGAAAGGATCATTAATAACAATCTACCATATTACTCCAGTAAAACTTGAGGTAAATCTATTTACGTTCATCGTAAACAAGATAGATCAACTTAATGTCAGAGAGAACCATCTTTTTGTTGTTAAAACCACACATATATCTATAATTTTTTTTTTTTCATTTTAGTTACGTAAAAGAAATATGAAAATTTAATAATAAAAAAAAAAATTTTTTTTTTCCCTATATATTTTTTTTTGAAACTCAATTGAATATTCCCATGAGAAACTCGTGTCAATTATTCAAAACAAAATTCTCTCGACTTTCCACATATATATATATATAATTTTTTTTTTCTGGTTTCTATTACGAATTCTTCTTGAAGCATTTTTATCTGTGGGGAAAATATATAATTATATTATATAAAACCAGCAACAGTAGCAGCAAGTACAGTACAAAAAATAAAAAAAAATTTATAAAATTATAATAAAAAAAAATCATGTACCAATTCAGTTAGACGTGATTAGATTATAAACAATTTATCTTCAACTTTTATTATTATAATTATTATAATTATTCACAACAGGCTTGTTTGTGAAAATAAGTTTAAAATATATATACAATCTAGTCTAGTGAATCAAAAGTTAGAGGACATAATACATGAAAATACCAACTGGGAATAACATGACTATTCAGTGTCAAATATTCAAAGCAATCTAAAGTACGTTGCTTGAACAGTTTAATCTGAAACTAATCTAGCAAGTTGTGTGGTTTAGCTATATGAAATTTTGAAATGAGAAATAAATAAATAAATAAATAAAACAGACAGAGTAGAAAAGAGAATGAGATAGAAAAAACATTGAATTGAAGTGGATTTTATATGATAAAGTAACAAGCTTAGAAATATGATATCAGTGATGAGCTTTGCGCTTGCGTTTTGTTTATAAATGTACATTTATAAATTGACATTATATAAAATCCTTATTATCCATATATATATATATAAATATTTTGGCAAAAGATCCAAGCAAAAGTGAGATAGAAAGAAAATTAAGATGTTTAATGATAATGAGTCTGGCAAACATCGTGATTACTGCACTTTCCATTAAATCACATCAGATTTGAGAAAGACCTGATTTTGATGATGGTACATATAAAGAAGGATAAAAAATAAGGAAAGAGTTAAAATTTTAGATAGTTTCTGGATACAAAATTTTCAACGCTAACTTGGCATTACTGGTTTTGTGAAAGGAAACAGTCTACTCGATTAACTACATACCCAGAATATGGTTTGATGCATCTTCACACCCTTATTTCTTCATACCCTTATTTCCGGCTACAATGACGACCACATCTCACACCATTTGTTTGTACAAATTTTATCTCGTTAATATAACCACACTATATTTGACTCTAAAATTTATCTCTCACAACTTTTTTTATTTTATATTAATTTATTATTAATGATATTTTATTATTTTAAATTTCAAGAAAATTATTTTAGATTTTTATGCTAAAAATTTTTTATATATTAATATTTTTTGGTCGTATAAATTCATCGTAATTCATAAAATTTTAATGAAGAATGTTTTATATATATATTTTTAAATAGAAATTATTTTTTTTTTATTTTTTATAATTTTATTTTAATTACATTATATTTTTTATTCGTTAAAAATTATGTTTATAATTATTTTTCTAATTGGGATGTGTTTTTATGATTTTTAAAAAAACTAAAAAATATATAGATATGTTTTATTAATTAAACAAAATAATGAAAATATTGTTACTTTTTTTTTTTTTATATTTTTTATTTGATTATTTTTGTGATTTTAATGTTTTTATATTATATTATTCAACATTTAAAATTCAAAAAATATTTTTTATAATAAAAAGCAAAAAATAAATATTCTTTTATTATATCGATAATTGAAAATGAACAAAGATTTAAAAAAAAATTATTTTTTTTATTAAAATTGTGTTATTTTTGTGTATTAATTATTATTTTTTTTTTTTTCAATTATACAACTGGAATTGCATAAATTTTTACATTTTGTTGAGTTATTTTCATTGTAAAACGAATTTTTTTCCAGCAAAAAATTCAATTAGCAAATTATTTACTAAAAGTTTATTTAAAAAAAATACTGTTAATGAACAAATAGTATTCTACTAATCAAATACAAAAGAATTTGTTTCTTATTTTAATAATAAAAAACTTAGTTTACTTTATTTTTTGTTGCCAGGCGTAATTGGTACAGCAAAATATAAAGATAAAAAATAAAAAAGAAAATAGCAATGAATCTTCATTTAAGTAGTAGTTGAATGAATATATAAAAAGAAAAAAAAAAGAAAAAAACTTGAATGAACAAAGTGCTTTAATTGTCAATTGATATTGTCATACAAATCATGTATAAATTGATAAAAGAACAATGCCACTTGGCTTTCATAATAATAAATATTTAAAAAAAAAAAAAATTCTTCAACCACATATGAAGATGAAAAATCAACTGAGTGAAAATCAATTTTATTATTCCCATCAATAAACTTTTTTTAATTTTTTTAATCTAAAAAATAACTGACCTGAAAACAAAGAAAAAAATAAAAAATATTAATTACACAACTTTTTAAAAATACTTAATAAATATAAAAACTTTTATTCACAATTTTGTTAAATAAATTTTACAATATTACATATTAAATTAAATAATAAAATATTTTTTTTTAACATTGAATTTTCATAATTTATTGAATTCTTGAGTAGTTTAAAAGTGAAAATTGACATCGGCTAGATGAATTATTTATATAATCTTGTCACTATGAAAGTGTCAAGTTTTAGCATTGCAAAAATAAACCCCTCTTTTTCGACTTTAAAGTATCCTATTTTCCTATAAAATATCGACGATGCTATAAGTGTATACTCTCATGAACCGAATAATCAACAGGCCATACTATAAAACACTTCCCTCTGACGATGAGCTTTTGCATATTCATATTAAAGCGCAAAATAATTTTAGTTAATATATACTGATGCCGATGGTTTCAATGCCCCAGGATATTACCAAAACTTGGTAAATAAATTGTACCATCATCAAGTTAACTGACAATAACCCAACTATCCTATATATAAAAAAAAAAATTCATAAATAAACTCATAAATGTATTTATAAAGAAGAGCTTACGACAAAAAATCGTTTAGCATCTCGTTTACTAAGCTTTATTTTTATTATTATTTTTATAGTTTTTATGTATTTATAAATAAATTCAACCTGTCTGTCTTTAATTTTATTTATTAACTTATAATATTAAAAAATTTAAATAAACTTTTATCAAATATACGCTATTTTAGCATCACAATTAAAAAAAAAAAAAAAAGTTGAATTTTTATTTATTTTGTTATATTGCTTAAAACCACTTTGATGATATGCGAATAAAGATTAAAATGATTGAGTGCAAAAATAAATAAAAAAAATGGTTAAACGAAAAAATTAAAAAGGGTGTTGGAGAAAAAGAGAATAACATAAAATAAAAAACGATGAGTTGAAACAAAAGACGATAAAAGCTGGTTTTCATAGCCATGGGGTTTGGTGTTCATCGACGTCACGATTACCATTTTATCGGTGTCTGATTTGTGAGAGCACTCTACTATGCTATGTTTTTGTAAAATGGTAAAAAGGGTAAAAGGGAAAAGGCTCAGAATTTAAGGGATTGGATGATCTATATAAATTTGTGTGAATATATATCTATTGATGTATAATATTTATTTATATATATTGTATTAGTTGGGCTTGCACTTTTAGTGTCATTGGTCATTTATTATTATTATTTTTTATTTATTTTTATAATGCAAACACGACATCTCTATCCATATCGAAGTTTATGCCCCATCATAGCAATACATTATCGACACAGCATATAGTAAATATTTTTAAATTGACTGTATATGCGCATTCAGCTAATAAAATAAAATATATATCCAGTGCAAAAATATTATTCAAATAATTATATTATAGATGATTCAGTTTTTTTTTTATAAATAATAATTGTTTCATCAGATAAATTAATTTGAATGTTTGTTGAAAGTAAATATATTTTATATGTTAGGTTTTTTTTTTTTTTTTTTTAAATAAAACTGATGATAAAAATTTGGGTGAAAAAACAAAGAACTAATTTGGTTTTGATAGTGAAAATTTATTTTAAATATATAAAGCCTGTATAATAGACTGACCCACATTAAATTTTTCTATTGCTTTATATGTTTTTATTTAAAATATATTTTTAAATGATTTTGTTTGATGGTATATTTATTATTCACATGATTTATTTTATTACTAATTTTTTAAGTAAAATTAAATTTTAATTATAAACAAATTTTATTGTACAAACAAACTATATTGAGCTGTTGTATAATCCTGACACGATAGAATTTTATCAATCTAAAAATTCAATTTATTATTTCACAATGAAAATATTATTGTTTGTAAAAATAATTTTATGAAAAAAAAAAAAAAATAACTAAATTTTTTTTTTTTTTAATTTTTCTATCAAATTTTTTTCATATACTGCATCAATAAAACTTAATTATCTTTTTTAAATAATAAATAAACATAATTTTTGATGATTATTATACAATAATAACAACAATAATAATATAAAATGATAAATGAATTCTTGTCATGAATAATATGAATATACTATATATATATATATATACACAAATGATATTGTTCCAATTTGTTTACGAATCACGTGAATTGAATACAAGTAAAATCACAGATGGAAATAAACCTCTGAGTGAATAATATATATCCAGTTAACATCAATTACTTTAGTTTGAATCAATTGACATACCTGATTGCAATTAATATATATATGAAACAATCTAAAGAAGACCAAAATGTTATTTTGTTGAAAATTTCAAATGACTGAAAGACATCTCTTTGCATTCAAAACAGTGTATACACTTATCATTTCAATATAAACTATTCATAATTGACATTAATTAAATACAACAAACATCATTCAGTAATATGCTTAGTAAATTTTACCAATTATTTCGTTTCTATTATCATGAAAATGTAAATCATCTACTTATTATACATTTTATAATTATAATTTATTGTCTAATATATTTAAATATTATTACAAAAGTAAATGAATGACACATTGTTTAGATAACATTTAGAATTTTTTAGGTAATAAAATTTATTGAAAGTATTTTGTGATGAACATTATTAGGTCTAGAAAGTTAGCACAACCTTTATGGCACAATCACTTGTTACTATAATAGGAAATTTGTGCAAATTATGTGCAAATTATGTGCGAAATTATTAATTTTTTGTGCACTTATATATTTTTCTTAATTAATAGTAGTGCTACCTTAAACCCAAGATAGCACAACTTTTTTGTTTATCAACATAGAGAAAGGCTGTTAGGGCCATAATTTTGTGCAAATTATGTGCAATCTAGTGTGTAAATTTCAACTCAATCGGATAATAATTATTTCCTATATTAATTATTTATTTTTTTTTTCTACTGGTTGTGCTACCTAGACCTCCTCAAAGTCAAGAACTAATCGTGAGAAAATTTCTAAAAAATCATAGAATGTTTGTTTTTTGATGCTCTACAAGATAGTGAAAAAAAATATCGAAAAATAATTTTTTATCGAAAAACGCTATTTCTGAAAAAATAGCCTAACTTTGGCCAACTGGACGTGGCCGTTTTTAATTTTACGACTTCAGGTAGTTTCTATTGGTGTAGAAATAGTCAGAGCATATTGTAAAAGTATTTAAATGATGTTTCTATCCCGTTTCAAAATATAAAAAAAAAAAAAATCCAAAGTCAAAGCCTCTAGAATTTCTATACCAATGACAAGTCAATTTATATGGATTTAAAAGATTTTCACTGTCTCAAAGTCATGAACTAATCGTAGAAAAATTTCTAAAAAATCATAGAATGTTTGTTTTTCGACGCTCTACAAGATAGTGAAAAAAAATATCGAAAAATAATTTTTTATAATTTTTTAAATTAAATACAAGTTAGATTATATGAATTTTTGAGGATTTTCACTTACCTAAAGTAGGTCTAGAAAGTTAGCACAACCTTTATGGCACAATCACTTGTTACTATAAGGCCAATATTTTGGTATCTTTAAGGTAGCACAACCAGTAGAAAAAAAAAATGAATAATTAATACAGGAAATAATTATCATCCGATTGAGTTGAAATTTACACACTAGATTGCACGTAATTCGCACAAAATTATGGCCCTAACAGCCTTTCTCTATGTTGATAAACAAAAAAGTTGTGCTATCTTGACCTTAAGCTAGCACAACTATTAATTAAAAAAAAAAAAAATAAGTGCACAAAAATTAATAATTTCGCACATAATTTGCACATAATTTGCACAAATTTCCTATTATAGTAACAAGTGATTGTGCCATAAAGGTTGTGCTAACTTTCTAGACCTAACATTATTGAGTGATGACAGACAAAATAATGTCTACTTGTGTGATAGTTTTTTTTTATTTTATTCTAGTATTCAATGAAGTTTTTTATGAGACGAGACGAGCGACAAATTATGTCGATGAAAAAGTTTTTTATAAAATTTTCAACCCTCTTGTGATAAAAAAAAAAAAAAAAAATGGAATGCAGAAAGCAATGTACAACGCTTTTTTTTCATTCGAATTATCCCTTTGCCTTTCTTACTTTTACATTTTACTTGAAAAAAAAAAAAAAAGAATAAAATGAAATGAAATGAAATTTCATCTTGTGACGTTGAGTATAAAAAGTTAGTAGATAAATAGTAGCTAATACTTAATAGTATACGAAAAAGTTTTAAAAGTGCTTAACCATCAATTTTCGACCGCAAGAATTTGCTTTTTTTTTAAAAAAAAACAAAAGTATTCTTCATTTTACAGACAACCAATCACTAGATAGTGAAGATAAAAAATAAAAAAACAAAATAGATAAACAAAACAAAAAAAAAAAAAATGAAATAAAAGACATATAATGAAATAATTTTATTTAATTTTATTTTTTTTCGGCTATTATTGTACAATTTAAAAAAGACTATTCAAGTAACAATTAAATATAATTGTTGAATTGTCTAATTATATAATTTACCTTTGTACAATTAAAATTTTTTTAATCTGCTTATTATTCATGCTTGGATTTGTTTAATTATCCAGTACAAAAATAAATGATAAATTTTAATGTTTGACAGTGTTGTTAAACTATCACACGTTATAGCCATCATTTTGGCCCTCCTGAGACCTCTTTGCCATTCTTCTTTCGTACATTGCAAAGCACCCGAGTGTACGATCGACGAAAATTTATATCTGACACGAATGCGCCAAACGCTCACCTGAATTTAGAGCGTGAACGCACGCGAGCTTGTATTTCGATCGAAAATATAAATTAAAAAACAAAAAATAACAACAAAAATTATTATTATAAATAAATTTAGAAAAAAAGAAAATATGACTAGCATAGAGAAAGTGTAGAAAAAGAGTATCGTGTGAAATAAAATACTTTTAAAATTAAAAAAAACATTTTGAAAAAATAAAAATAAATATAAACAAGTATTTGAAACATGAGATTTTAATATATATATAAACGTAAAAATAAAAAATAAATAAATAGACATGAGGTATCTAATGATAAAATAGTGTATTTATAAAAAAGATTTTTTTTTTTTTTTTGTCTTCACGAGTAGTAATTAAACAATGAAATAAATACAGTTGAATTTATTACTGTTTTATGATAAATTTTTTGGAAGCTTGATTTAAAAATATTTAAAAAAAAAAAAAAAAATTAATTTAAATTTTTTAAGCATGTAATTTATTATGAACTTTACATAACTCATTTATACATATTCATATAGTTTTTAATTAATTTTATTAATTTATAAAACTCTTTGTTAAATTACTAAATTTTTTATAAATCTATAAAACATCCATGCATAAAACTATTAAAAAAAAAAAAAAAAAAAGTCAATAGTTATCGATAAATTTTATATAATATAAAGTAATTTAATTTAATATAGAAAATAACTCATTTGCTTCGTCAACTGAACGAAATAATTGATTCATTATAATTTAAAAAAATAATTCACTTGAATAAAACACAAACCTTTACATTTAAGTATAAAATATAATTAATTTTATTAATTTAATAAATATTATTTAAAATTAAATATACAAAAAAAAAATTGATAATAATTCAACTGATATATACTTTTAGTTATTATATTTTTTTTATATTCTTCTTTTAATTAAACTCAATAACAATTTATCGGTTATTTGACTAATTATTAGCAACATACATTTACCTGTATGTCGATGATCCAAAAATACAAGTGATGAATTTTTACAAGGGTCAAATACAATTTAGTATGGGTCATCCAATTTTATCCACGTGCAACATTGACGTATCGTCGATTTTCAATATATAAATTATTCGTTGTTAATTGGATTCAGTCGTTGCATAAAATCTACAACTGGCCAATATCATACAGTGTGTGTATCAGTAAAGGGCGGAGAGTTAAAACAGTGGTGAATGGTTGAAAGGCTGGATGAAATTGTTCGCAGGGTAAATGAAAATTTAGGGGGTATAAAGTTATAGGTTTGATGAGAGAAATGAAAATTGTATTTTCTCATTCGCACTTTTCGAAAATAGTGTAAATCGTTTGCTACAATTATATCAGAGTAAAAGAGAGAAACAAAGTGCACAATTAGGTAGCACAATATTTACTATTTGCTAATATTGCAATAGCTTAACGATCCGTGCCATCTGGCACGTTCCAACTATATGATGTACATTCAACGACGAGTCTATAAAATAAAAAAAAAAAATTTATATTATGATTTATTATTATGTTTTTAAACAAAGTTTTATAATCTAAATTATATGAACATGAGAGAATTATATCAAACTTAACATCTACTATATAAATATAAATAATAACAAAAAAAATTTTGATTTTTTTTTGTATTTCGTTTATCGTCTCAATTACTGACAAATTTTGAATTTTACAAGTTTGAAATAAAAGTAAAGAATTTTTCGAGATTCTCAACAATTTTTGCTTTGAAGTATAGTTGAAGGGGTGATGAGAAAGATCTAAAAAAAAAAAAAGGGTGAGTTTGATAGAGAAAAGACAGGTGGATGGGGTGGATAACAAGTTGGTAATAAAAAAAATAAAAATAAATAAATACAAAAAAAAATTCTTAAAAGTAGAAAAAATGAGATGTTTTTAGTGTAGAAGAAAAAGAGAAAAAAAAAAAAAAAAAAAAAACAAGGTGAGGTCTCGTACAAACCTTGAAAGCAATTTCAAGAGTCACTGATTTTGTCCCGCAAGCATACTGCCAACGCTTCCTTTGACGCTGCTTTTGCTCTACTTGTTCCTCTATGACCCCACATTTATGTTAGCAGCTACTGCAAGTTTGTTTTCTTATGTACTTTTTATAGTAGCTTTCAACATTTCTTTCTCCTACTTTGATTTCTCGGGAGACGCCCAACTCTACCAACCATGAATTTGTTTTTTTTTTTTTTTTTTTTTGTACTGATTTTTCGCTTATCTTATTTTTTTTTTATTTTATTTATATAAATATATATAAGTGTTCTTGAAGTTTACCAAACTCAAAGAAAAATAAATACAGTTGACCAAAAAAATTAAACTTGTTGACCTACAATTATTTTAGTATATATACAAATATAAATTAACTCAAAAAATTTTTAACAATATGATCTTTAATATTATTTTTTTTATTAAATTTGCAATAGATAGTATATAATATTGTTGGATTGTACAGCTCGATAGTAGCTAGTAAGAGTAAGAGAAATAAATCCGATAAAAAAAAAAAAAAGTAGATTCAGAGTTAATTCGCCGATGAGACAATAAACTTGCGATAAGCATACTGTATAGCCCTGCGGGTCCTTCGAGCCAATGAAGAGATTTCTTTGACAATCAGTGAAACTTGATCACAAATTATTATAAATTTTTGGTATTTAAATATTTATTAATCTATTCATACAAATATCCATGCATATAGAACATAAAAAATAATGTTATATGATGAATTAAAAATTTAAAAATAAAAAAATCTAATAACTTTTGAACTCATGTTATCAACAAATTTTTTTCTTTTTTTTTTTTTTTGTAGTTTGTTATAAATAGAGAATGATACTTAAAAAAGAATGTTTGTTAATTAAGACGTTGAAAAGTTATCTTGAATTTTTATTACTTTAGATAGAAGCCATGCTCTTCATCTAACAAACGAGTTGTCAAGTATAGTTGAAAACACAAATATAAAAAAGTCAAATAAAACAATTGAGTGTACAACAGGGATTGCTGGCGATTCAACGTGTCAGAGAACTTGAAGTAAAAAAAAATTTAAAAAAAAAATTCATGTACATATAAAGCTTCGTATATTGTAACATTATGTGTATATCTTAGTCTTCTTTACTCAGCCTATTTTGTCTCTTTACTTTCGTGTCAGTTAAGTACTATATATACATTTTACCAAGTAAGAACTACTGAAGTATGTGCACTCAGCGTGATTGGTGCGCGCCAAAGCATAGTGCGATATCTGCCATGAGAAAAAGTGAATTTGTTTCCTTCTTATACTCATGTATATATATATATAAACATCTAAACATATAAATTCATCTCTTTCCATATGCTCTGACTTGAATTCTTTATTTTTTTTTTTTTTTTTTTTTTTAGTTTTTTTACAGTTATCTACATTTAAGTCAATTGAATTTTTGATAGACATCTTGGAAATGTAATGAGTTATTTTATTATAAATATAAATAGCATCGTGATAAATGTGAGGTCAAAGAGTCAAGTTATTACTGCATTGATTAAAATATATGAGGAAGTAAACAGTGAGATTATGCTCCCAATGGTTTTGTATATATATAAATAGAAATTTAAAATAAAAATATCATTTCAAGTGCATCTTCAACAAATTCTGACTGATAAATATCATAATCAGTTAATTTCTATCTAGTTTTATCAAATATCATTAATAAATTAGAGATAAAAAATTATCAAGTACTTAACATTGTCTTATGTAACTTGATATTCATAATCTACAACAATTTATTGCCAATTTTAAACATATTTTTTTTTTTTTGATATCTCTGTGTATTTAATAGATAATGATATTGAGAAAAATATTTATATTTATATTTATTAAAGTGAAATTAAGTGTATTTACAATATATTTAAATCTTTTTAATGTAGAGAATATATAAAAATAATTTTTTTTAAACTCCAAGTATTACGTCAATGAGATGTTGTCTGCAGTAATGCAAACATATTTTGATAACTAATTTCAACATCATGCTTATGTCATCACTTATTTGCTAATGACTACAAAGTGTCACTTTACAAGTTGTTTTCAGTCACTAGTCAGCATTGATTTTAATGCTTCGTTAATGTATAAAAGCTAGGATTGCAGAAAATTGAGCCAATAATAAATAAAAATTCTTTAAATATACCAGATTTATTTACGAATAATAAAAAGGTTTTTTCAGGCAAGTGTACTTGTGTATCATTATCAAAGTTCAAGTGTAGGAAATAAATTAAAGCTGAATCAAAATTTTTTACGTGAATAGACAGTCAGATTTGGTAAAACGAATCTTGAAAAAAATAGAAAAAAAGCATTGAAAGCTTCTAGTAACTCTGATAAAAAAAAAAATATCAGTTCAACTTCCAATCTATATAAAGAAAAAAGGTTTATCTCTCAGATGAAATATGATTGCCATACGTTGAAATCAAAAAAAAAAAACAAAAATAAACTGATATCCGTATAATAGATAAGAACTTGGTTAATTGATTTCTTCAGATATATAAGTATTAAGCTCAAAATATTGACATGGAGATATTTTTTCAATTGACAAAAATATAAACAATAAAATAAATAAAAAAACAAATGTCAAAAACAAGTCTTGTAAAAAATTTAAGGATTTTTTATCTAACAGTATTTAAATAATTATTTAAAAAAAATTCAATTTAAACTAATTTATATTTTTTGATTTACAAATTCACATTCTAATTATACTATATATACTTATATATAACAAATTAACTAATTTTATTTTAAATCAAGATAACTGAAGCTGCACCAGGTAGTATAATACGATTGGTATCCACCGATGATCCAATTTGAATATTTGAACCAATACTAGAAACATAAACTTTCATTTGATCTGGTACATTCATCCAAGATGCAGCATCAGCAAGTGTTGGCACATCATTGAAATTTATGAGTAATACAACAGGTGACTGTCCTGGTAATCTTCGGACAACACCAAATACATTGTATCCAACTAAAATTATTTGCGTAGTTCCTTTACTAATAACTGGAATTTTTTTGAGTGTTACTAATTTTTTGAAAACAGAATAGTGTGATACTGATTTAAGTTTTTCAGCTGCAAGATTTAATGTTTTGTAGTTGGAATTAACTGGTAGCCAAGTTTTGTGATTACTTGAAAATCCAGCACTTGTTGTATTATCCCATTGGAATGGGGTTCGTTGTGGATCTCGTGATGTTGTATTATATCGGGCTGGGCCAGCATTACAGCCAGCAGGATCAACTGTTTCTTGCCAACTCATTGGACGATTTACCATACCAATTTCATCTCCGTTATAAATTATTCCAACTCCAGGTAAAACTGCTGCAATCATTGACAATTGATCAGCACGTTTCAGTCCAAATCTTGAGGCAACTCTTCCTTGATCATGATTTCCAACCACCCAGTTAGCTGACTGACCAGCTGGTATAGCATCTAAGTAACGGTCCATTGTACGTTTAAAAGTAACTGCTGTTGAACGATTATTTAGCTCTCCCATAAACATAAAATTGAAAGGAATATTTGATCCATATTCATAGTATTTCATTTGGTAAGCAAGCGTAGTGTATGCCTCAGTAAGGAACATTTTTTTTGTTCCCGGAAAAGAATCAAGAACGGCACGCCAAGTTTTCAGGATATCATAAGTTTCGTTTTGATTGTATGTGTATATGTGTTCAAGTGTATTACCATCCGTATCGGGTAGTCCAGTATTTGGAATTTTAGGCTCATCTAAAAATCTTGAATCTTCAATTAGATTAGGAATAGTATCAATTCGGAAACCATCCACTCCACGTTTCAGCCAAAATCTTAAGGTATTTTTCATTTCTTCATTGAGAATTGGATTACGATAATTCAAATCTGGTTGTCCTACTGCGAATGCATGATAATAGTACTGTTGACGTTGTTCATTCCATTCCCATGCAGAACCTTGAAATACACTTAACCAGTTGTTTGGTGGTTGTCTTGTACCATTAACTATTTTAGCATCTTTCCAAATATAATAATCATCGTATGGTTTAATTTTTTGTATACTTTTTGTAAACCATGAACATTTGTCAGAGCTATGATTTGGTACAAAGTCAAGAAGTACTTTAAGACCCAATGATTTTGCTTTGGCAACAAGTTTTGAAAAATCAGCAAGATTGCCAAAAATTGGATCAATATCCGTAAAATTTGCAATATCATAACCAAAATCAACCATTGGACTTACATAAATTGGTGAAATCCATAGTGCACTAACACCAATGTCTGATAAATGTTCCAATTTACTTGTAATACCATTTAAATCTCCAACTCCATCTCCATTACTGTCCTTAAAACTCAGTGGATATATTTGATAAATGAATGAATCTCTCCACCACTCTTCTGATACATTTGGTGCAGCCGAACACCAAATCACTGCAGTAAAAAGACAACACAATACTGATGTTCGCAACATTTTACTGTGCAATGATGTGATATGCTTCACGTTCTTCGTTTTATATCTTAAAAGCTGAAAAAAAAAAATAATAAAGAAATTTCAAAACAAATGAGTAAATAAATCATCACTCTGTCAATAAACTGAATTGTTTTATCAGTCTTTTCGATTAAGTGATAATACAATGTTTACTACGATCGATAACCTTCATAATTATATTTTTTAAATTTTATTTTAACGTCATTACATGAGAGCTACTGTAATAATATAAATTTTCAATAGAAATATTTTTCCATAATTGATAACAAGTGTGTACGTCAGAGTCGTCGTCAAAAAATAATAATAAATAAATAAAATAATAACAAATTTGAATAAATAATAAAAAGATAACAAAATAATTATTCGACTTTATCTCAAGTTTATGTTGATCAATAAATTTTTCAGTCAATAATTCCACTGCAATCTCGTATGCCTCCAAATTTTGTTTTGTTGATAATTTGTGATAAACAAGATTTTATAAAAATTCAACAAAAACAAATAATAATATTTATTGATAATAAAATAAGGAAAAACAATTTAAAAAACAATACTTATTGTAGAACACACAGTTGTTTTTTTTTTTTTTTTTTTTTTTTTTTTTCTCATTACAAATGTAATTTATATTTTGATAACTTACTTTTTCTCTTGTCTGATTATTACTGCATTACTTGATATCAAACACACAACTGCGGAAGTTAAAATAAAATCGTAGCAAGTCGTTATTTAATTCAATGCAAATTGCCTGAAACTCAATAGAACTCGTTTTTACAGACTAGTCTATTATTTCAAGGTAAAAAATTGAAAAATTTACTAGACAATAATAATTATTTCAAAACTATTAACTGGTGTTAATTATGTCAAAGTCTGTCGACAATTTATATTACACGACAATTATACGGGTTGATGTAGACTTGTTGAAACTTGAACATAAAATGATCAATGTTTTTTCATTCTAGCTTATATGTATAGAGCGTTTACAAAATATAATCGTGATATGAATGAATGAATAATTATTTCTATTTTTGGTTATCAATAATTGTTTTTTTTTTTTTTCTTTATTTATTTTAGAAGGGCGTGTACAATCATTCAAACACAAAAGCTCGTTCAAGAGCAATGTCTTTTTTTCAATGCTAAAAAAAAATTGCCTAATTGCTTTGTTACAATGTCAATTTTATTGTTTTTACACTTGGAATTTTATTTTATTATTTTTATTTATTTTATAATCATATTATCAATAATTTGTATTTTAATATCTTTGTTTAACAAGATGTGATTCAATGATTTGATATAATAATATTAATATCTTGACTCAGATATAAAGTTCGAAGTAGGTTTATAATTTTATCAGTCATGTGATGGATTTAAAAATTATTTATCAGTTGAAGTTTGACGATGATAATAATATTTAACCCTCGATTAAAAGATGGGTCATTATGTCCTCAATTTTACGTGTGTCATGTGCATTGTTTACATATGTATATAATATTGCAATATAGTATTTTTTTTTTTTTATATACTCAATGTGTCATCAACCGGAAGTACGAAGGCCTAGCGCCTGGCTTTTTGTTTTATTCATCAAGGCCATTTGTCGGTCTTGAGGTTATTTCACAATCACCAAATTAAAGGTGAGAAGACTGCAAATTTTATCGTAAAAATTACTTATCATTAATGAAGATTTTTTTTTTTTTTATCTTTTTTTATTTACATACGATATACGATGAATATAAATAAGGAAAATTGAATTGTTATTTTATTTTGTTTTTTTTTTTTCAAATTTATTTTTCAGTAAATTTATAAATTCAGGCTAAATAATTTTACTACCATAATTATTGATTTTTTATATTTTTAACATGAATAATAATATTAATTACAGATAGACTGTAAAAAAAAAAATAAATAAAACAATAAAAGATGAAATAAAAAAGAAATAAAATATAAATTTTTCAAATCTATTAGATAATATTTTTTATTCTTATAATTATTTATTAAAAAACCCGGAAATTATTTAACATTTCAATTCAAAAAAAAAAAAAAAAAAATAAGCAATAATTTATTTAACTAGCTATGATTGTCACACACTACTCATGTAAAATGACGTGTGATTATT
Organism: Lysiphlebus fabarum; assembly: GCA_011426435.1. Lineage (NCBI taxonomy): Eukaryota > Metazoa > Arthropoda > Insecta > Hymenoptera > Braconidae > Lysiphlebus > Lysiphlebus fabarum. The sequence goes on from WSYQ01000105.1 coordinate 296,853, forward strand.
ATATTTTTTTTTCTTAGCTATAATAGAATGAGCCACGTGCAGAGTAATGTCCAAACGTTACAGGATTTATTTTTATAACAAAAATCACGCTTATATAATTTTTGTACGTTATAATAAACGTATGTACTACAAAGTAATTGATCAACATAAAAATTAAAAATGAACGTATGACATTTATAGATAATTCACTTACTTGAAATAATTTTACATTCTTTAAAAATTTTTATTTCAACATTTTCATTCAGAATAAATAATTATATCAATTAAAATAATAATTTTTTTCTTATAATTATTTTTTATTCAAAGAGTTGATGTATTTTATAGTTTTATTATTAACCAGTTTAGTGTATTAAAAAACATTCATCATTGTAAAAAATTATACAAGACAATTTATAAAACTAAGCAAAAAAACACAAATATTTAGATAAAAAACAAAAAAAAAAACATAAAAAATAGAGTATTTTAATTAGCTAAATTATAAATTTTTAATTCAACTAAAATTTCCTTTTCTTTTCTTTAACTTTTGTCTCAATCAACTATTTTTTTATATTATTTTTAAAAAATATAAAGTTTCGTATAGTTGTAAAGAATAGGAAGCTTTGTCTTGCTACTGATGGATAATCTAGTACAGATAGTACTATTCCATACCACGTATTTTTTTATAGACGATTCTGGCTTAAGATTTCAGTTTTTTTTTTTTTTTTTTCTGATCCCCCATTACATTAAAATTGCATGGTTTCTTGTTACATCATTTTATGATTTGTAAAACCAATCCTATTACTTTTTTTGACCACAGTAATACGAAATAAAACAGTGACTATTATCAACAGTTGATTAACTTTTTTTACTCTTTGCTTATTTTATAACTTTTTTTTTTTATTTAGAATAATTGTATTTACAATATACCTCTTGGTTCATTAGATATTAACATAGGTCGTATTTACTTTTAACTGGAATGGACGTAATGATTTTTTTTTTCTTCAAATTATTGCTAAAAAAAAAAATAATTAAATCTATTATCTTCATATTTCTTAGAGCTAGTTAAACGGATCATTGTCGAAGTTACAAAATAGTTTGTACATTGAGATTGACGGAACTAAGAGTATATACTTACATTGAGTTCTACGTAAGCTACCAATTTACTTGTAATCTCAATTAAGTTACTCACACCAATCGTCTTAAGTATCCAAAGCTACCGAACTTTCAAGTTCCGTGAAAAGTAGAGTTGATTTAATATAAATCGTTAGTAGAAGCCTTTTTATTTTAATGAATTAATTTTATTCAGACTTTGTTCTAAAGCTGATTTTGTCTGAATGTGCTTCTGAAAAATTAATCTATATTTTTCTATAATGCTTGTTAAAAATTACCATGCACGCATAAACATACTTAATTAATTATTTAATTTTTCATTATATTTTTGTTTATATGGAAAAAGATATATTTTAAAGTTTTTTTATTTGCAAAAAAAAAAATGTTATATGTTATCAAGTATAATAAGTACTGCAGTTAATGGTTATTTGACTTGATAATATATTTAATTTAAAATTAATTCAACAATTTCTAATGTATATATAAATCTAATTTTGAATGAGTATAATTGAAGCAGCTGGAGGTAAATTAATTTGATTTGTATTGATCAATTTACCAGCTGGAATATTTGAACCTATACTCGCAGTGTAAACATTCATTTTATTAGGAATGTTCATCCAAGAAGCTGCATCAACAACTGTCACCGAATTATTAAAATTAATTAGTAAAACAACTTGTGATTTTACTGATAGACGTCGTACAATTCCCAGCACATTATATTCAACTACAATAATTTCAGTTGAACCATCTTTAATAACAGGGTATTTTTTTAATGCAGTTAATTTTTTAAATACTTTATAATGTGAAACAGTAGATAATTTTTGAGCAGCGAGATTGAGAGTTTTATAATTTGGATGTACAGGTAGCCAAGTTTTATTGTTTGTTGAAAAACCAGCACTAACAGTATCATCCCATTGAAATGGTGTCCTTACTGGATCTCTTGAAGTTATGTTGTAACGTTCAGGTCCAGCATTACAACCAGCTGGATCCACTGTTTCTTCCCAAGACATGGGATGATTTGTCATGCCAATTTCGTCTCCATTATATACTAAAGCAGCACCTGGTAGAATTGTTGCAATCATTGTTAGTTGATCAGCTCGATCGCTACCAAATCTTGTTGCTACACGAAATTTATCATGATTGCCAACAACCCAATTGGCTGAATGGTCATTTGGAATTCTGTTTAAGTAACGATCAATTGTATACTTAAATTCAAGTGCAGATGAATTTTTCAGAAGATCTTCTATGAACATAAAATTCATTGGAAGATTTGATCCATATTTATAATATTCTATTAAATAATCAATACTTGTATATGCTTCAGTGAGAAAAATTTTTTTTGGTCCTGGACTAGCATCAAGTACATCACGCCAAGTTTTAACAATATCATACGTTGCTTTCTGATTACATGTATAAATGTGTTCAAGTGTACCAGCATCAGTATCTGGTAATCCAGTATTTGCAATTTTAGGCTCATCCATAAATCTTATATCTTCAACAAGATAATGAATAGCATCAACTCGAAATCCATCAACTCCAAGATTTAACCAGAATCTTAAAACATTTTTCATTTCTTCATTTAATTGTGGATTACGATAATTTAAATCTGGCTGACCTACTGCAAATGCATGATAATAATACTGTTGACGTTGTTCATTCCATTCCCATGCAGAACCTTGAAATGCACTTAACCAGTTGTTTGGTGGTTGTCTTGTACCATTAACTATTTTAGCATCTTTCCAAATATAATAATCATCGTATGGTTTAATTTTTTGTATACTTTTTGTAAACCATGAACATTTGTCAGAGCTATGATTTGGTACAAAATCAAGAAGAATTTTAAGATCTAATGATTTTGCTTTGGCAACAAGTTTTGAAAAATCAGCAAGATTACCAAAAATTGGATCAATATCCGTAAAATTTGCAATATCATAACCAAAATCAACCATTGGACTTACGTAGATAGGTGAAATCCAAAGTCCACTAGCACCAATGTCAGCAACATGTTCCAATTTACTTGTAATACCATTTAAATCTCCAACTCCATCTCCATTACTGTCCTTAAAACTCAGTGGATATATTTGATATATAAAATTATTACGGAACCAGTCTGTTGATGATTTTTCTCCAGCCCAGCACAGGACGATCCCACCAATAAAAAATAAAAGTGTTTGTGCACGCAACATCTTCCAATTGAATGAGGTCAATTTTTTCTCAGACTTATTTTATATCGTCTGAGCATCATAAAAAATTTTAAAAATTTCAGATAAAAAGTAATTTGATTAAAAGATATACTTTAATCTTGTTATTTTTGTTTGATTTTATTGATTAATAATAATTAATTTATTTGTCAAAATAATTCCAAGCGTACCAAGGTTTTGCTTACAAGTGCATCAACGACCTATACTTGGTAATTCTTTACTGAATAAATAGGCATTATTCCTTGTGACTGAAAATAATAGACATATAATTTTAAACATATTACCAATGAAAATAATAATCATTAATATAATTTTTACCAAATAATATAGATAAAAAAACTGATTTAATTTTTTTGAATAAATTTATTTTTAATAACGTTTTTTTTTTTTTTTTTATCAAATTATTACATAAACACACATTATACGATTACTGTAAATTTTTTTTTTTCTCAATATAGTTTAATTAATGATAGAAAATAATTAAAAACTTAGACTATTTTGGCTTGGATTTCCAGTTTGTTCATTTAGAGATCCTACTTTTTTTTATATATATAATACTTATGTTAAATTGTTTTACCTTAAAAATTGATCATAAGCTATTATAATAAATAAAAGCTAAATTACAAATTCTAGATACAATTGTATTTATAAAAAAAAAACCGCTCCCTGTACATTATGTAGTGTTAAAAAAATTTGAATGAAACTGAAATGCGTTTGAATAAAAAATATGATATGAATTTCTTGGTGAAAGTATTTCGCTTATTCTATATCTTTTTTCCGTCTTTTCTTTTGAACATTAACTCATTGTGAGAATAAAGCTTACAAACAATAAAATTCACGATATTATTCTGGCTTTTTTTTAATAGAAAAGCAAAAAAATATCTAAAAAAATTTTTTTTTACAATTTTATGCACTTTTTTGGAAAGTTTAATCAAAAATTTTTTGTCTAATTCGCTAAAAAAAAACTCGAAAAAACGGACGAAAAAAGAAAAAAATCGGAAAAATATTTGCTAATCTGTACTTTATTATAGCATTGTTTTTTTTTTTATGATTCAGTTTTTATTTTATTTTTGTTAAATTTTAATCGATATCATTCTGATCAGCGAGTTTTTAATTTGAGTATTATTGAGGCTGCTCCAGGAAGTTCAGCTCGATTAGTATCAAATGATGCGCCTGATTTAATGTTTGATCCAACACTTGCTGCGTACACAGTCATTTTATCTGGTATATTTAATGAAGATGCTGCATCAAAATAGGTAGTACTATCACTAAAGTTGATAAGTAAAACGATTGGTGATTTTCCTGGAAGTCGTCTAATAACTGCCAATATATTGTCATTAATAACAACAAGTTTTGTTGTACCTTTACTAATAACTGGATTTTTTTTAAGAGTAGCTAATCTTCGAAAGACATGATAATGTGATACTGCTGCCGTTTTTTGGGCGGCAAGATTAATCACTTTATAATTTGGATGTACAGGTAGCCAAGTTTTATTGTTAACTGAAAATCCAGCACTAGTCGAATTATCCCATTGAAATGGTGTTCGCATTGGATCTCTTGATGTTGTTTTATATCTTAATGGACCAGCATTACAACCAGGTGGGTCTACTGTTTCTTCCCATGTCATAACGCGATTCTCCATACCAAGTTCATCACCATTATAAATAACTCCAACACCAGGTAATACTGCTGCAAGCATTGTTAATTGATCAGCTCTTTTTGGTCCAAACCTTGTTGCAACACGGAATCGATCATGATTACCAACAACCCAATTTGCTGATTGATCACTTGGTATTGCATTTAAATACGGATCAATTTTACGTTTAAAATCATGGGCAGTTGAACGATTATTAAGCTCACCCAAAAACATAAAATTCATTGGTATATTTGATCCATAATCATAATATTTCATAACATCAGCTAAACTTGAATAAGCTTCAGTAAGAAATATTTTTTTTGGTCCTGAACTATCATCAAGTACTTCACGCCAAGATTTAAGTATATCATAAGTTTCATCTTGATCATATGTATATATATGCCTGAGTGTATCTGAATCAGTGTCTGGTAAACCAGTATTTGGTAATCTTGGTTCATCTAAAAATCTTGTATCTTCAATTAAACTTGGTATAGTATCAATACGAAAACCATCAACTCCAGTATCAAGCCAAAATCTCAATACTTTTTTCATTTCTTCATTCAAAGGTTCACTACGAAAATTAAAATCAGGTTGTGCTGCTGCAAACTGATGTAAATAATATTGTTGACGTTCTTCATTCCATGTCCATGCACTACCTTGAAACAAACTAAGCCAATTACTTGGTGGATGTCGTGTTCCATTTATAATTTTAGCATCTGCCCAAACATAATAATCATCATACGGTTTTATTCTTTTAATACTTTTTTGAAACCAATGATGTTGGTTAGAACTATGATTTGGTACAAAATCAAGCATAACTTTTAATCCTAATGATTTTGCTTTTGACGTTAATTTTTTAAAATCATCTAATGTACCAAATATTGGATCAACACCAGTAAAATTTGTAATATCATATCCAAAATCAATCATTGGACTTTTATAAAATGGACCAATCCATACAGCACTAACTTTAATTTCTACTAAATATTCCAATTTACTTGTAATACCATTTAAATCACCAATACCATCACCATCGCTGTCTTTAAAACTACGTGGATAAAGATGATATATAAATGAATCTCTCCACCATTCTTCGGATATTTCAACTGCTGTTATTGTACCGAATACACCAATTACAATATACAAAAAAGTCAAACAACGTAACATTAACATTATTATTCACTTTTATTTATTTTTTTTTAATATCACAATATATCTTGACCACTCTTTAGTCTTTCAAGGTCAGTAAATTTTTTAAATTTCGAGATAATATCAAAGTGAAAGGACAATGTCTCAAAATGATAAATGCAAAATTTATATTTTATTATAATACAATATATATTAAAAAAAAAGTATTAAAAAATAACAGAACAAAATAAAAATCAATAACAAAACTTAAAAATATCAAATAATTAATATTTTTATATATTTTTTTTTAAATTTATCTCAATAACTATTTAAGAATAATATTGATTTAAATAATTATCTAGAAATGCATTTGGCCAGAGTATATGAGAGCTCTGATGCCAAGATGCGTTGTTGTCGAGGACGAACACGAGTGTTAACTGATTTTGGTAGTGCAGTCAAGTTAAAGCAAGGACATGGACCATAAAGCGGGGAAAATTGCAATAGTAGTGGTAGTTGCTAAGCTATGAAAAAAAAAAAAAAAAAAAAAAAACTTGGAGAAGGAGTACGAATGGACCTTAATAATGCTACCCTTTTTGGGCCTGATTCCCAGAAATAATCCCTATCTGAAGAGGTCATCAATTTGGTGAATGATACCGGGTGGTACCTTTTATCAAATGCAGCCAATGATTATTTTTTATACTTATTTTTATGCATTTTTTTTTTTTTTTTTAAATCTCATTTTAAAAAGGTACTGTCAAAAATTTTAATATAAAAAATTGTAATTAATGATGGAACATTCTATGAATTTTACAAGGTTAAATTTAGATCGGAATATATAAGGATTTTATCGAGTGTTGCTAAATAGCCAATGGCCTTAGTCATTAAGTCACTTGTTGCAAAAAAAAGGTCGAAGGCCTTGCATCTGCGAGTTTGTATGTAAGTATACAGCTGGACATAGATTTAATCGCGAAAGATGTCAAGGAAGATGTTCATACTGGAGAGGGAATTCTAGCAAGATATACTGCAGGTCTATATGGTGACCACACAATGTGACTGCCACACCTACTTCCACTTTTTTTTTTCGCATGCAAAATCATAAACGGTCATCACATAAAAAATATCAACAAAAATAAATGAATAAAAAAAAAAAAATACTGTAATATTTCATTTTAAATTTGGATACTTCTCTTTTTTTGCCAAATTAATATATATGCACACGCACACATGTGGGCTTGAGAAAGCAATTTTTTTTTTGTCTTCAACAAATTTATATAAAATATATTTGCAATATTGGCCTTCGAACATTCGTTTCGAAATATAAATTCGAATTTCATGTTTTATATTGTAATTAAACATAGTTATATTATCAATTTTAATGATATATGACAATCCATAATGACGGGCAACAGTGTCCAGTCAACATCGAGAAAGGTACCAGTTTTTTTTTTTTTTTTTTTTTATTGCCAATAATATGGAAATTTAAAATATTTGCATACAAGAAAAAAAATAATATTTGCGTTAAATAAAAAACCTGTTTGCTAATTAAAGTAATTCATGCTTTATTATATAATTTAAATGTAAAATTTTATTGTAAAAAAGAAAAAAATTAAGCGTTTAACAGTTCCATATTAAATAGAATATAAAAAAAATTTATATTCCGTTTACTGGAAAAAGATTAATACTAAACAAAAAATACATATCCAATGTTTGAAACATGATAAAAAATATTTCATCACGAATTAAATATAATTAAAATATACACTTAACTTTACATTAATCAGAAATTTAATCAACATTATTTTCATATATTTTTTTTTACATTTATTTCTGGCAGTACAGTGAGATTGAATTCAATAAAAAAAAACTTTTTTGTGCTCAATAATATTTTTATTCATATGATGATGTGCAAAATATAAAGAAAATAATAAATATATATTATACTCAGTAAAATAAAATAACTGATTAATTCAAAATCAATGATGCAGCACCAGGCAATTGCAATGCAGTTGTGTCTAGACGAGTACCAAAAGTTATATTTGAACCAACGCTAGCTACATATACACTCATAATTTCAGGTATATTTAACCATGCGTTTGCATCAACTACGATAGACTTGTCAGAAAAATTAATAAGTAAAACTACTGGTTTTTTTTGTTTGATGTACCTGTTTTGATGATCAATAAAGTTTTTAATGAAACAAGTTTTTTAAAGATTGAATAATGTGAGACTAATGATTTTTTTTGTTCAGCCAAATTATTAGTTTTATAATTTGGATTAACAGGAAGCCAAGTTTTCTTGTTTGTTGAAAAACCTGCACTTGTTGTATTGTCCCACTGAAAAGGTGTACGTTCTGGATCTCTTGAAAATTGCATATAACGATCGGGTCCAGCACTTAAGCCTTGTGTATCAACTGTTTGATTCCATGATACTGGACCATTTTCCATTCCAATTTCATCTCCATTGTAAATAATTCCAATACCAGGAAGTATTGCACAAATCATTGATATTTGATCTGAACGTTGTATGCCAAATCGTGATAAATAAATGTATCTCTCCTCCATTCATCATTACCTGATGAATCATGTGATGAAGAACTTGTCAGTACTCCACCGAGATAAAAAAAAAAAACTAGCTCTCGTAACATTTTTTAAGAGTATAAAGTTTGATACTCAACTACAACGTTTATATACTATCTTGATATAATTATTAATACAATAGCTTTTTGTCAATTTAATCTTTTGTCAAAAAAAAAAAAATAAAAAGATAAATAATTTAATTCTACTATTGTTCATAAAATTTTCCGGAAGTTGACATTCATAATAAAACATCTGCTTAAAATTCAATAAATAAATTCTTTTATTCAAGACATAAAAACAAAAAATTGAAATCCATTGAAAATAATGTTTATAAAATTATTATTAAATTGGTAGAAAACAATATCAGATATAAAAAAATAATATTGATACATATTTCATATCATTTGTAACATATTCGAATGTAAGTATAATTGCAAGTACATATTCAATAGAATTTTTACTGATGCGTACAAATAAATTATTTCTGAAAATTTAATAACAAGTACAGCTGTTGATGACATATTTTTCTGTAGCTCAACAATAGCTTAAATTTTATTTCGTATATTCTTTAAATTAAATAAATTTTTTTAAACTAAAAAAATTTTATATGACAAATTTTTTTTTCAAACTTTTCATCAGTTTAACTAATACTAGTTAACTTGTAAAATTTTTTATAGTTTGAATTGTCTTTTAACTAAGTTAAATTACTTGTTGAAAATTTTAAGATTGTTGAAATTGTCCCATCGGTATATAATATTCTTGTTAGATCTGTGAAAGTTTGTATAAATGTTAGTAAGTATGAAACTTTTTTTTAAATTTATTTAATCCAATTAAAAATCCAAAAGTCTTTATTAATTTTTTAGTAATTCATGTTTTATTTTTTATTTTTTAAATAATTACGATAAAATATATATACCATATGTGCATGAATGTCAGGTAGCGTTAAATGTGTCAAGATGTCCTTCATCTGTTGATCAAGTTTTTGACATTGTTAATTAAAATATGATTGGGCAGTAGTAAATTGATGATGGTTACATCACTGACGTAAATTCGTGCATATTCATATGAAAGTCCGCATGACAGTTATCCAATTGTTTGGTAGTTTTCATGTATCATTTATTATTAATCTATTTCTTCTTACATAACAATCATTAAACAGATTAATTTTTTTTTTTTTAATACATTGAATAAACCATAGATTTTTGTACAAAATATAATATCAAGTATCATATTTATAAATTAAATTTTTATAATGATTTGTTAAATATCGCATCAAGTGTATCATAATCTGGATGATCAAATCACTTTAATTAGTTGTTATGTCATCATGACTATCTTGAAATATACTTGGATAAATTTGATAAATCAATTAATTTTCTCAGTATTGTTGATATGAAAATTCACAAGATAAAAATTAGAAAAAAAAACAAATAAACACTTGAAAAAATTCTAATCATTGATTAATTTTTATATAACTAAATAATTTAAATGTATATAAAATATAATTATGAAAAAAAAAAAAAATTATATTTATTTTAAAAATCAATAATTCAATATCTACATGTCATTCCTTGTGATAAGATAAAGTTATATCTTGACGACTAAGATTATTATAAAAAGACAAATAAAAAATAATGAAAGTAGCGAAAATCTCATCAGAGGATAATTCAATAAAACTAAGTTTGCTATTAAATCACTATCACTAGAAAATACCAACAGAACAATATTAAATTATACTTCTTAATGAGAAACTAAAATCGCGTTGAAACTTTTAGTCCAATTAATGTGGACATCAATTTATATGACATGATTATATTTTACGTATATCAACAAATTTAAATATAATTAAAAGTAAAACCTATAACAAACATTGTTGAATATAAATGATATATATGTATATGGAATTTAAAAACTTTTTCATATATTCAATAACTTTAATATTTCAATTGAAATTTCAGACCATCATTGTAAATGTTACCAACAAACAAGTACATTGTTTTCTTAAATCCAAACAGATTTAAATCAAACTATCAATTTTCAATTAAAATATTTCAAAATATTAATATTATTTTTATTAATTTTTTTTATTTATTTAAAAATTTTATAATAATTTATAATTCATTAATTTTTATTCAGCATTAAATTCAATCTTCCTTTTTTTAATAAAAAAAAATCACCAATATTATGTGAGTTAAATAATGATAACGATTAAATCTAGTATTGAAACCAGCTAGATAAACAGTTTAACTAAAAGATAAAAAATTATTGAAAAAAAATAAAAATCCATTTCAATTTCATTACTATTGTAAACAATGACAATACCGAGTAAAATTGTTGCATGTATTGTTAACTGATCGCCTCTTGTTGTACCAAATTTCCATTCCAGTACAGTGATTATCATAATTATCAACAGCCTAGTTTAGTTGATAACGTTTTATTGTAATAGTAAGCCAATGGTTGATACTTTGTGTAAAATCAATCAGACGTGATTGATTATTTTTAAATTACTTTTCTAAAAAAAAAATTCATTGATATAAAATTTTTACTGTCAATGATAAATTAGTATATGCTTTTGTTTATCTGTATATAAATATATTTTTTTTTTATTTTTAAAATCATTGAGCAATTTTAAAAAATAAATAAATATCTGTAAAATTAGTGATATCATAGTTGAAAGCCAATCATTTGACCAAAATAAATTTTTGATAAAAAAAAATCCGATTATAGCTAAAGTTCAGATAAATATTCAAGCTTACTTTTGATGGTTTTTACATCATTGCCATCACTATCTTTGAACTTTGAGGATAAATTTATACTCGATTATGTTATCAGTAATAACAAGGCTAATCATTGACCCACTATAAACAAGATACAGCATCAATTACAAGTTCAACACCATATTTATTTTTAAAACAATCAACTATTATATTTATATTGAACAAATTTATTATCATTTTTTTATCAATTCAATTAATTTTTAAAATAAATATTTTTTAATTAATTTATTTTTTATTATACTAAATAAAAAAAAAAATAAAATTATCAGTATTATATTTATTTTTAAATTGATAATTATTATTTCATTAAATATCCAGACATTTTTTTAACCAATTGAATATTTTTAGATTGATATTATTTTAATTATTAATGTATATAATATAAATTTATATGAAAATAGCATTTTATAAAAATTATGTTAATGCATTTGATAAATTTAAAAAAATAAAAAAAATGTTGATTTTAATTATTTAAAAATTTAACATTTGTGATGTTATCTTATCTTAAATGTACTGTTATATGAATTTTGTTTATTCAGTATATTAAAATCAACAGTATATCAAGTTTATAAAATTAATATTGAAAAATCACTATCGTAACTTTTACCGTTATAATAAATAATTTATTTGGTTAAAAATATAGTGAACTCATCGTTTCAACGCTTGCCATATTCAGTAGCAACTGTATTTATATTTATCACAATTACCAACAATATTCAGTTTGGAAAATTGCCTTTGGCTACGTTATTCATTCAAGCATCGATATTACGTTTGTTATACATTGTTTGTTGATTGACTGCTAAGTGATGTCATGAACGTTAAATTTTGCTTTTATATTTGTATCATATAATCATCAAAAGATCATCATTGTTTATTTATGCTTCAATTATTAAAATTTAATTATCAAATATTTATTTTTATTCAAATGTCAATTACAATTATTTTTAAATATAAAAAATATCATTAATTTATATAAACGTCATTTTATTAAATAGCCATCATTGGAAAAAAAAAATTTAATTATCTTAATTAATTTGACCTAGTTATTCATAGAAAAAAATTTAAAATATTTATCGTAATAATGTATTCAATAAAATTAATAAATTTTTTGGATATTTTATAAAATATAATTAATTTGAATTTAATATTTAAATATCAACATTTTAATATTTTAAATTCAAATTTTAATTAATAAATTTTTAAATATGTATAGATAAAATTATAACAATGTCAGTTTCATATCCAAAGTCAGACAAAGTTTGAGGTAGCTAACTGGTATAGTGTTATTCAAGTTACCCACATCATCATCATCATCATCATTCTTTATATATAAAACTACCTCGATACATCTCGTATTATTTTTGTTTTGATTTATTTATTTATTTTTATTTCATATATTTGCTGACAACAGCAATACAATAATAAAACATACATAAAAATAAATTTAAAAATAAAAAATACACAACAATAATGACAATTTAGATAAAATTTTTAACTCAAATTTTATATTATTTCAATTATATTTAAATAAACTTAAAAACATTATGTTATACAAAAAAAATAATAATAATCTTGTTACTTAAATTATAGACAAATATTTTGTATAAATAAAAATTTTTTTATGAAATATATATATATTTTATCGTTTGAGAGAAAAAAAAAAATAAAAAATTTCTTTATATTAAGTATACACATAAAAACTCAATTCAAGATATTGGATTTTACTTTTATTCTTGTACATTTATATATTTTCTTTTATCTTATGTCACACGCTCAACAAAACAAACATTGCTTCGATTTCCGATTTGAAAATGTCTGCCTGTTGAAGAATAACGAATTTCATTGGATATTGAAAACTGTAAAATCCTTTGAATTCATGTTCCTTTTTTTTTTTTTTTTTCACTTTCTCTTTTTCTTTTTTATTTTTATTTTTTTACTTTAAACTCTCAGACTTTTATCAAATAAAAAATAAAATAAAGTCACGGTTACAAATATTTTTCAGATGATGGTATTGCCAAATAGTTGAACTGCACATGTAAGCTGACATATGATTTTTGTTATGTCCCTGGCAGACACTGATGGCAACCCAGTGTGTATCACTTTTTTCAAGGATAAATTATTTAAAAAGGCAATTCTTACTCACGATGTTGAAATTGATTATTAATTTTTATATTATTATCATTATTATGTCTGTCTGTGTTTGTTTATAAGTTGACTGAATATATCAATTTTTTAAATATAAATAAAATAATAAATCGCGTGTTGAGAAAAGTTATGCGTGCTAGTTTATATATTTAAATCGTATATTTTCTAATTATGGATCAAAGTTATGGGTCACATTTTTTTTTCATCACTTGTATACATATATATAGTAATTTCTTATATGGAGTTTTTTACTCTCACCAGATTAAAGTAAAAAAAAATAAGTTTAAAAATTTTAAAAAGGATTGAATTATGTAACCTTGAATATGCAACGATCAGGTTAAAAAAGTTGGCGGAGAATTTCTTTTTTTTCTTTTTTTTTATTTAGCCTATAGAAATGACCTAGTTATCTTCAAAAAATATAAAATTTTATAATATTATTGAACAAGATTGATACTAATGAGAAGATTATAGACTTAAAATATCAAAACTACCAACCAATATTAATAAAGTTGTAAATGCAATTTATAATTTGAGGTCAAAATAATATATTTTCCAAAAATTATATTAAAGATTGATGAAAGTTTTGGGATATGGTTTTGAATCTTTACAAGTCCAATTCATATTATCTTGAGTCTTTAAGCTTTCTCGTAAGAATGAAGGCAGTTAAAACTATATACCTCTCTAAAATTTATGACTGTAATTAACTTTTCCTTGTTATTAACCCTGGTTACTGTTTGAAATCACTTGTTTCCTCTCATATCTTGGTATATTTTTTTTTTTTTTTTTTTTTCATTTAACATTTAATTTGTTCATTTATTTTTTTAACTACTTCATTTAAGCAAGTATTTTTTATTTTATTATTTTATATTTTTTACTAAGAATAATTCATTATCTTTATTTTTTTTTTTTCTTCGTTTTTTTGATATTTATCTTATTTTTTAATATTTATATTATAGCAAGTATAATATTTTTATAAAAAATTAAAAAATTCAATGCTCCTTGCATCGTATATCTAACAAAGATATAAAAAAAAAATTAAAAATCAAGATTATTTTTTTTATGAACAATTTTGTGGCGATGATGAAACTCATTAAAAGTACGTGTTTGGCATTTGCTTTTTCGTCAAAAGCATCTTTATATTTGCAAGGAAATTTTGAAAAGACGGATATTACAACCAAATACTTGTTGACGTTGAAAATCATCAAGATGATACATATATTTATCAGTCAGCAACTTGATATTTTCTTTTGATAAAATTAATAACCACGTTACATAGAAAAAAAAAAAAAAAAAAGGCTGTAAACAATATTATATATATTTTTAATGAAACAGAAAAAAAAATTAGAAAAATAAATGAACAAGATTTCCATTTGGTAGCTAGTTTCTCGTTATAATTCATTTTGTTAAAACAACTTGAATGCAATTTAAACCCAAGAGTTTTAAAATAAATATAAATATATACAATCATAATATTTATCTTTAAAAATAATCACAAGCAGCTTCGTTGAGTCATCAAATTATTAATTTTTTAAAATAAAAAGTATATATAATAAATATTACTGACTCTCCCTTAGTATCGTTAAAATAATTAGAAAACGTAATTTTGTATTCAATGGCGTGCGACGCTTTAAACAAAAAATAGTACATATTTATATTTAAAAAAAATATATTTGAATGAAAAATAAAATAAAAACTCGAGTAACAGAGTTAACTCTTGTAAAAACATACATATTTTGTTTACGTTGTAGAGGGTAGAGTATAAGGGTTGAAAATAAAGAGTGAAAAAAGCTTGTAGTTAGTAGATGGGTTGTTATAATTAAAATGGGTTTGCTAGGTTTGCTGTGAAACGTGGTAAACCACTTTGAAATGCGTAGTCTACGCACGAATTTCTACCACTATACTTGGTGTGGTTACTCGTCATCCATATTTTATTTTACTGGCAGTCTAACGACTTGGATTTTAAGTAATTCCTGGAGTTAGCCGTTTAACTCGTACCCAACATTTTTTTTTTTGTGACACTTTTTGCCATTTTATATACATTTTTTTATTTTTTTATTTTTTTTTTTTTTCTATCATCATTTTGAAGAGGGATAAGATTTTCCAGCTCAAGTTAGTTCAATGGAAAAATTCCATTTGACATAAAAAAAAAAAAAAAAAAATGTGAAAAAAAATATATACCTATATATGTATATTATTTCTTATTTTTTTTATTTTTTATATATATGTAGGAAAATTTTTATCTGACCTCGTTGGATTCAGAGAGTAAGTACTTGAGGCTTTTACGTGTTCTGAACTTAAAAAATATGTTTAATATATAAAAAATCTTATCGATATGTACTTCTTAGAGTAAATATTATGTTGGGTAATAAAGATATCACTTGTCAATATACTTATACTCGTTTTATCATGTATATCTTTTAAATATTTTGTTTATCTTTTCTTGTATTTATTTTATATTTTTTAATTTTACATTTGTTATTAACTGGGTATATATATATGTATACCAAGACATCCGTATGGCATTACTCTTGGCTTTTAAGATAATTCTATAAATTATTCTTGAAGATGGAAGGTAAGACACCTATTCACATTGGTTAGTTTCATTAAAATGCAAACTGGTAAAAAGATGAAGAAGGGAAAAGTGAGAAAGCAAAGTATGTTTAAGTGAAAACTTAATCCTTTTATTTTCTCATTTTTATCTCTCATCATTCATTTTGTCATATCAAATTTTAACAAAAATTCTGATTAATTATATACCACAATTTTAGCCATTTTTTTTTTATTTCTTCATAATTTAAATTTACGTTTATATTTTATTTTATCTCTTCAATAATACAAATATTAAGAGGATTAAATATATTACAAGATTGCTTGGGAAATATCTGCAAAAGAGTAATTTCGTTATTTTAAAAAATAATTATGCATATATATATACATTGTACATACTTGATGTTAAATACTTGCTAAATAGTTTTGTAAGTAGTTACAATTTTACATTTAACAAACAATTCTGATGTTAAAAAATAGTAGAAAACTTTTTGAGGATATAAAATATATACTTGAATTAACTAGATTATAAAAATAAAAAATTCAAAACACAGTCAAGAATATTAACGAGATAAAATTGAAAAAAATTAAAAATATCTTGAAAAATTATTATAATTAAATAAAATATATTTTTTTAATTTCCTGATAAACTTAACTTGTGATAAAATTTAAAAAAAAAGTGATGTATTTGAAATGAGTTTTATTTTTAATAAAATTTAACTATTTTTTCATCATTTATATTAAAAATAACTTGAGTATATCTCATATCGTATTGAAGTGCATGTCGCTCATTGATCCCAGATAAAATTTTATGAATGCAGTATATTTATTTATTTATTTTTATTACTTACCACTGAAACAAATTATATTTAAATTATACAAAATGAACATTTATATTTTATACAAACAAGTATAATATTATTAAATTTAAAAATAATTTAATAAAAAAAAAAAAAACAAAAATTGTATGGTAAGTTTTACAGATAAAATAAAAAAGATACAATCACTGCTATATAGAAAAACTTTACCTCAACCAGATGTATATAAGTATTTATATTCTTCAAGTTGATAGAAAATTTCTTCGACTTTCCAACTATGCAAACGAATTAAAGATCTGTCAACTCCTTTCTCAAATGCAAGCGTTCAAAGTTTAATCGAAAAAATACGGAAACCGATGTCTCTTGTAAAAAATATCTTTTGAAAATTTTTTTTTTCCTACAAATAAATAATAAGAAAAAAAAATTTAAACCTTAAAAAAATTCATATACATCATTGAGTGTGTTGGTGAAAAATAAAATTAATTTTTTTATATTTATAAAAATTGTAATTAAATTAAATTAATTTATCTTATATTTAAAATACAATAAAATTAAAAAATTAATTATTTAAATTGTAAGAATTAAAAGTAGTCAAGTTGTACAGAAATAAGAGAATAAAAATTGTAATAAATTATTTTTACATAGGTAATTTAAGTATCTTTTCAACGTCAATTTTTTTTAAAGTTATTACTATTTTAATTATCAAATTTCCAATAAAATATATGATACTTGAAAAACACTTGCAAATTTTGTACAAATATATTCACTCTTACAATGTTATTAATATGATAAAATTTTATATTTTCATTCCAATATTCATTAAATTGTTAACTTACAAACAAATTTATTTTGTTTATTTTTCAATCTATTAATAATAATATAAATACATGACTTTTAAAATAATAATCTTTTAGTATTTATTGAAATGTATATTAATTTTTATTTTTTTACTTCAACTATTTTCAAGTATTTTCTTAATTTCCTTCAATGCACACTGATAACGAATAAATGAAAACCAATAAATATTTCTGAATATTGTTTTTTAACTGGTAAGTCAATTTCCGGTTTGATGAATTCTACAATTTGCTACAAATACCATTCATTCTGAAGTACTCTTCATCCGACAACACCGGTTTTTTATTTATTTGAAAAAAAAAATAAAAAAAAACTTATGAAAGTGTCGCTCTCAATGCTTCTAAGGTAAATACAAATAGTTGCAAACTGTATACACATTTATGGTATTTTAAAAAAATTTTTTTATACAATTTTATTTGATTTGTTTACTTTTTTTTTTTATTCATTTATTTTTTATTGCGCCATGACGCAACGACCTTTCATCTCTCTTTGAAAACTCAACGACGTCCAACACTGGAAAATTCAATCACTTTTCATTTCAATTTAACTTGGATTTCTATGGTCTGATCAATCAATTTTGTAAATTGCGTTTCCTCAAGCTCACGACCATTGCCACTCAGCATCGAATAATATACTTTTATGTCAGAAAATTAATGTGTATTTGTGCTGAGAACGTATTTGAGTGGATAAATTTGTAAATGTATATTTCTTTTTTCTTACACTTTTATTTTATTATTCACCTCGTAATTTTGCAGACTTATATATTTTTTATTATGTTTATAAAATACTAAAAAATATGACAAAAATAAAAAAGAAATCAGCTATCCTGAATGCCAAAGATTAATCAATAAATTGCTTTCGAAAATATTATCCATTCTTTTCACATTAATTTTATTTTTGTCAATTTTTTTTTAATATCCAGATGCAAAAATTTCTCTCGAGTCGTTATACTTTGACATGTTTTTTAAATATTATTTTGCACATTCTCATTTACTATACTTGGCATATAAATTATACTCACAGATAGCGTATAAATCATGCTCGTTTTGATCTTTTCTGAGTAAGGAAAAAAAAAAAGATGAAGTAGTTCGTTTGTTTCGATAGTAACATCATGTACAAAGTCAACGCATGGTTGCACTCAAGATCAGCTGCTATTATATCAAACACTTTACAATATTTCTTTCAAAAATGTTTTTAATAAAATTTCATCTTTTTTTTATTCATCGTTTAACTCACTGTATCTTTGTATTATTTTCACTTAAGCTTTAACAAAATGCTTCTTATTTATGAACAAGTATATAAAATTTTACAATGAAGAAATTCTTAATTATAGATATAGTCATTGTTGCTCATATTGTTCAGTTTATATATAATAGAATATTCACTTTTGAAATTAATTTTTAATTTATTTCACAACTTACTTCTTGGTACATAGTTTATAAATATATTTTTTTTATTATTCAAGAAAATAGGGTTGTTACGAAAGTGTTCATAAAATAATTTATTAAAAATAAATTATTTATTTTAATTGATTTTACATAATGAGCTACAAAAAAAATAAAGAAACAACGACAATAATAAATTATTTAATATAAAAATAAAGAGAATAAACAGTAAATTAATTATAAATTTATATTTTATTAATAATGAGTTTTCAAATATTTCAATCAATTGTATAATCGTTAATGATAAAAGGATTTTTTTTTCAGCTACAAGAACAAATTGAATACAAAATGATTGTAAAATTTTGAAGCCCACTGAACTCTAATCTTAATGTAATGTCAGTCTTTTTATCATTGAAAACGTTTTGAACAGTAAAGATTTTTATGAAAAGCTTCTTCTACTCTGTCACTTATTTCAAGTAAATTGGGAGAAGAAAAAAAAAAATTATAAAACGAGAAAAAAAAGAAAGACATTCAACAAAGTTGTCAAGCAAAGTATAAAGAAAGAGCTAACAATTTAAATTCAAAGGGATTAAAATAAAAAAATAATTTAATGACAGAAGCAAAAAATAATAAAAAAAAAAAAAAAAAAAAGTAAATTAGCCTGTTGAAAGATTTTTTTTTTTTATTTAAATAAAATGTCCATTTCAGCCATGATTGCTACACAATTTTATTTTACTTTTTTTCTTGATATAAATCCTCTGTAGTTTTCTTGGTCGAATTTATTTTTTTTTTTCAAAAACTTTTTTCTTTCTATTTGAACGAAACGAGAGATGAGATTATTTATCACTGCTTCTACAGACCAAGAGAAACCACAGGGGAATGTGTGCAAGGAAGATGTGATATCAAGATTCATCGCCTGCGGGGGTGGTGTTGAAAACATTCTAAGGGTAACTGAAAATGTAAAACGCCCTGCTAAATCGACTTGAAGATTGCTTATTTTTCCATAATTCTTCCAACCGTTGGTACATGATAAACTTGAAAATGTTATGCGCCATGTTTACCCTGGATCGAAAAAAATAAAATCAAATAAATACTAACTGATGATCGGAAAAATGAGTTTTCAATTTGAATAACTTTTAGCTTTTTTTCAATAATTTTTTTCTCTCTCGTAAATTCCATCGAAATTGTATTAAAATACAGTTTATTTTAATCAATGCCAAAAATTGAAATAAACTAACGTAATAATTATTATCAGAATAAGTAAAAAAAAATTATTTTAAAGATAAAAAATATTAATAATAATAAAATATTTTGTATACTATACATATTATCCATAACTTTAGCAAAAATTTATTTCTACAATGATTTGAAATTCCGATAACCACTGAAAGTACCCTCCAATGTGTATTTTTTTAGGTTACTTTTATGGTAAAACTACAATCAACCTCGACGACGATGATGACACAACCGAGAGCTTATATGCACTATTTTCTAGGCCAACCAACAAGCTACCAAACTAACCACTTTTTCATTTTTTATATTGTTTTTTTTTTTTCTTACCTTTCTTTTGTGCATATATTTATACTATCTCACACTTTTTTTTACCCTTTATTCTATATTTTTTTTTTTACTTTTTTCATCTTCATTATTCTTATTGGTCTACTTCAAGATGATATCGTTATCAGTATCGCAATCTTCATACTTTTTGTCTATTCATTTTTGAACGCAACGAGAAAATTTACAATTCTGTATACTCTGTCTCTGTATATTTTTATGATTAAATATATATAAGATAAAAAAAACAGAATAAAATGAAAACTTGTCCTCAGATAAAGTAGTAAAATTTTGGTTAAGAAAATTTATGGAAGATAGAGACGATTGTATATGATATTATATAAGAAAATAAGTACACTAAAGAAAAATGAAGAAGAAAATACAGTGTAAGCGAAACGGGCTAGAAAGATTAGAAACTTTCTCAAGTGTCTATGTACATTTTGAAGAAAGTTGTACACAAAGGAAATTACAATGTATATATATATAAAGTCTATAAAGTACAAACAGCCGGTGATTATTGGATTTACCGTATACTATGTAAAATACGATTGAAGAATAAAAATAATTTGAGAATGATGAATAAAAAAAAAAGTTTTGCCAATTGGTGTGATTGTATGTGAGATAAAAAAAAAGTTGTTCTGGATCGAATGGTGCTAGTGTCGCGTAATGTACTTTCAGGTTAAATGGGGTACAGAGCTTTTTAGAAAATGAGTTTGGATGTTGGTGGTGATGGTAGTAGTGGTTGGTTTTTCAAAAAAAAAAAAAAAAAAAGTGTAAACTGACAGGGACTGTTCTATTTCACTCTAGAGAAATATCACCGTTGGTTTTGCCTAGAATTTATTACACAAATGCTGTTAACATCGACATGAATGAGAAACCAAGTGAGAGAAAATAAAAGATAGAAAATTTTTGTCAGTGAATTAGTATGTACATATATATAGGGTATATACATATAAAAAATAAATAGAGGAATCCTACATTTGCACGAAAGGCACTTCCGTTTATTCGCTCTTTGTACATCCGCCTCGATTTTGTGATGTCAATGTAACTCATTCTATAAATGTTTGGCAGGCTGATGCCTTTTGCTGTTTATCCAAATGTAAGAGTATAGAAATTGGAGATCATTGAATGAGTGGGTATGAATGAGAATGATAAAAAAATACAAAAAATAGAAAATATATTTAAGACACATAGTGATTGAGGTAGAGATCGTAGAGGTAAAGTATCAGGACAAGGCAAAGTTAAAATGAGATGTAACATAATTTTCCTATCAGTTGTCTTAAATTTTATCATGAATGATGTATATAATGAAATCAAATCACTTTTTATATTTTTTTTAATCTAAAACTTATTAATTTATTTTTAGTTTTATATTGCTTTTTTTAAATTTTTTTATTTCAAAGAAAAAAATGGAATATAAAAAATAATAATAATAAAACTCGGTGACATAAAATTTGTGTTTTTTGTGAATATAATTTTGAGGTTCGCGTGTTGAATTGCTTTGCGTGTTAGTGAGCATATACACATGACGAAAACAAAAAAAAAATAAAATAGAGTAATAATAATAACAATCCATTTGAATTGTACAAATTTGAATTTTTCTACAGACTTCTGACTGTGTCAATACACTCGAGTGCAGACAAAAAATAAAAATAAATAAATAACAAAATAAATACAATAAAAGTCTGTACAAACACATGCGCACATATAAAAATGTAGAATATGCTCAAAGGCTTGAATATTTATGATATATATATATGCATATACAGTTTGAAAGTTTAGCAACTGCATAGCCATTTAAGTTTACGAAGGCAACAAAAAATCGCAAAAAAAAATAAAAAATATATAAAAAGAAAAAAAAAAGTAGAACGAAAAAAAATTAAATATATATATATACCTATATCAAAATGAAAAAAAAAAAAAAAAGGGTCAAATTAGGAATAATAAAAGAGAAATAAAGAGTTATATAAGAGAGAAACCAAAAGCTTGGGCTGTTGGTGAGAGGCTTGCAATTCACCGCAAGCTTCAGTGTCGCATTATAGTATAAAGGCAAAATGAACCAATGCCCGAATACAACTTTTGTTCTAGAACTCACGTACAAAGCTCAGGTTGGCGTGCACCATTTGCATTCTCATTACCATCTCTCGACCTTATTCAAATAGACGAGGAAAACAGCCTGGTTATACGTAACTGAGAAACTATAATATAAAACCTCATGATGTTGATAGCAAGACTCTACTATTGCTTAGTCATTTCTGTAAAAGAAAAAAAAAAAAAAAAAATGAAATGAAATGAAAAAAAAAAATATATCTCATCCTCTCTTGAGGATTTTTTGTAAAAAAAATTTAGGACATTAGGTAGAGTGCCTTCGTGTATCTACATTTTTTTTTTTTTTTTTTTTAATTTAATTTTATTTTTTTGTAAATTTTCCACAAGTACTACACTTCATTAGTGGTTACAGAGAATCCAGAACACCATGAAAGACCACAACAATTTAATCCTCGTTCAGTTTATTACAAAATGACAGAAATTGAGAAAATTGAATATCGTTTTGGATATATGTATGCCTGTATTGAATTATAGCAACTTGCTAATGGTATAGAAATCTAAATAATAATCAATATGAACACATGAAAATATATATATAAATTGTCAAAAAAAAATAAAGTTTATAATCACAATTAAATCTCTTTAAAAGTTATCATTTTTGTTAAAATATAAAAAAAAAAAATATATAATACATCCACAGACAGACAGACACACACACACACACACACACACAAATCAAAAAGTAAATCCATAAAAATATATGCATTCAAGCTTTGTTCCATTAACAGATAAGTCACAATTTCAGTTGGATTTACAGATTTTGGAATAGCACTCAGTTGAAAACAACTGCAAAGGAATGTCTATTGAGATTAAAGCCCTTGGTAGTTAATGCGTATATGGATGTTAATCTCTAACTCGGTATTATAAACTAATAGTACAAACTGAGAATTTTCAGTATATTTAACAACTGATGTGCAAATACTGTATTTCTATAGGCCTCTTTAGATATTTACAACTGAGCCATATGTATAGTGAATTTTTGCATGTGAAACCACAATATGTTTGTGAAAATAATTGTCTTTGTATTTTCAGTTTAATTAATATAAAAGCTCAAAGTTAAACATTTAAAAAATAATTTAATTAATTTAAATTTCTTTTTAAATGTTACAGATTATTTGAATATATAAATATATAATGGTAAGGATGCCACATATGTTGAGACTTCAAGTACGATGATTCGGACAAGTTGGCCACGAACCAAAAGAAAGTGGCACGATTCTAATTTGACATGGAATCGTCCAAAACAACGTACAAATGGATTTTGCATAATATATTCAGTTGTTATTGCTGCATGGATGACAAGTCAAAAAGCTCAATGTACCATGTGTCCACCACCTGAAACAATATCAAGTTGTCCGTGTTATAATTTTGCTGATGGTTTATTTTTGGAATGTGCTGGTGCAACTGAGGATTCACTTAAAATAGCACTAACTGGTGTTTTAAATGTTGCTGGTGGTGAAGGTCAGATAATAATATTTATTATATTATACATATATATTTTATTATATTTTATTTATATTTATATTTATATTATTATTTAGATGCAATTGTTCAATCATTAAGTATATATGAATTGGATCGTCGTGTTGAAGAATTACGTTCAAATATATTTCCAATTGGTACACAAATACGAAATTTACAAATATCACATTCTGGTATACGTGAAATAAATGAAGATGCATTGGATAAATTAAGTGATAGTATTGAATCATTGGGTTTAGTATCTGGTCGTTTACAACATATACCACAAAAATCATTAACAAAATTAATACATTTAAATACACTTGATCTTGAATCAAATCATATTTATGAATTATCAAGTCATAGTTTTTATGGTTTATCATCATTAATAAAATTAAATTTAAAAAGTAATCAAATAAGTAAAATATCAGAATATACATTTGCTGGATTAGAAGATAAATTAAAAGATATTGATTTAAGTGAAAATAAAATACGTATGTTTCCAATGACAGCATTACGTAGATTAAATTATTTAACAACATTAAAATTAGCATGGAATGAAATATCACAATTACCAGAAGATGGATATTCACGTCTTGATACATTAAATTTACTTGATTTAAGTAGTAATAATTTTGATAAAATACCATTAAATTGTTTTCGTTGTTGTCATGGTTTACATACATTATCATTATATTATAATACTGTTGAATATGTTGATAAAGATGCATTTATATCATTAATTGATCTTAAAATAATTGATTTAAGTCATAATAAAATTGTATTTTTAGATATATCAACATTTCGTGCCAATCAAAAATTAATATCAATTGATTTAAGTCATAATCATATACATTATATTAAAGGTGTATTTACAAAATTACCAGAATTAAAAGAATTAATATTAACTGATAATAATATACTTGAAATACCATCTGATGCATTTATTGGTTGTACAAGTTTATCAATAATATATTTACAACAAAATGCAATACGTCATATTGATTCACATAGTTTATCTAGTCTTAATAAATTATTACAATTACATTTAAGTGATAATTATATTGATAAAATACCACATAATTTACTTGATAATTGTGAAAATTTATCAACATTATCATTGGATGGTAATAATATACGTGAACTTGAAATTGGTACATTTATTAAATCAAAACAATTACGTGAATTAAAATTAGAAAATAATCAAATAACAGAAATAAGACGTGGTGTATTTCAACCATTACCATCATTAATTGAATTACATTTACAAAATAATGCAATAACTGATATGGAAACTGGTGCATTAAGATCATTACATAATTTACAACATATAAATTTACAGGGTAATTTATTAGCAGTACTTGGTGATGTTTTTCAACTATCAAATATTGAATTAAATAATTTTGATAATAATAATAATAATAATGGTTTAATAAGTAATACTGATACTGATAATATTGATAATATTGGTGGTGTTGGTAGTATTGTTGGTGGTATTGGTGGTAGTTCACTTGTATCAATACAACTTGATAATAATGGTCTTGGTGTATTACATAATGATTCATTACGTGGACAAACATCTGTTAAAATAATGTGGCTTGGACATAATAGATTAACACGTTTACAAGCACCATTATTTCGTGATTTAATACTTGTTGAACGTCTTTATTTAACAAATAATTCAATATCACGTATTGAAGATAGTACATTTCATCCAATGCAATCACTTAAATATCTTGAATTAAGTATGAATCATTTGAGTCATATTACTATTAAAACATTTTCTGAATTACATGAACTTGAAGAACTTTATTTACAAGATAATGGCTTAAAACATATTGATCCATATGCATTAACAGCATTAAAAAAATTACGTATATTAGATTTATCAAATAATCATTTAAATATATTACATAATAAAATATTTCAAGAAGGTTTACCAATAAGAACATTAAATTTACGTAATTGTACAGTTAATATTATTGAACCTGGTGCATTTAGAGGTTTAAATAATTTATATGAATTAAATATAGAATATAATTATTTAACATCAATATCACTTGATCGTATTGATATACCTGGTTTAAAAATATTAAAAATATCATATAATAATTTAAGTCAAATAAATAGTGAATCACTTGTTGGTTTACCATCATTACAACAATTATCAATTGAATCATCAAATATATATGAATTACCATATGATTTATTTAATAAAAATAAAAATTTAATTAAATTATATTTAAATAATAATAATATAAAATTATTACCAAGTACATTATTATATGGTTTAGATATAATACGTGATATTAAATTTGATGGTAATAAATTTAAAGATATACCATATGATATATTTATAAATACAACAACAATTGAATATTTATCAATAGCAAATAATATTATTGAATATTTTGATGCATCAAGATTAAATAATTTAATTAATTTACGTGAATTTGATTTACATAATAATTATATTAAATCATTAAGTGGTTTTGAATCATCAAATTTTTCAAAATTAATATCAATTGATCTCAGTCATAATCATTTAACAATATTACCATATAATTTTTTTATTCATTCAATACAATTACGTAAAGTTGAATTATCTGGTAATAAATTACATCAAATACCAGGTATATCAATAACATCACAAAATATACCAAATCTTGGATGGTTAAATATGACATTAAATCCATTACAAAGAATAAGTGAATATAATATTGATGGTAATTATCAATCATTACAAGAAATACATATATGTTTTACAAATTTAACAATAATAACAAATCAAGATTTTGAACCATTTCCATCATTATTACATTTATTTTTAACAAATAATCATATATCAAAAATATTAATAAATGCATTTCGTAAATTACCAAATTTATTAACATTAGATATGAGTTTTAATAATATTGATGTTATATCAAGTAATATATTAAAAGGTCTTGTACATTTAAAATTATTAAATATGACTAATAATCGTATTAAAATACTTGAAGATTTTTCAATGGATTTAAAAAATTTACAAATACTTGATTTTTCACATAATAATATTGTTACATTGAATAAAGGTACATTTCAACATCTTGGAAATTTAGTTGAGCTTCATTTATATGATAATTGGATATCCTCAATATCAGATGATTCATTTAAATTTTTAAAAAAATTACGTATATTAGACATCAGTAGAAATTATCTTCAAAATTTACCATTGAATGCATTTCGTCCTCTTGAGACACAGATACGAAGTCTACGTACTGAAGGTAAGTTTTACCCAAGTTAATTTTCAAATATATATATATAAATGTGTTAGTATATAATATATATCTGTAGAGAGAATTAAATGATAGAAATATAGAAAGAGATAAAATATAATAGTTGGTTTTGAAGATAATGTCATTGCACATGGTGGAATTGTTTGGACGAGTAACTTACTTGTTTTCCATCTAGTCTATCTCAATATAACAACATGTATTTTTGAATGATCTTGTTAACAGAAAATCCACTTAAATGTGGTTGTGAGTCTCAAGAGTTGTGGGAATGGCTACGGGACCACCAAAAACTTATTCGAGGTGGTGGTATTGGACGTAATCGTGGAACTGGTAGTAATGGTATGGGTGTTAATGATGCTGAAGATGGTCTTCTTAGATGTGAACATCCACCAGAATTACGTGGACTTGTATTTCTTGATCTTGATCCACATACATTTTGTTCAGCTCCACTTGTACTTGAAATTATAATACAAGATATACAACCATATTCATTATTAGTATCATGGCAAAGTCGTAATCATACTGGTCTTCATGGTTATCAAGTTGCATATCATCCATTTGATAATGCCAATGAGGTAATAACTTAATAATTTTTTTTATTATTTATAATATTTAAATTATACCTATACATATAATAATTTTTTTAAAAATATTATCTATAGATACGTGGAAAAATTGTTGATCCAAAAATTCATTCAGTTAAATTAACAAAATTATCATCAAATACATATTATATTATATGTATATTAGGTCTTGGTAATTGGTTAAATACAATTAATAATAAAAATATAATTAAAAAATTTAATATTACAAATGATGATTTTATTGATATTAAAACAATACCAGATATGATTGATTCACAAACAAGTCGTTGTGTAAAAATTAAAACATCTGAATTACCAGCAGCAGCAATTGTTATAAATAGTGATGGTTCATCAATGAGTGATGTTAGTGGTACAACAAATAGTATATTAACACGTAGATTTGGTCTTATTGTTGGTTGTTGTATGGGTTTTATTGTCTTTATAATATTAATCTCCGTTCTTGGCTATTTAAAAGTTAAAAAACAGAGAGAGACTGTAAAACGTGATCAACAACCAATACCACCAGAATACATATCATATAGACATTTTAGTATACAATCTGGTGATGGTGGTGGTGGTGGTAATGGTAATGGTAATAGTAATACAACACGTGCCAATAATAATCAAGATACACAACATCAACAAGGTTTTGTTAATAATATTGGTAGTAATACACCATTAAATGTATAGCGACAAAGTAATGGTTCTGCAGGTGACACAGCAAGTGCTATTGCTAATGTATAACAAAACTGCCAGAACCAACGACAAATCAACGTCATACTATGAAAATCACTTTGCCCTCCAAATATTTAATAATAATAATTATAATATATGTTGCATATACTGGTGCTGGTCTCCAACAGTCCTCAATGGGACCAAAAAAAAAAAAAAAAAAAAAACATTGAAATAAAATATTAAACCATACAAATTGTTAGTGAAAAAAAATCACAATTGCACATGACATAAAAAAAAATATACATAAAAAAATTATTATTAATAAAGACTGTCAAAAAATAGAAAAAACAATAATTTAAAAAGTGAGTGAAATTTTATTAATTTATTATATGTATAGTGTATTAATTTATACGTTTGTGTATATTTGTGGAAAATAAGATTTAAAAAAATAAAATAACTGTAATTATTTAATATTATATAAAATTAATTAAATATAAAATTTGACATTGGATTTGAATATTTTTTTTAGGTATGTGAGGCCTAATTTTAATCAGTGAATAATTTTTTACGATTAAAAAAAGTTAAATAAATAAAATCAATAATTGACAATGATAAATTATAAATAAATTATTATTATAATTATAAAATTGTATATGTATATTGTGAGTATAAAATAAAATTTGTAAATTAACAAAAAAAAATAAAGTTGGTGGTTTGAATTAAACTAACCACCATTGTATATGCTCCACGTTACGTAATGTAATTTCGAGTATTATTCTCGGTAATTTTGTGCCATATTGCATATATTTAACAAGGTAACATTTGCTACTAGTATTCAGCAATTGTGTGTTTCTAAAATGGACCACAAAAATCATAGGGATTTTGTATCATATAAATTAATGAAATGACAAAATTTTGATATAGTTTAAATTAAAATTAAATTATTATAAAAAAATAATTAAATTGGTTCTTTAAATATATAAGAACAAATTAAAATAAAAAAAAAGACAAATAAATAATAAATAAAATTTTAAAAATTAAAATAATAAAATTTATTTATAAAATTAATATTTCAAATTGTAGAAAATTAACCTTTTTTTTTTTTCTCTTTTGGTGATATATATAATGAATTTAAAAATTAATTTAAATTAAGCAATTCAATTTAAAAAAAAAAAATTAAAAAATGTATCATCGAAAACACATACAATGTAATATATCTATACACAAACATCACTGTAATAATAAATGCAAGAAAAGAAAAAAAAAAAAAAATGTTTATTTTTTTTATTTTAAATTAATTATAAATCAGTGTAATATACTTTTTTTTTCATTAAAACCAATAATTTAATTTACATTTAAATATAATAAAATTAATAATAATAATATTTAAAAATAAAATCAATAAATTCACGAAGATTTGACAAGTGACGTGTAATTAAAATATCGACATGGATATTCTTGAGGGTGTGCTGAATGTTGATAAAATGCTGACGATAACAATGGGATGATTCTACAAATATACTTCACGTCACCATCGTTGAATGTTCAATTCTTTTTAAATTGATATTTAAAAATTTTACTATACATACATATATTATAATAATAATTATTATTATTTTCAGATTTATCAACTGCATATTTTTTTCATCGCAAGACTATTTGATTAAATTTTCATTTTTTATTTTTCTCTTTTCCTTTTTTTTCCTCGTTTTTTATATATTTTTTTATGAATTTTTGAATAAATTAAATTATATAAAGTGTACTCTATAAATAATGTTCATATATACTTTATATTGATCAGTAATAATTTTAAAAAATTAAAAAATACAAAACTAAAAATGAAACATAAAAATATTTTTTACTATAATTTTTCAATTGTTAGTAAGTATGTTTAATAATAATAATAAAAATAATAAATAGGTACAAACTTTTTTTTTTTCAATTTTAAATAATTAGTATAATAATGATAATTAAATAACAATATGGCATCAACATGACAATCATGATTGGCATACTATCTAATCAATTCAAAGGAATACAATTTTACTATATATGTACACACGTACCTTAAATTTACATAATTGATAGTGAATTACTAGCTTACTCGTTAATTCACCCAACCCTTCAATCAAAATATTCCACTTTTCGTATAACAATTCCAATACATATATATATTTTCAATAAAAATAGTTAATAAATAAACAAAAATATTAAAAATTTATTAACACACTTGACATATCATCTATCAAATCCTAAAAAGCTTTTAGTTTAATTTACAATAATATTTTTAAATTAATGGACTCGTTAATAAAATTGATTACATATATAAATTCACAGTATCGATCATTTAACATTATCACTTTTCATATATATAAATATATATGATATGATACAAATATATATTCAAATACAATCATCAATTTTATAATTAATTATGTGATAAAATAATAACCAGCATTGTTACATATATATATATTTAAATAATAAACTAATAATTATAATAATTATGTGTAAAAATAATAAATTTATATTAATTAATTATTAAATACAATGATGATGCATCACATAATTATCATTATTATCAATATATTCATCATTATTTATGAATATATTATAAAATAATATAAAATAACAAAAAAATACATCTCGGATTAGCTCATTAAATATGATGAATATTGAAATATATAGAGGTTAATAATTTATGAATAAAAACAATGTTATATGAGGGATATATTATAACAAAATTGTTAAAAGTGCTTGAGGGCTAAAGAGAAAACATACATTGGTACATAATAAAATGAGTGAGAGAAAAACGAAACAAGATATATATATATGTATGTATGATGGGGTAAAATTTGTGAAAAGGAAACTTGAGGAAGTAAAATTACGGAAGAACAACTAGATACTTGTATATGTAATTTTATAAATAATAGTTGTAGTAGTAGTAGTAGTTTTTAGATAGATAATAGTAAAAATAAAAATATAAAAAAATAAAAAATAGGTAGAAATTGTATATAACAGAATAGAGAAGCTTATATAGTACGACAAGCATTTGAAACAGGAACATGAGAATGAACAATAGAAATGACTGTGTTATGAAATATGCATCATATAGTATTGCAACAATTGCTTGTGTTATATGTGTTGTATGTTTATATATATAGATTGTTATGTTGAGAATGAGAGGTAGATGAGAAAAAAGGGTTAGTTTGTATTATCATCTTTTTTGTTTTTTCGAAAATTTTACCTCCATCCATTTCATCACCCTCAAAATAACACTGTTGGATGCGTCATGATAATAGAGAATAACATGGGCAATAATAAGGGAACACTTGCTATGAACATAGTAAATATATATATATATTGTGAAAAAGCGCTCACAGAATATAATGCAAAAATCAGAGCGTATACAAGCTCAAATTTAGGTCTTAAAATTTATAGTCACACGTTATATATGTAACCACAAAAACTCGGTGCTTTATATATCACGTATATATTTTTTACTCATTCATCATTTCAAGATTTTTTATTTTTTTTTTTTTTTTTCTATTATTTATTCTTATAAATGTATATATGTATTTTTTATTTTTTTTTTTTCCTATTTCTATGAACATTTTTCACTATTATGACGATGTATATTAAAGTTGAAAATAGTAAAATGAATTATTTATCTTTTATAAACGGATAAAAAAGATATATATACATATACATATGAAAAAAAAAAAAAACCTTCTTACTTAGCCCTCTAAAAATATTTCGTTGAATATATATTTTTGTAACACCAATTGTTATGTGAATAAAATGCAAATATATGCAAAAACACTGATCCTCAGTTTTATTCTGAATATATATACTAAGAGGGAAAAGATTTCTTTTTTGTATTTTTTTTTTATTTTTTTTATTTGATAAAAAAAAAATGAAAATGACGAGGGAATAGACATTTGTGTGGTCAAAAAATCTCAAGAGGATAAACAATTATAAAAGTTGAGAATAATTATTATTCGTGAATAAGATTAACGATTAAAATATTTAAAGTTTAATGAAAATATTAATATAAACTTAATAAAATATGAATAATCAATAGTTCAAATGCCAGACATGTTTTTAATAATAAATATCTAATTATAAAATTTAAAATAAAATGTATATTTATTTATATATAAAATATTGATTTATTCATTCATTAATTATTCAATGAAAATATTTATATCATTAGTGATAAATAAATTAAGATTAAACATGCAAACAAGTATTTAATTTTAAAAAAAAAAACATACATTATCAAATATCTAATCTTTTTTTTTATATTTTGATATTTTTTATCCTACAAGTAAAATCAAAATAATAAAAGTATATCAATCAATATTTTTTTCAACTCATACAATAATAACATAATAATTTATATAAAAAATTTTTTATTTTTACATGTTCAATTTGCCAGATTGTCTTTTGATTATATATAAATATGTAAATGAAAATTTGTAGATATTAAATTGTAAAATAAATAAGTTAAAATTTTTTGATGCAGCAGCATAAAATATATAAAATATAATAATAAATAAATAAATAAATAAATAAAAAAGTGCAACGCACGAAAGTTGATGGCTTGGCAAGATTCTATATTCTTTTTTTTTTTAAAAAAAAAAAAAAAAGGCTAAAGTGGGCGGTTCTGGTTTCCATAATCAGGTAAATTATGATACGTCTCTCACCTGGTTAGCTTCAATCTCATTTTGTTTTCCACCCTTATTATTTTTATTTTTTTTATCAGTATGTGATTTCACATATATATTTTTTTTATTAAAAAAAAAAAAAAACCCTCAGGCACACTTCAACCATGGAAAAGGCTAATAAATTTCATAAAAAAAAAAAGTAATAAAATAATATAAAAATAATGTTAATAATAAAGTGGAAAAATAAATAAAAAAAATAAATAATAAAACAAGAAAGAATAGTAAATTGAAAAAATAAAAATAAATAAAAAATACAAGACACGTTGTGATATAATGTCGACAAAGAATGGCAAAAAATCTTAAAGGTTTATAGACGAATGTATACACTTGAAAAATAAAAATAAAAAAATAGAAAAAAATAGTATATATATTGTTGTAGATTCGTGACGTACGTCTATCTACAACGATCTGTATCGTCTTCAATGATCCATAACGAGAAATAAAGTATAAAAATATTTAAAAAAAAAAAAAAAAAGATATTGAAAACTCTCTTTGTGCAACTGTATAGATAAGAGTGGCCCATGTGTCTCATAAATCTATTTTATATCGACACAATTGGGAATAAAAATAGAATAAAATTTATTTAAAAAAAAATCATATAGACAATGAAAAAATTTGGTGAGTCAGTTTATTTTTTATTCCTATTTATATGAATTTATATTTTAAAAAATTTTTAAAATGATAAAAAATTAACTTTATCATTATATTTTTTTTATTTACTTTCAATATGAGAATACATATTTTTTTAATATAAATAATAAATGTTAAAAGTTTATTTATTTTTTTTTTTTTATTTCGTTAATTAATATTACACAAAAATTAAAATATAGCTTGTTGAAAAATAATAATAAAATTACTGCTATTTATATTGAAAAAAAAAAAAATAAAATAAAAACTTTGTTTAATTTAACATTTTTTTAATTAATAAATTGTCGATAAAATGATACATTTACATTGTTAGTTATTATTATTATTGTGGTGAAAAAATATAAAATTAATTAACGATCGTGTTTAAAATATTATTAAGTGATTGAAAAGCTATATATTCAGTTGAATTACTTTTTTTAAGAAATTTTTTAACTTGTTGGATCGACTTGAGCATGAAATATAAATGAAGAAGTAGAAGAAGTTAAGAGAAGATGATGGAAAAAAGAAAAATATAAAGAAAATAAATAAAATTAAAATAAAAAAAAAAAAAAAAGAGTTGGTGGAAAAGAAAGTGCAGCTAAAACTCCAAGGTATATATGAACTTATAGTTTGTAAGTCGTCACGAATAGCAGAGAGTCGAAAAGTTTACTGTAGAGTTGTGAAATCGATAACTAGTCTGATGGTCCAACTCGTTGAGAGTTGTTCATCTTCATCTTCTTCTTCTTTTTTTTTAGTTAGGAAAAATACTGAAGATTGGTAGCATTGGAAAAATAGGAAATGTCAACTTTATTTTTTATTATTTATTTTTTTTGCTCTCACTTATTTTTATATTCGTCTGAAAAATTTTTTTTTCTGTGTGCCTAAACTTCATCTTCATCTTGAATCACTCGTTTCATGATTTATTTATGTATATATTTTTTTATTTTTTTTTTATTTCAATTAGTCTTAACTTGAACGAAAAGATAAATAGAAAAAAAATTTACGTGACCTGGATCTCTTGTCATCACCTATTTCGTTTCCGTTTATTTATTTTACTATTTTGCTGGAGGCAGCTTTACGCGAAAGGTACCACAGCATAATATTATGTATATACACACTGCTCATTGTTTATATATTTTTTATTTTTATATTTTTATATATTTTTTACTCAACTGCAATTTCACCACTTGCACAGTGTAAAATATATATATATATATAAAATAAAATACAAATAAATAAACATCCTGACAAGTGAAAATTAATACAAATAAAATGTGAAAAAAAAATAAAATAATTTCAATGAATATTGTGAAATTTTATGCATGAAAAAACATAGTTGTTATATTCATTTATCGAAAATATATAAATGTTACATTTTATATACGTATATATTAATGAAAAAAAAAAAAATATATATATATATAAATATAAAAATAAAATAAATACGTGAAAATAAAAATCGGAAATTCGAGTTGAGGTGAAATGAATTGAATACAATCGAAGTGGACAAATCTATTGAAAGGTGATGGTAAATTTTCAACTGGAAAGAGTGTTACCATCGAGCAACCGGATATACCCTAGGTGTGAATGTAACAATTTTCCGGTCAATGAAAAAAGTTAACGAATAGAAATAATAACAAAAAAAATAAAAAAAAAAAAAGATATACATAAAATTGTCGAGCCAATTATCAGATACACGAAATAACCCAGGGAATAGAATGTCATCATCATCATCCTCCTCCTCAACATACAATTGTTTTCGTTATTTTATTTTTTTTCTCTTCGACTCATCGAGTTATATCCATAAAATAAAAATAATAATAATAATAATAACAATAAAACATGAAACAATAATAAATAATAATAATGATAAACAACAAAAATGATTAATAATAAAATAAAATAAAATAAAATAAAATAAAATAAAGGGTGAGGAAGTGAATATGTATGGTCTCTGAATCTCAACTGTTAAATACAACCCGAGTTTCATAACAATACCAAGTTTTACGCTACAGTTGAATTTAACCGACACACTACAGGAACTGATATTTTGCAGAAAATGAATCACCTTTACACAAACTGTAACCCGTCGACAGTGGTAACAGTATACAATAGTTGAACAATAGAAACCGACGTTGTTCTGGTTGTACCCATAATATTCTCTCTTTATTTAACTTGATTTGTTTTCCTTTTTTTAAAAAACCATATATACGAAAATTTAACTTTAAAAAAATTTAAACTCACACACTTGTGATAGTCAACACAAATTTTCATTCATTTACCACAAAAACACAATGAAACAACATGTATATTCTGATACACGATGTGTTGGGTCATGTGAAAAATTTAAAATTTGTAAATCATATAATGTTGTGTGGGTTATGTAACAAAAAGTCAAAATTACTGAAAGAAAAATTTAAAAAAAAAATAGATAAAAATAAAATGAATGAGTATAAGTGGACATCTATAGTATTTTTGAAAAGCATCATCCACATCACTTGAACAACAAAATTATATTGTTAAAGTTTATATGTAGATTTATATAGAATTTAAATATGCAATAAAAATAATTAAAAAACTGTCTATAGTTTGTATTGAATAATAATTAAAAAGATAAAAATAATTTCAAAGAATAATATTGAAAAAATAAATAAATAAATAGATAGATAGATATAAAAATAAATGGGGTTGGTTGATGCTTTCACATATTGAATTTGTCCAAACTAAAATACATTGATACAGATTGGAAATGTTCATTAATTAAATTGACTGCATCTATTATATCGTTGCCTCAATCAGTATCTAACGGATCATTATGGAAATTGTCGATTGGGGCGTATGCTACAACTAAATCAACACAGATGATCACCAACTTGTTATCAACCAATCTAATGTCAAAAACCGGACATTCATGAATAATTATAGTTTTCATCTGTAGATGACACACAAACTCAAAAGAACTTTTTTTTTTTCATCATAATTATTTTTTCTTTTTGCCTTTTTTGTTTTTTACTGATGGATTTTAAATAATTTGATTATTTTTTTGCTTTTTTTTTTTTAGTAAATAATAGATCGGTAGAGTATATCATGTAAATCAGTACGAAAAAAATGATCGATTGGAGCACCATGACCTGGTCTACCCCAAAGCTTATTCCATGTATCAAAATGTCTTTGACAGCTTTCCTGTTCAACGCGTTGTTCCTTCTATAAAAAAAATAAAAATATGTACACATTGAATTGATAAAAAAAAAATAAAATGATATATATTCTTGCAAAATATCTATGTAAAAAATAAAAATAAATAAAACTAACAATAAAAAACATGCAAGGGAATTGAAATATAAAATTTAAAAAATATAAAAAAAATAATAATAATATCAAAAAAAAAAAAGGTAAATAAATAAACGATGTTGGTTTCTTTTATGTGGAACAACGAGGTCTTATCTTGTTATTTACTCACCAGTGCACTTTCACGTTTCCGTTGAATCTGTTTGGTAAGCTCACTGATGTGTTCCCGGTTACCAATGTTCAACGACCGCAGGCTTAAAAATAAATAAAAATATTATTAAAAAAAAAAAAATTATTCCAATAAAATGCAATTGTATCATAAATATAATCCTTGATAATAGTTAAAAATTAAATTATTTCACTTGATTTCTTTTGATCCCATAAAAATAAATAAATCCAAAAAAAAAAAAAAAAAAATAGATTTAAAAGTTTTTTTACTTTTTTTTAAAAAAATTAAATTATTTTACAAAATAAAAAATAAATATTATACTGTTTTATTGTCATAGATATTAAACTGTCATGAAAATTTGTTTTAGTTAAAAATTTTTAACCTTTGATACATAAATATATTGCAATTTTAAAATTTTATAATTTTTTTTTTTTTTTTAATAATTTATTTTTGTAAACAATATAACAATATGTGTTGGTAAATATATATATATATATGTATTGTTCATCAGGATCACACTTTACAGATGATTAATTACAGTATTCTAGTGCAAGCGAAGTTTCACCCGGATAGTGTCCAACGAGTATCATAAACAACAAGCGACACCCTGTATGTGGTATAAAGCTTCATAGAGTATTCCATTAAATACCCTATCAAAGTGTCTCATTATACGTCAACCACGTATACGTGAATTTCTACAATATAATGATAGCTTATGTACACAATTATATATCAGTCTATAAACTACAGAATTTCAAGTATAAACCCCCTTGTTCTCAACCCTCTTATATGAATTAACTAGTGTTTATACTCATATTGAAGTTGATTAACAAATATTTACCATATATCTATAAAATTAAGATCAATTTAATAATAAAATTAAAAAATTTTAGTTATACATAATTTAAATTATTCAAGTGAAATATAAATAATTAATAAAATTAAGAAAAATCAAAATATAAGAGATAAAAATTATCATGCAATAATAATAATTTAAATTATAAAAGTTGAATAATAATTATTATTATCGCATTATATAAATAAGTTATAAATTGTCCCAAATGAATTGTGTCATGGTTGAATTCATTTGGATCAATGTGTTGATTACCGGTAATATATGTATCATCCTTGCATCCCCCAGAGTACAATAACACATATAAATTATAGTCTGAATAATTTGTCAAACTGGCGAAAATAACTGGCGAAAAACTAAAATCGAATATTTTTACTGTATCTTTTTAATTTTTTAATTATTTATCTCTTAATAAATAATAAAATATTAAACACTTAACATGTGATCTAAATTTAGCAGTTGCATTCAATTAATTTTCAAACAAAATTTTAACAAATTCATCATATACAATTGTGAATATTTGTGAATATTTTATGTGTTTATAATATATACAAAATTTTAAACTATAGTTATGAAAATTGATAACCAAATTGATTAATATTGAAAATTTATTAATTAATAATAACTGATAATGTTAAATGAATATTAAATTTACTTGTCTATCGTGTAACCATGACGATTTGCATCATTAAAATATTTACTATATTCTGTATTTGAATTTAATTTTTTTGTTGTTAATAATGGTACAAGTTCAATTCCTCCAGTTAATTTATAAACTTGTGATTCTTCATTTTTATTTTTTATTTCTTTATAATTATTATTTTCTTGACTTGTAACTAAAAT
The DNA here is from genome assembly GCA_011426435.1 of Lysiphlebus fabarum. Taxonomy (NCBI): domain Eukaryota; kingdom Metazoa; phylum Arthropoda; class Insecta; order Hymenoptera; family Braconidae; genus Lysiphlebus; species Lysiphlebus fabarum. Next base: position 336,178 of record WSYQ01000105.1, read on the forward strand.
TGTAAAGTTAAGTATATTATTTTTTATAATAATAAAGATGATAAAAAGAAATAAATTTGTTGACTTACTTGGTCGTGATGATTCATTAAAAAATTCATTTGGATCATGTAATCCAAGTTTATTGAGTTTTTGTCTTTGTAATCTTGATATTAAAGATCCAGTTGTCCAACCCTGAATAAATTAAAAAATATGTAAATATATTTTAAATATCATTTAAAGATATCTTTATAAATGTTTATATACAAGTATCTAATTGAAAATTAAATATATTATATTTTAACAAAATTATACCATTAACATCTTGAATAAAAAATTAACATATTATAAAATATTTTATAGTTGAAAAATTTACAATGGCTTATCTTTTTTTCTCAAAACAAAAGCTCAACTTATCAAGTCATCTCCATTAAATGTCTTTTTTTCTTTTAATTTATTGTTTTACAATATAAATTTATGTATTATTATTTAAATGTCATATTTATATTTGAAAAAAACTACAAGTATATATTAATAAATTTATTTGTCAAATTGCAAGTTTAATGACAACAATAAACCATTTAATATTTCAACTATTTAATAATATAGATTTTTTTTTAATTTACACAAATTATTATCACTCAATAAAACAAATAAAATACAAAAAAAAAAAAAAATATTAATTTCATACCATAGATTCAAGAAAGCGTACTCCAAGTAGCCTTGGATCCCTCCATGGAGCACCACCAGGACCAGGTTGACCCCACGGAGAGTACACAGCCTTTTTTGTATAAATTTTATATCAAAAAAAAATAATAATAATAATAATAAATTATTACTACGTGCTATGTAATTATTTTACTCATAATAATAATAATAATAATAATACTCTTTTTTTTTTTTTTTTGATAAAAAAAAACCAGCAAACTAATTTACAGTGTAACAATGAAAAAATAAAAAACTAACAAAATTACAAAATAAATTTAATAAATACATATATTTTAGATAAAATAAAAAAATAAATAAATGATAAAATGTCATGATTTGTATTTTCTTGTACAGGTAAATTTTGTTTAAATAAAAAAATAAAATTACATATTTTAGTGACCACAATCTCACGTCAAGTTGTCTCTGACTTTGTCATATAATATTTGAATAAACCGGAATATCATATAGTTACAAAATGGGTTATTACAGTAACAAAGTATACGAAAAGTCTGCTTGTTAAATTCAGTGTAATAATAAAATATATAAACATTATTTTATATATATATTATAAAATATAAACAAAAGCAATGTCTACTTGTAAAATAAATAAATAAACATATGAAAGAAAAATATTTAAATAAAAAATCAAAAAAAAAAAAAATAGAAAAATTTACTAATCATAATAATCATAATAAAAAACAAGAAAATTATTATGATTATAAAATTATGTAAAAAGATACAATCATGACTTGTTATATTTATGATATGTGTGTTTGACTTTATCAAGTACTTCCTTTATAAAAATAATGTTGCCAATATGTATTCAAAGAACAGGAAGGATCTTCAACATTATGAATTTTGCATGATATTACAAATCATCAAATTGTATAACTATATTGTTATTATTGATATTTTATATTATTATTTTATTATTATTTTGTCCTCGATCATGTAGACCCAAGCAATCGAATAAATAAAAATTCAACTTTTATAAAAATACCTATTTATATTTATATATTGAATATTTTTATATAAATATTAAATCAATAATTTACAATACAAATATTTATATGAATAAATGGGTATGAGAATAATTCAAGTCAAGTATATTTAAGTATATGTGTATTTTGAAATTTGACTATTGGTATGTGTGTTATACCTATGCAATTTTGTGTGCAAGAGACATGTAATCATGCATAATGTCAAAATGAAATTAAACCAAAATCATATCTTAAAATACATTGTGTGCATCAAATATCATACAAAGATGTATATGCTGTGTCAAAGTTTGCATGTGACCTTCAAATCGATCGTTATAATACATGGATAATTCAAATAAGGTTCATGTTGAGATTTATAAAATTTGATAAGACAAATTTATACATGATTAATTAAGGTCATTATATGTATTTATTTTTGACTCTTACTTGTTTTGTACAATGAGATGTTTTTGGTAATATCAATGGCTCAAGATGTACATTTTTTTTTCTCAATGAACCTTCATATTTAGCACCACCACCTGGTTTACCCCATGGTGAATAAGCAGCTTGGATTTGTCGTAACTATGCAAACAGATAAATTAATACATAATCGATATGAGGTAATAAACATTATCATGGATTAACAATGGATATTATAATTTATATTCCAATACTGCCTTATTACCAAAATGGCTTATAGGTTTCTTGATAAAGAGAAATATAGATATATAAATTTTGAATGAAAATGATTGGATATTTTCTTAAAATTTCAAGTACAAAGATTATGTAAATTTTCTCTCTTGTTTAATGTCGACATCGTGCAATGTTAAAGAGAGAGGTCATAACTACCCTTAGGTATTATTTGCACTTGCGCATACATATAAAATGACCTCGTCCATTTTATAATATAGGTATATATTTAAATTAGTTTGGAAAACCTTCCAACAATTTAACCTCGTCTATATAACACACAAAGTGTACAAAATAATTTCAATAATATTAGACACTTGTTAGCATTATTTCAAGTACTCACGCAAATTTAAAATTGTTATTTTTAAATTTTTAATACATGTTAAATATAATTTATTATATTTTTATAATCAAAAAACATATATATACAAAAAAATAAATAAAAAAATGATTGGAAAAAAAAAATATAGTTGCCCAAAGGTACTTGAAAATACTCATGGGAAAAGTATAAGTGTTAACTATATGTGGTGAAAAATATAACTTTTTAAAATGACTCTATTCTTGGCCTGAGGATAAAAACATTATATTACAAAAAATAGCCAATTCTAATACTAAAAATTGGTACTTTTTATTATTTTTATATTTTTTTTTTTTTTTTTAATTTTTAAAACACACATACTTCATGCTGTTCACGATGTTTTTGACGTTGCAACTCCTCCTTTTGTCTTTTTCGAATTACAGTGCCATCATGAACAATACGACGTTCTTCCTCCTTTCTTGTACACTCTTCTACTTCTGGATTATATGTTGTTTCCATACTTGCAACAATATCATTTCTTATCTTTATCTTTATATATGTCACAAAATTACCTCGCACTATAAAAATAGAAACAAAGAAAAATTTTTATTTACTTTTTTCCAACATGTATATATAAAAATGAAAAAAAATTTATACGATTCATTCAAGTGATATGTAAGTATGTTGAAAGAAATAAAAAAATAGTAGTATTACCTTCTTTTGATATTTTTACACCAAAGACAGCTTTTATTTTTTTATATACTTATATATTTTTTTTTTTTATTATTTGATTGTCAATATAATATACTGTCAAAGAAAAAAAAAAAAAAAACGTTTTTATTTTTTTTTTGTTTTTTTATTTGTTTGAATAGAATGATAAAGACCAAGTAAATGTGTTGAATAAAACCACAAGTTAACAATGTAAAAGAAAATATAATATATAAGATGAGTTGAAAAAAATAAAAATAATAAAAATCAAAAATGAAATTGAAAAAGTTTTTTGAAGCGAGGAAAGTACATTTCAATGGTTGAATTCTCTTGAATAGGTTGCTCACCTGAGGATGAAAACACGCTACTGCCAATTCCCTCGTGGATATAATGCTCTTCAACTTACCAAAGTCGACCAGAATCTATAGACAATAATGTATGTACATATATTTTTTTTTTTTTTATATATATACATTGACTTATTGAGCTTGAAGTAGGGGAGGGTTTTGATCTTGGTAGTCATTCGCGACATCGCTTTATTATTTTCTAGATATCAAAAATAATAAAGTAAATTGTAAAGTCACATTAACATTTAAAAGATCAATGTCTATTATAACCTTGACATTCTTTTTTTTCTTTTTTTTTTTTCATTTATTACGTAAAACTTTATAATCAATTTATTTTACTAATAAATATGAAAATTAAATTTTTTAATTTATCAAATTTATCAATACATTTTTTGTTTTATTATTTGTAATTTGTAATGTGTTCAAAATAAGATGGACAAATTAATTATTCAACTGTCATTTATTTAGTCTAATAATTTTCTGAATTGTTATTTTTTTTTTTTTTTATAATTATAATTCAAAAAATACGATCAACCAATTCCACTGTTTTTATCTGGATTAAATCAATGCAGCCAAGGTTCTGGAATCAGCTACTGAGGAATCAAAATTAAAATACATATTTTTATGCAAACTGACATTTAAAGTTGCCCATCAGGTTAGCTAAACTAATTTCATTTAAATAAATATCATTTCAAATTTCAAAATGTAATATTTCAAAATTCAAAATTCAATAAATGTCAATATAAAAAAAAAAGGACACATTGATAGCACAGGTTAGGTTGGAATAAATGGTCAGACATTTTGGTTTTGTCATTGAGAAAAAAAATGTGTGTCTGTATAAACAATATTACTGCGCATGATCATCACAGTGACATAATTGCTATAGTTTGTTATTTATAAAAAACAGTGTCATAAGTCATAACCATATTTGATCTTTGATGTTGTTTCATTGTCTCTGATTGTCTCAAATGACGTGTACATGTTGACATATTAACCGGTGAATAAAAATAAAAATCTCTCAAGAAAAATTGATTGTTAAAAATTAAAAATGTTGTACTCATCAATTTTTATAATTTTTGGCTTGACATTTATTAATTGTGCCTTGTCTTTAGAATCCTTGGAGGTTGTTACTGATGATACTCTTTTAAAAGATCTCAGAACAGAACAATATGTTGTTGTTTTATTCAGTAAGTTAATTTAATAATAAAAAAAAATTGATAACTTTTTAATGATCTTTTATTTTTTTTTTTGGTAGCATCTAGTAAAGATTGTCCAGAATGTGAAAATTATGAAAATGAAGTATTAAAAATACGTGATGATCTTGTTGATATATTATCAGCATGGGTATTAAAATCAGTTGACAGTCCAATTAAAAAACTTTATAATCCAAGTAAAGGACCAGCATTAGTTTTCTTTAGAAATGGAATTCCTTTACTTTATGATGGTAAGTTGATAATTTTATTTTAAAAATAAAAATATGTATTAATTGTTAAATTAAAAATTATATTAAAGGTCCATTGGATGATGAGGAAATACTTCAATATATTTTAGACAACAAAGAACCAATTGTCAAAGAATTAACTGATGATACTTTTGAACATTTAACACAAGCAAGTACTGGTGCAACAACTGGTGACTGGTTTGTCATGTTGTAAGTTTTAAAAAATTTGTTGTTTCTTTTAATAATTTTTTTATTTGTTTAAATAAATATTGTATGTTTTTTTTTTATTCAACAGTTATACCAATGATTGTGTTGAATGTCAACGATTAGGAGCTAGATGGGAAGCAGTTGGTGCTAAATTAAAACAACGACTCAATGTTGCTCGTGTAAATAAATACACAACTGGAGCAGCAACTGCTAGAAGATTCAATGTCTTTGATGTACCAGAATTTATACTGTAATTACAAAATTTAATTATTTATTTTAATTTAAATTAATATATTCATTTGTCCAGTTGTATTAAATTTAATCAACAATAATTTTGTTTGTTTTTTTTTCTTTTTTAATTTAGGTTTCGACAGGGTAAATTGTACAGATACCAAATTAAAAAACATGATGTTAATGCATTTGTATTATTTGCAAAAGATTGGTATAGAAATGTCAATGGTGAAAAAGTTCCAGTACCACAAAGTCCTTTGTAAGTTTTACTTACAAAAACTTGTCTAAAAGATAAAAATTTAATTAATTAATTTACGTTTTAATAATTTAATTTATTTCTTTTTTTTTTTTTTTTTTTTTCAGTGATGATTTGACATTAATGATTGCAAATTTTTTGCGAGAAAATCCATGGGTCTTCAAACTTGGCAGCATTGTTTTAGCTGTAATAATAATAATTACAGTTATATCAAAACTTATGAAGAAACCAGATACATCTGAAATAAAAAACAAAGCTAAATAAATAAAATTATCTAATTTTGTACATATACGCAAAGTTTAAACTCGTTAAAACTAAAATAATGAAGTTAGAAGATTAAAAAAAAAAAGAAAATAATAATTATATTAATCATATTATGAATTTTGATACTACATATATTTTTTTTTTTAGATTTATTAGTGTTGATAATTTTTTTATATTAATAAAATAAATCTTGCCTTATAAGAAAAAAAAAAAAACAAAATTTTCCTTTCATTAATTTTTTATAATCACACAATTTTATTAATAAATTAAAAACAAACTGGAATGTATTTATTGATATTTATATCATACATACATTACTGTCAAAAATTACAATTAAAAATTTGATAAATAAAAATAAATTAATTATTGATTGTGCAGTTAAAATTATTGCTAATATATATTTTAATTTTTTTATCTACTTTATCTACTTTTAATTAATTAAATATTATCAACTGATAAATTAATTCGAAAAACAGTTGTTGGATCAGCCAATGCAATTCTAATAGTAGATTCAAATTTTTCTTGAATTGATGAAAATTCCATTATATTATTTGGTTTTGATTCAATCCAAAATTCATCAAATTCATAAAATAAATAACTATAAAATTGATGAAAGGCACGTATTGTTGGTAATGTTTTAGATGAATTAAATATATGTGTTTTAGCTGTACCATCACGTAATAATCTAAGTGCCATACTTGTTATATTAATACCAACAATAGCATATGCATAACCATATTTTGGATGTTTTGAACGTAATAATGCATGTGATGCTGCTGTTGGATATTCTTCAGCAAAAAAAATTAAATTTTCAAGTCCTAATAATCCCATACCACGAAAATCAGTTTTTGGATCATCACCTTGAAATCCAATATCTTGCCATTGTTTTGTAACACGTGATTCTAATAATTCATTTGGTTTTAATAAATTCCATAATTTTAATAATAATAATTCATGATTTGAATTATCAGAATCATAATATGTTTTTCTTAATTCTTCACATTCAGCAACTAATTGATGATAACCCCATATTAACTCAACACATTTACCAAATGATTTTGCAAAATCAGGATGTGCTAATGGATTAATTTTTTTACATAATAATACAGTACGTATTGCATCTTCTAATATACCACGTTCTGTTTTAATTGTTATAATACGTTGACTTGATAAATTATCAAGATTATTAACAAGTTGTTTTATATTATTATTACGTGATTGACGTAATGAACGTTCAACACCAAGTGCTCTTGGTGCACCAGATGGTTCACCATAACATATCCTTTGTAATTCACACATTTGTGTTGTTTGATGTAAAAACCATTTTAACAAAGGTCTAAAATACCATGTTATTATTGTCCATATATTACCAATCATTTTATTAGCTTTATTATATTATTATTTAATTTAATTAACATTTCCAATTAAATTGATTTTAATTATCAATATTAATAGCTCAATTATTAATCAATTAATTTATTTTATATATTTTATTATTCTTGTTGGTTACCTTGGTTGCTGTCACTTGATTAATCATCAATAAAATTAAATAAACAATTGCACTTTGTGATGTTGCTTTGTTTTGTTTTTTTTTTTTTTTTCTTTAATTTATAAGTACACTGAAAATAGTTGTACCATTATATGCAATATTAAACACCTGGTTAATTATTGACATATTGATTATTTAATTTTTTCTTCTATTTTATAATAAAGTAATATATATATTTTTCAAGTATTTCGTTGACCGGCAACGAACAACAACACTGCGCAAACAATTTTTATTTTTTGCAAAACGCGTGTCAATGACAATGTCAAAATTCAAATCAATAATATATATCAAAAAATTCATCAAAGTATAATTGTTGTATAATTAATTAAATTAATTTATTAAAAATTTATAAATAATCATAAACAAATAACAAAATATATTTTTTTTATAAATAACCACCAATTGTTGATAAGTTAGAAATTTTTAATACAACATTTTTTTGCCCGCGGACAAAAAAAATTTTTTAAAAAATGTTCATTTATTGTTACACAATAATTTATCGGCTACTTGTTGATGTTTTTTTTTTTTTTGATAAATTGATTGATGATGATGATCAATCAAGGTAACATTGTACGCATGTCTTGAACAGGTAAATATAAAAAAAAATAATAGAAAAATATATCGCCATGTTGCAATTGAATATTGAAACTGTTAAAACTGCCAGCTGCTCGTCCACTATATATTTTTACTCATTATAAATTAAAAAATAAATATAGTGATTTTAATAATAAATATATTAAAAAAGTGTTACTAATAATTATTTTAAATTTGTTTATATTATCAAGTGTGATTTTATTAATTTAATTTATATTAAAACTAATTTAAAAATTTTACAATAAAACTTTGTATTATTATTTATCAAAAACTTTTATAAAAGTGTACGTTTTTTTTCTACCCGCATTTCATAGACACCACCATTTGAAACTTAGGCAACAGGTGTTTAAAAAAATTGACAACAATTAAAAGATACTTAGTAGAAAAACATTTTTTTTTAATTAAAAAAATTAATTAAAAACTAGAAAAATAAACAGTATTAATATAATTATTGAATAATATTTTAAAAAAAAAATGGATTACGATTATCTTATTAAATTTTTGGCAATTGGTGATTCTGGTACTGGAAAAACAAGTTTTTTATATCAATATACAGATGGTTTATTTAATTCACGTTTTATATCAACTGTAGGAATTGATTTTCGTGAAAAACGTGTGGTAAGATGTTATATTATAAAATAAAATTATTAATTATATAATTATCTTGTAATTAAAAAATTTTATATGTTTAATTAAAATATTTATATCATTATTATTTTATTTATTTATTGGAAATTAGATATATCAAACAATTAATGGGAGGAGCCAGCGAATAAATCTACAGCTGTGGGATACTGCTGGACAGGAAAGGTGATTATATTTATTTATTTATTTTTTTTTATCCAATATCAACACGTCAACAAGTTATATATATAAATAACAAACAATAATAACAAGTATAAATTATTTTTATAGATTTCGTAGTTTGACGACAGCATTTTATCGTGATTCAATGGGTTTCTTGTTATTATTTGATCTTACAAATGAACAATCATTTATTGAAGTTAGAAATTGGCTGGATCAACTGAAGGTTAATATTATAATTGATTTAAATTAATATTTAATTAATTTTATTATTAATTAAATATAATCAAATAATATATGTATTTGTTAATGTCAATTCTCAGCATGTGGTATATAAAAACATTTGTTCATTATCCTAGTGACCTCATTTGCTTATCACATATTCCGGTTGCCCACATGACATTAAACATTATAATACAATCCAATGTAAATGTATGTAATATATATTGTTTTTTTTTTATTTTATATTCTATTAATTTATGTTTTTTTTTTCAGACTCATGCATATTGTGAGGATCCAGACATCATTCTTTGTGGTAATAAATGTGATCTTGAGGAACGTCGTGTTATTAGTGAACAAAAAGCTCGTGAATTAGCTGAAAGATACAAGTAAAAAAATTATTATTATTATAAATAAATATTATTGTTTTGATAATTTTTTTCAAACTTATTTAATTGATTTTTTTTTGTTTTTTTAGCATGATTTATTTGGAAACTAGTGCAGCAACTGGACAAAATATTGCACGTGCAGTTGATATACTTCTTGATAGAGTTATGCGTAGAATGGAAGCAACAGTTGATTCATCATTATTACCACATCAACGTACATTACGTTGTCATGATCGTGATACGCCATCACCAAAAGCATCATCATCTTGTTATTGCTGACAGTGTCAATATGCGTAGAGTAAAAATAATTTTTTTTATAAATAATAATAATATGACGCATTTAATTTTTATAATATTATAAGCATGATAAGTGGTTTAAAATTATTTTTTAAAAATAAAATATGATCTACTGTTTATTTTAATTTTTAAATTATTTTATAATATTTAAATATAATGACTCATTGGAAGTTGTGAATTATTATACAATTTCACAATATAATATATATTTATTATTAAAGAACAAAAATATATATACATTTTAAAATTATTTTCAACTACAAGTTAATTTATGTATACAAATATTCAAGTGTCTTAATAAACATATATTTTTTTTAAGTTAATTAAACCTTTATATTTGCCAAAAATGAATATAAAAATTTTCTCTTCATATATAAAAAAAATAAAATGAAAATTATTAAAATAAATATTATTATATATAAATGTTGATTATAAATAAATACATTTATTTAAATTTAAATTTTACAATGTGATGATGTTTACAATATTTGAATTATATAATATAAACGAAATAAAAATATAATAAAAATTTTTAAATATATAATCATAAAATAAATATATTTATCTAAATTTTTTTTCTTCTATATTAATTGTTTAATAAATATAAAATATTGTCAATAATAAATTTTAAAATGTTAATAAAATTTTTGTCAATAATAAAATTTAAATTATTTAAAAAAATTAATATCAAACAATTCCAAATGACTTTTTCAATTTAATTTTGTTTTAGATTATAATTTATAATCGTTTTTTTAATTTTATACACACTTTATTAATATTATACAATTATATTTTATAATTGAGCTAAAATTTGGTTCGTCCATGGTAAAATCATTGTTGAGGACTGGAATATAATATATAATTTTTTTTTTTATTTTTAATTTACAATATTTACATAAAAAAAATACAGTGTGTATATTTATGATAAAAAAATTATCACGTTTTTTTTAATAATAATGTTTCAAGATCAAATATTTGAAACAATGGATCACGACAAATTTTATTTGATTTATTATTTATATTTGAATAACAAGATAATGATTTTTTAATAATTATTTTTTGATTATCAAAAATTTTATTTTGATAAAAATTATTTAAAAATTCATTATTATTTTCATTTGTATTTTTATATTCTGGTACAAAATAATTATTTGTAAAATTAATACCACTTGTACTATTTGATAGTCAAGTATCACCAGCAATTCTTGAATCATAATTATTATCAATTGATTTATCAATTCCCTTTCTTGGTGATGCAATATATTTCATTATTTCTAATATTCTTTTTTTAAATTTTGATATATTTGATAATGTATTTATTTTTTTAGATGTACATTCATTAATTTCTCTAGTTGAATCACTTGATAAATCATTACTTATAAATTGAATTTTATTATCAACATTATTTGAATCAGAATGTTTATTTAATAAAGCCATCATGATAATCTGAAATTTCAAATATTGATAATGTATATAATTTGTGTTTTTATAAAATATAATTTAATAAAATTTGATTAGTTACCAATGCACATGATACAATGATTATTCCAATTGCAACAGTATACCACCGGTCGGTTATCCACTGATAAAAACGAGCTAAACTAACATCAGATAATAAAAGTCTACGTAATGTTGCCAAAGGTCCAGTTGGATCAACCTAAATTAATATGAAAAAAATAAAAATAAATTTTTATAATAAAAAAAATAAAATAAAATATTAATTATTAATTTATTTACCTCACGACATTTTTGAAAAATATCACAATAACCATTGTAATCATTACATGGAGTACCTGGTTTTGACATCATATTTGGAATTTCATATGGTGAAGAATTCCAATCAAATGATGAACTAAAATATATTATAAATAAATTAAATAATAATAAATAATTTTAAAATTAAATAAATCAAACTCACATGCATGATTGATCTTCACCAGGTAATTTACAACACAATTCACAGCTTTTAGTTGGTGAATCGTTTGGTCCAGCAGTGCACTGACATGACTCGAGTCCATAAGCTAGACAAATGCTGCCTGTGCATTCCTGGAAATTCACCAAGATTTATTTTGACATTTTTCATTTCACAAGAGTGACTCTCACTATCACTAAATTTATACTTTTTTAAAAAAATAAAATAAAATAATAAAATAGGGGTTGTAGAGATATATAAATGGAAGTGAAAACTCTGCCAGAGGACACACAATGTTAGTGTGTATATATAAATGTATAAATGTTTAAATGTATAAATGTTTTTCATGTGTTTCAAAAAATAAAATAAAATAAAATGAAAATTTGTTTGAAAACAGTAAGCGAAAAACATGGAGGGAAAAGTGTTTTATCACATGAATCTCGAGATAAATAAATTTAAATTAACGGATGTTTTTCTTTCATTTTATTTTTTTTTATTTTTTTATCATTCCCCTTACGACACTTGTCATTGCCATCACAATTGTCAACTCTCACATTTACATTGCATCAAATGTTGGTGTGTATACACAACTGGTTTGTCAATTTGCAAGTTAAATTTAAGCTTACTTTCAATTTCTACCTCACTTCCACCTGTGTCATATAAATTTTTATTTCACACTTTTTTTTTATTTTACTAAATTCTCTCAATCTATCAAAGTAACCAAATACATGTATATACCACAAATATACTAAAACTTTTTAATCCATTGTATGTATATACTACTTTTATGGACAATAGAAATTATTAATTAATTTTATAATTATTTTAAACTTTTAAATTAAAAATAATATATAAATACTCACTCCCATATAGCAAACAAATTCATCATTGCATATTGTTTTGTTGGGTTTGTTAATTGAAGGTGGACATTGGGGACTACGACCATCACAGTAACTTGTATTTCTACATCCATTGTCATCTCTACATTTGTCTCCATTTCGTAATGAACAATCTGGTGTACAACATGGTCCCTGAAATTTTATATTTTTTTTTTTAAATCAAAATTTATATAATATCACATGAAAAAACATTAACGAGATAACAGTCATATTTTTTTTTTCAATTTATTTTATTTTTTTAAAATATTTATTTTTAAATGTGATTGTCTCTGCATGACCATTGATAAAGAAATGTTGAACGTAAATCACGTGTTGTCAATTTTTTTAAACTGGGGTTTCATGCTGGTAGTTGTAAAAAAAAAAATAAAAAAAAAATTGAAAATCACTGGATAAAATGATAAATTGTTTTATCAGTTTACAGATAGAGATAGAAAATAAAAGTAATATATATATACACACAATGGAATCACTAGGTTTGATTGTAAATGCACTCATGATGAGATAAATAATTTGATTAATTGTAATAATTTAGTGGCAAATTACAGTGAGTGCATTTAAGTATTTTATCTTTTCATGTGAATAAAGTTTTATAAAGAAAATCAATGTAATGCTATTAAATAAATGTGTGATATAACATTGAGTATATATATCTATAACTAAATGAACATGTTGATGATATATATTAATTCAAGAGGGTTTTATTCAAATGCAAAATCTTGATGATATAGGTATATATAAATGGAAGCTATATAACAAAACTTGATTTGCTCTAACAAACTGGTAAAACAGTTGTTGAACTAAATTTAAAATTCAACTTGTAAATTCAGCTATATATCATCAAGAATATGTTTTTTTATTAAAAATTTAATTTTCAATTGAAATATAAAAATAAAAGAAAAAAATATAAAATGTTGAAAGTCAAATTAATATTACTTGACTTGGACTGCAAACAGCATCCTCAGTTAGTCGACATGGTATTTCGAATGGTGCATGTTGTAATCGTTGTGGATGACAGCAAGGATCGTTACAATCCTCTTCCCAGCCACAATCACACTCTTCACCCTCTTCAACAACTCCATTTCCACAAATAGCTGTTTGATGTTCTGGAATTTTAATCATTGATTCAATTGGTTAATAAAAAATGACTAAAAAAAATATATTAAATAATTAATTAATAGTAAAAATAAAATCAATATTCAATAAAATAAATAATTTAAATTTAAATTATTCGTAAATTGTTTATTTTAATCTTAAAAAATAAAAAAATCTAATAAATTTGTTCTTTTTTCTTTTTATATATATATATATATATATATATTTATTTATTAATACCCTAGTTTAATTTAAAAATTAATTTATTTAAAAAGTCAGATAATGGAAGAATCAATAGAGCAGAAGATTATCCAAATAATTATATTCTTGTAAAAAATAAATAAATAAAAAAAAATGAATATTGATTTTAAAATTACAGTATATTTAATTATAAAAATAAAATAATAACTTTTGTATATTATTTAGTATTATATATAGGTATATTTGTAAATGTTCATTTTAATTAACTATAAAAATTTATCTATAGAAAAAAAAAAAAAAAACTGATTTTGTGTTTACAATTTAGCTGTATATAGAATGATTGCGATCCAATGAACTATTGGAATTACAATTGCAATCCAAAATACCTGTACCACTTCGATACGGAAACTGAAATTGCTTCTTGATGATGAACATTTGGAACCATGCATCCTATGCATACTCATCCAGTGTGCTATTATCTACATCTGTACTCTATACATATATGCATTTATATATATATATCAGTAATTTTCAAACTTTGAAAACCCTTTCCTATATATATATACATGTTCGTATATATGCATTGTCTACCAACATGAATACGTTCATTGGAAAACCACAGAGCATCAAATTTAAACTATTTTCAAATATTTATTATCAACTTTATTCATTGTTTATTTTTTTTAAATACTTAAATTTCAGTCATTGTATTATTTAATAATAACAAAAATACAATATTAAATTAATTATAAATAAATTTAATTGTAAATTAAAAAAAATAATAACATTATATAACAAATAATATTATTAATTTTTTATCTTTTTATTTTGATAAAATATAATTCAAAAATATTTAATTTTCTTATTGCAACTTGAAATACAAGAGGATTGAAATCAATAGACTATTAAATACGATTATACTTGGACACTAATTGAATGAGTTCAGTTGAATTGTCTGATTTGATTATCGATGTCTTATCTGTTCCAGATGATAGGATCCAATCTCTTTTTCTGATGTTTTTTAGCAAAAGAAAAAAAAAATAATTATAATAATAATAAAGTTTACTATTTTTTTTTATTATTATTATTATTTTCATTGAAACCACTTTGAGATTATTGCAGTATTGAAATTTATAGAGTATATTATCGATAATCAATATCCAGAATTAGATACAAATAAAGCAAAGTGTGATAATGATAATGTTATATTATAATTAAATGAAAAATATAATAATATTATACCTGCAAAACAGCCTTTGGTAGATCTTGCTTTGGCATTTAATACTGGATTGATTGAGACAATACTGCATGGACTAAAACGATTATTATTTTGTTTATCACCACTAGTTGCACGTGCAAACATTATAAAATTACCATCTTCACCTCCAGGTGAACATTCAGCTGAATCATGCTGTAATAAATTTAATATTTATTTTAATTTATTCTCAAAAAATAATGATAATTATAAATAAAAAGTTTTTAAATTAATATATATAAAAAAAACAAGTATTTTTATTATTTAAAAATGAAATAAATTTTTAATATTATGAACAGTATAAAGTTTTACATAAAACTGATTGTAATTAATAATGAAAAAAAAAATAAAAAATATTATATTATTATCAGAATCAAAGTAAATGTAAAATATTAAAATTAATTAAATTTTTTTTTAAAATAAATTTAATAATAATAATATCAAATGTAACATTGATAATACAAAGTTATGAGTTTTGAAAGTTACAGGTGTTGGAAATGTTTGAAATGTTAGAAATGTTGGAAATGCAACATTAGCCTTCATGATAAGAGTAGTTTTGATAATGGGCAATACCCTTTGAATGAGCTTTAAATTAACCACATGGTTTCTTGTTACATGTACGTATGTGTATAATAATATATATGTGTTTTATTACCACAAAATTCATCTATTAAAATATAGAGTATACTTGGTGCATTATTCTTTATAGAAAATTTAATGTATTATATATAAGTTTAAAATTATTTTTGTAATGACTCACAGGTGATCCAAAGTTGTGACCAATTTCATGTGCCAAAGTGACATGAGAAACTGCTGGTGGTACGTGTTTTCCATAATTAAGTAAAGTTATTATACCAGTATTTA
The DNA here is from genome assembly GCA_011426435.1 of Lysiphlebus fabarum. Classification (NCBI taxonomy): domain Eukaryota; kingdom Metazoa; phylum Arthropoda; class Insecta; order Hymenoptera; family Braconidae; genus Lysiphlebus; species Lysiphlebus fabarum. Next base: position 352,359 of record WSYQ01000105.1, read on the forward strand.
GTGATTTCATACTGCCACGATAGTGCTGTAATTAAATATTTAAATATTATATATATTTTTAATTACAATTATTATTTTTTTTTAAATAAAAAATAGTTATAAATTATCTAGTGTATTTACTTGATTTTATTTTTTATTATTTATTATTAAAAATTTGACTTTATGATGCATTAAAAAATTTGTAATAAAGGTAAAGTTTTTATATTGACAAAAAAAAAAAATTAAATTTTAAAATTAATAACTATATAAAAATAAAAAATAAAAAGACAATTCATTTTATTATTACTCATAATAATAGTCTTTTTAAAACTTACTCCATTTTTTTCACAAACTCCACCAGCATTTTTAAGATCACCAGTCCATGCCAAACCAAGTGTTCCTTTTTCAAAGTTACGGTAAGTGAACATGTACGACAAGCAAAATGCATCATAATTTTCCTCTGTAAATGAACATCAAAAATTTAATATATAACATATTTATTTTGATATTACAGAAAATTTAATTATCATTTTTTTTAATAATAATATATTAAAGTTTAATTATCTATTATATTTATTAATTATAATTTATAAAATATTATATAAAAGATAATGATGAATTTCTTCAAAGCAATTATTGACAAAAATTTTGTATGATAAAATAGGGTAAATGGAGTATAAAAGAGGCTGATGAAGACTAGCTCGTTGGAAATTGAATCGAGTGGCCAAATTAAAGTGATATAGAGATAAGAAGCAAAAAAAAAAAAAAAAGATAAAAAGATAAAAAAAAAAAAGAAACAAGCTCATCGAGATCATTATCCCGACAATCAGGCTATTCTTTTTCTTTTTTTATTTTTTATTTTTTTTTTTTGCACCTTGCTTTTATTATTATCCATCGTGTGAACGTGCTTCAGAAATTGAATTGTGGAAAAGGTCACGATCGCTCATTTATCAGTAGATTTTTTATTAAAATACCATGTAAAATATAAAAAAAAAAATATTAAATATACAGCTTGAAGCAATTTCAATATATGACTTGAAAAAATTTTCATAATATAGTTGGAAAAATTATTTATTTATATTTTCAGATAAAAAAATAATTATTAATTTATGACAGAAATATTTCTAGAAATCAACATATACATCAAATATATTTCCAATATATATTGTCTTATATTTTGTTTTTTTTTTTTTTTTTTTAATACAGTTAAAAAAATATTTATATTAATATTTCATAAATTATATTAAAATAAATAGTTTGACTAGTCCAAATAAAATAAGCATTTTTATTTTTGTTATTTTATCATTTTATATTGAAAAATAAAATTTCTACTTCATTGTAACTTATAAAAGATAATATAAATTTAAATTTTTATTACAAAATTTATTCAATTGATTAATAAATTTATTATTTTTACTGACCTGAAAAAAGTTCAAGATATTTTTCAACTCCATATTTTCCCATAAATTTATATGATGGATCTTTATCAGCATCAGTTCCATGTATTTTAACTCTTTTAATCATAAAACTAATATTATCTGGTTCACCATCTTGATTAAAATCTGTAAATTAAATTATTTATCAATTAAAATATTTTTAAAAAATAATCAATATAAATATAGCTAAGAAATTATTTATATTTATAATTATTATATTGTAAACACACATGAACAATTTGAACAATGTTGTCAGAGAATAATCAATTTTATTGAAATTCATTGTAACTAAAAAGTATATTCAGTGTTAATTAACCTTACGTGCTTAATGAACATGAAGAAAATCTAAAATGTACATATTCATTCATGAGATAAGACACGTTTAATTAAACTTTGATCAATGCTTTGAATAATTTATATTTTATTTTATACAATATATATTTCAATAAAAATTATATTATATAAATATAAGTATATATGAATAAAAAATATAAAATTAATTAAAAAAAAAAAAAAATAACTCTAATAAATATTTTATATTGATATTTATAAAAGCTCACCAGTATATTGATAAATCGAATTGACACGTTGTACGTGACGGGTCATGACCTCAATACAAGCTTCTTCTGACTTGTAATGATTGAAAAATGTATGATCAGCTTGAAGATATAACATACATGTTGTTTTTTTTGGATCAATCAATGTACGTTTACGCAGTATTTTTGTATATTTTTCACTAAATAAACTTATAAAATAATAATATAATAAATATATGTAGAAAAAATATAAATTAATTGTTTTATTTTAATACTTACTTATCAAATAGATCTTGATTATTAAATTTGTCATATTGATTTATATAATTTGGATTTTTTAAATAAAATTCTGGACTTGGTGATTCATCTTCATTTGATTGTTGATATTTATGATATAATTTTATTGTATCAAGCCATTCATTTTTTGTATCATTTAATCTGAAAAAAAAATTAAATAATATTGTATTATTTTTTATTTTTAATTATATGAATAAAATAATTATATTTATACTGTGGTTATGATGTTAATATTTTTTGAATAATTTAACTAATGAAAATATTAATATTAATTGAATATTTTATAATAAATTTTCATGTATTATTGATATACATTAATTGTCAACATGAACAATAATTGAAATAAATTTACATTCAAAATAATCGATTGCAAAACTCCTTTTAATTACCATATCTATACAATCTCTAATTAATTAGCGTTAAATTTTGCAAGTTTGAATATTCAAATTTTATTGTTTTGCATCCTACACATATATGGATTACAAATTCAACTAATAAATTTTTAATACGTGAATGAATTTTTTAATAATTTAAAATACAATATATCAAATATTATTTAATATTTAGAGAATTTTTTAATATATTTGATTATTTTTATAAAAAAAAAATAAATAAATAGAAAAATATATTACAAACATTAAATATATATATTTTTTTAATCTTTCAATGATATCAAACAAAAACCAGTGAACTATTTCAAAATGTTAAGTTAATCTTATTACATAAAAAAAAATAAATAAATAAATAAAAAACCACACATGCACATATACAAATTTTATTTGATAAAACAAACACAAAAGAGGAAAAAAAAAAAAAAATTACTATTCTCGTTAAAATGAAAATGTTGAATTGAAAAATAAATTTAAAAGTAAAAATATATAAAAAATAAATGCACGAATGATTTTGAAACTTACACATGAGTTAAGTTGTAAGCTTCGTTATCAAAAAGCGGATCATTCGTGCATTGATGTTGTAAATAAAGCGATGGTGGTATTTCAACATCACAAGCTCGATATGCAATAGTATGATGAGTAAGATTTGATATACTATTTTTCATATCATCAGCATCAACAACATCATCATCATCATCATCATCATCATGATCTAGAAGCCTTGAGTATCGTGTTGTTGGTTCAATATATATTTCATCAGTTGGTGTTATAACAGTACCATCAAATAAACCATCTGATGTTACAATTCCATGTACAATTGTATTTTCTTCATCTGTAAAAATTAAATATTTTATTAACTTTAACATTGAAATTATATTTATTATTTATTTTTTTTTGATGTAAATTATAATTTTTTTATATTTAAAATTTAAAAAATTTATTCACAAGAATTTTTATATTAAAAAATTGATAAAAGTTATTTTTTTATAAATTTAAAAATAATGAGATACTTAAAAAAATAAAAAAAAATTCAAATGAAAGTTAAATTTAATAAAAAAAAAAATTATTATTATATAAAGGTAATTTAACGTTGTACATATATATTTTGTGTCCAACTTGTTTTTTTTTTGCAAACGACAATTTTTTTATATTTTTTTATATTTTTTTAAGGACTTTTGGATATGAGAATTTTTTTTTTTATATCCATGTCAGAGATGGCATCCTCATGGGATTACCTAAATACGTAAAAAAAATTTTTATATTGCCGTAAAATGTTTATCTCTGTATGTCTATTAAATTGGAAGAATAAAAAAAATATATTTTTAAAGATATTTTTTTCTTCATGATTATTTAATTATTTAATTTTTATTTTTAATTTTTATTAATTGATATTGATTATTGTAACAAAGAATTATTTGATTATTTTTTCATGTATTTTATTAATTATAAAAAAGATAATCCTACGGATTTTGGGATATTAAATATGTTCAATGAAAAGTGCTGAATATTTAAATAATAATTCATCATCAAATGAATACATCAAAATTTTTGTGATTATTCATGAATGTACTTGTTAATATAGTAATATCGAAAAAAAAAAAATTACAAAACCGAATAATCTCTATTAAAATAATAAAAATAATTGAAATAATTAATATAAATTTACAGAATAATTTTATTTAATTCAATGAAATTTAAAAAATAATTTTTTTATAATTCAGTTTACTTTTGACAGAATTAAAAAAAAATCAATATTTAAAAATATATAAATTTCAAGTTGATAATTTTTTTTAAGTCTTAATTTTGAAACAAAATAAATTAAAAATTAACAAAAATTAATTAACAGTAATAGTTTATAAATAAAGTAAAAATGAAAAATAAAAAAATTAAAATTTTAATATTTAATTATATAAAATAAAATATTAAAGACTATAAAATTTGTGTTAATAATCAATTCACTTTGATGAATATTCTCATTAAATAAGATGTGACGTTGACTTTACTTTTCCTTAAGCCAAGTTGAAGTATGTCTATTTGAATTAACAAATGAGTTTGCACAATTCAACATTCTGAGAGAAAGTCAAAAGCACTTTACAGATATATATTCATATGTTAAGCCTCATTAACAAGAAGCTTAGAGCATATTTTACACCATAAGATAAATTAATCTTAATCTTGTATTTTTATATATTTTATTTTTAATTATGTATGTTTATACATTTTATATATAATAATAGCAACTATAAATTTATCAAGTAATTAATTAAATTTTGATATTTTATGTAAAGATAAAATTAAAATTACAATGTTTCATTTGTTCATATAAAATAATTTAGTCTCTAAATACATGTGTAGTTACGTATTTACTGATCTCATAATAAATTATACAAAATAAATAAATTAATAAAGAGAAAATAATTAGAAAAATGCCTTTGCGACTTTTGTAATTAGATAATGATGATGGGCTATAGAATATTTTGAATGACCAAAGTGAAGTACTTGCACCAAAGCATTTTGCATTTTGTACGACCAAGAATTTAATTGCACGTTAGTCAATATATGAGCACAAATACTAGTCTCATCTTCTATTTTCTCTATAAAGACAAACAATTTTTGCTTAAACAATAAAAAAAAAAAAAAAAAAAAAATAGTTTTGTGTATTTTTAACAATAAAATTATTTAGGACAAACATAATTAAATTATTTTTTTTTTTTAGTAAAATAATTTTTATGTTTAAAAGAGACTAAAAACGTGACAGTTGTTGAAATTGTCCTTAAAATAATTGTAGTGGTGTGTTAAATAATCAAATTAAACATTAAATTTACGACAATTATTGTTGTTATGATAAATATAATAAAATTTTTAATAAAAACTTTAATCCTAATTTTATTTTTAATTAATTTTTTCTCAAATGAATAATAATAATAAAACTATAAAAAAAAATTTAATAAAAATTAATATATCAGCTAATTTTATTATTAAAAATAAAAAATTATAAATACATCATCTTATACTTCCGTTTTTTATTATTAAAATATAATACTACTATGAAATAAAAAAAATATAAAAAAATTTAAAAAAAAGATGAGTTACAAACAAGTTCCTTTGCACAATCTTTTTCATTAACCATTTTTCAGAAAATACGACTTCCGGAAAACGTATAACCACTTTTCTCCAGTTTCATTTTCTTGCTTTTATATAGATCTATAATATCAAACAGTATATTTTATACACAGAGAAATACCTCCTGCAATGTTTCTCTCAATGTTCATGTCGTTTTTAAACGATCCATTCATGGTCATTTTATATATTTTATTTTTTAGATATATACTTTAACACATTGCACAAAAATACATGTAGCAATTGTTGTGTAAAATATACATCAACAACAACAACAACAACAACAGTAAAAAGTAATGGAATGGAAATAATAGTAAAAACATCCTAATGACTCCATCAAGTTTTGAACTTCAAAGCTTTTTAGATTTAATAGAATATATTAATATTAAAATAAATATTATTAAAAACTTTTAAAAATAAATAATATTATACAAAAGCCAATTAACAATTCATTTATTTATATATTTTATTTTTTTTTTTTGATAAAGAATATACAAACTATAAATTTATGATTGAATTAAATTTAAAACAACTTTAATTCATAGTAGTATTATAAATTTACTTGTTCAAAAATAATCTCTAGAAGTTTGAAGTATAGAGTTTATTACGGTTGAAAGCAACATTGCCTTGTCTCGTATCATAAGTTTGACAATAAATTAAGCACTAGTTCGAGAGGAACTGAGAGTAAAAAGACAAAAAAAAATAAGAGATAAAACATAGTAGTGAGTCAAAAATAGCCAATTGTCCGATAAACTATTTTTTAAACTTTTCAGTTAATTTTTTTTTAAACCAGTCAAATCAATTCGCTCGTGTCGTTACTTTTATCTTTATTTTAATTTTTTTATAAATGACATGATAATTTTTTAAACTAGACATAATCAAATTGCAACCAAATAAAATTATTAATAATTAATTGTTTATTTTATATATTAATTAAATATAAAAAATAATATTTTAATAATTTAATTTTACCATCAAATCAAATTTAATTTTTATTATTGATATTTTTATTTTATTTTTCTAATATTTTTCATTTCCGTTCATTTTTTTTTTATTTGTAAAATTTTTTAACAAAAAATATAGCAATATGTACGATATGATCAGGTACTGCCTCAACAATGTATATTTTTCACATGCAATGTTGCAACTGGTTTTGCTATATATAGTCTCTATGGGAAGTCCTACTGGGAGACGAGATACATAAAAATAAAATAAAATAAAATAAAATAAAAAAATAAAAATGGTTTTTACTAGAGCAAAAGAAAGAAAAAAATAAATTCAAGTGCAAAACGAATTCTCTGTGGATATGAAGTAGAGATATAGCTGGCACTTGGGGCATCGTGGTTCTCGCTAAAGTAGATGACGAAAAGGATAAAGCCACCCATTATTTCCTGGCAATTAAAAACTTTCTGTGAGTATACATTTGCAATTGTACAAGCTCATTTTTTGTTTTTGAATTTTTTTTTTTGCTTTTTAAAAATTTATTTTAATATATATTAAATTTTTTTTTTATTCAACTCAATTTTTTTGTAATAAAAAAATAGCACAATTGTAATTTATTATCCTTTTTTTAAATTATAAAAATATCATTGTTTTTTTTTTTTATTTTATTTTGTTTGCATTTATTTATATTTATTTATTTATTTTTTATTTTTTTGAGAAGAAAAATATTTTAGCGATTGTTGGACGCCTGTGGTTGGGTTAATTCACTCTCTCAGCACGATTCTCACTTGGAAAATATGGAAGTCGCATTTTAATCCAACATGGACAGAAGCCAAAAGAATTTTTCATTTTAAAAAATAAATATATAATAATAAACATAAGTAATATTCAAAAAATATATAAATAATAAAAAATAATATATATTATGTAAAATTTAAAAAAAAAAAGATTTTAAATATAAAAATTATTACATATAAAAAAATTTTGAAGTTTCATGTACTTGAGAAATTTTATGTTTACCGCATTTTTTTTTTCATATAAAATTGTTAATATTATTACTATAATTATTTTTTATTCTTAATATTATTTCTAAAAAACAAAAAATACTAAACTTGATGAATATAACAAAAATTACAATAATAAAAATATTAAAATACACAAAGTTTTGATGTATGATTGTACATGTTTTATCAAATCGGTGGTAAATTCATCAAGGTGACAAACATCTGGCAATTTAAATGAAATATCAACCATCAGATCATACGAGAGTATAAATATATATACATATTTTTTTTTTTTACATAAAACCACATGAAAAAAAATATATATATTTATCATACATATTTCATTATTTATCTTTCAAACAACACATTTTTTTGTTTTTTATAAAAAAATATATTTTACATTTTAGCAAAATTATTATTTTTAAAATTCATTAAAAATCCTTTGATTATAATGATTATTATTCAAAGGAAAATATTTTATAAATAATTACATCATCAATTTATTTTTCATAATTAATCTATAAATATTTATAAAAATAAAAAAATATATATAATTTTTTATATTTTATTTTTTTTAAAGCTCAGTTAATCTTTTATCAGACTTTGGACAGTTATAAAGGGAATTTATCGACATCCATTGTATATCAGGGGGTTGTATTTTATGTAAAATCCACAACAAATGAGGCAAAAGGGGGTTGAAGTACGATAGGTGGTGATTAAGGGTGTGAGTATGAGAAAAAAAGGGGGTATAAATATATTTGGGGGGTAACGATTTTGATCGTGATACTTTTTATGACTTTACACACAAACTATGTTTAGTCGTATGTATATATATAGGTGTTAGAAATATAGAGAGAATGAAATAAGAGTTAAAATGAGGGGGTTGAGTTAACCGGAAAGGCGCAAGAGATAAAGATGGGGCGGAAACTGTAAATTCGACGAAGCGTATATTGTGGGCAATCCACGCGTGACCTAACCCCATTCAACCCCATCCTCATTTTAACTCATTCTACTATCAAAAATACTGTATATATACCCCCATGAATTTTATCATCCACCTGGAAAACTCATTGGTAACTTGCCAAGCTTTTGTTGTTTTGAATTTTCATTTATACTCTTGAATTTTTTTTTTTTTTTTACAGCTTATCACCAAAAATATGAATAAATAAATAAAAAATATGCACTAGGCTTTTTTACGCTTGAAAAAAAATGTTTTCTTTTTATATTATTTTTTAAAGTTGTTATAAAAAATACATATATGTAAAAAAAATTATTTTTTTTTTTCATAAATATTCATATTTTGTTATAAAAAAAATAATAATATAGCATAATATATATATTTTTTTTTTTTTTTCTTAAAAATACTATACAATTTTTATGTTTATGAATATGAAATTTGTATAAAAAAAAAATATTTTAAATAAAAAAATATTGTTGAGCAACAGTTAATATATTTATTTATTTTATTTTATTATTTTTTTTTTTTTTTTCAAGTTTATTATGTACTCAGAAAAACTTGAGTATTGTTATAGTAACATATGTATATTCCATTATCAAAATGGTTTTGGAAATAACTGGTTAACCCCAGTGAATGGCATGATATTCACTTCAGTTGTCTTGGAAAGCGGCTTTCCAATTTTCCCAACTGGCACACGCGAACAAACCACTAAACTAACCAACCATCCAATGAACGAATGAAGGTACTATCAGTAGCTTATATATTTTCTATATATATTTTCTTTTTTTTTTTTTTTTTTCCCTTGTGAATACCAGCCATTTTATTCGGTCAATGACATTGTACAAATGGAAATTGCTTTTCTTTTACAGAATCATCAATACCAAATTGTCAACATTTTTCTTTTTTAAAAATAAATTAAATAAATTTTATTTTTTAATATACTAAAGTAACTTGAACTATTTGTCACTTTAGTTGAAAAATATAGCTATTAAATCCATCAATGCAATTAAATAGTTTTTAAAAATAATCAAAAGATTGCATTAACATTAATTGTTTATAATTTTTTTTTACGTTGGCAATAATCTATCGAAGGAAAAAGGCAAAATGCCAAGTTAAAATGGTTAAACAATTGAAAAATTACTTCAAAGTGGATAAATAAAAAAATTCACATGTATAAAAAAATCTTGTACAAAATAAAACTTTGAATTTAAACAAAAAGTAACAAAAATAATAGATATTTTTAAAGTTTCACTTACTTCAAATCAGGATAGAAAGTTAAAAAATATAATAATAATAAATAGCAGTGTCTAGTAACAAAAAAATAAAGAAAAAAAACTGTTTTTATTGACAATAAATACTTTTATTTGAAAAAAAAAAAATAGAAAAGAGTGTCTTCAAGAGAATTGAAACATAAAAAAAAAATTGTAATTTGAGTCATATTTTACAAAAGTAAATACTTGAAATTGAAATACTTTAACAATTTTTTTTTTTTATATGTAATATTATTTCGTTTTTTTTCTGAATGAATAGAAATTTTTAACAAAACATGTCCAAAGCAGAAATTGAAGTTTTTTTTTTTTTTTTTCAAATAAAAATATAAAATGCGAATTTATTTGATAACTTTTTAAAATTTTGATTTATATATTTTTGTTACTGAATTTTTAATTTATTACTATTTAGTATTTTATTTTATTCAAATTGAAATAAATAAAAATAGACAATCATTATGTAAATGTGTCATTTGACTCTTTAAATTTTTTGATAAACTCATTTCTTATTCATCTATTAAGCAATGCAATTATTATATATATATATCTCTTTGAATAAAAAATAACATTATTTTATTTTATTCAAACGTAAAATAAAAGCTTGTAATATAAATTCAAGGATTTAACTTGATAAACAATATATCAAATAAATTTTAAAAAATAAAAAATATACATAAAATCCACTTACAAAAATAAAAAAAAAGTGAATCAAATACAAAAAAAAAAACAAAATTAAATGTAAATATTTTAAAATAAAATAATGAAATTATTTTAAAAAATTGTTAAAATTAAAGTTTCAAGAGTTGACTTACCCTCGATGTGTCCAGAATAAACATTGTTTGGATCAAAGTCAATAATTTGTCCATTTGAACCCTCAAAAGATATATTTGCATGAAACAATCCAGTATCACGAATCAATCGAATTTTATAAACTCTGTAAAATAAACAAAAATGTAACTTTATTATTTAACAATTTTTTTTTTTTTCTTTTAAAAATTTAATACATTATGTTTCAATGGTCTTTTAAAATTGATCAAAGTATAATATATATATATTTACAAAGATAAATTCACTGAACCTTTATCTGGTCTATCTTTATCAAAAAATAAAAAAAAATTATCAAAGTTGTGAATTAAATCATACGAGATATGCTCATCCATTATTAAACCTAAAACCCTTGTCATCAACAGTGATGTGAGCAATGATTGAACCAAGTACATAGTTCACAAACTAGCTATATTCAAAGTTTGCATATCTGCTGTACAAATTTACCAGATACTCATAGAACATGTGGTGATTCTCATCATCATCGCCATTAATCAGTGAAAACCCAGTGAGGTCATCAACATCAAATGAAACAATTCAATTTTATCATTATATATTGATAAATAAACATTTTATATTTATAAATTTTAACTTGATTATCAAATAAAAGTACAATTTAATATTTATTTTATAAAATTGACATTTTTAAAAGCTTTTAATATTAAATTAAGTAAATATAGTTGAAATATTTTATAAATATATTAAATTGTTTACAGTTTTATTTTTATGAAATACATTTTAAATGTATTTATTTTAATTTACAAATTTTATTGATTTTAAATAACGACTAGTTGCATTTATATATTTAAAGTTAATTAAATATTAACAAAAAAAAAAAATTATTATTAAAATTAACAAGTCAATTTACGAACCTGTCAAATGCATTAAGATGCAGATTTAGAGTTGCTTCTGTTCCTCGTCTAGAATGAGTATCACGACGTGTTCTGATGTGATGCCTTCTTAGTGTTTCAGTGTCATAAAATGCTGTTGTATAGTGCCGGATATAAGATCCTTTCTTGATGCCTGGTTATTAAATTTAATAATAAAAAATTGTTAATAATAAAATATAAAAATAGCATAAAAAAAAAAAAAAAAAAAAAAATTCAATGTTGTTTATAATATTCAGGAAATTAAATTGACTTGTTATTATTTTATGACAATATTTATACATATACTGACATAAAATATATATAAATAATGAAAATTTTATAAAAAAAATTATATATCATTGATCTTTTTGAATAATAAATTTATCAAATTTGTGAATTGACGTTGAGTGAGTTTCCGGATTGTTGTTAGAATTTAAAAAATTTATTCACAAAAATTTTTATATTAAAAAATTGATAAAAGTTATTTTTTTATAAATTTAAAAATAATGAGATACTTAAAAAAATAAAAAAAAATTCAAATGAAAGTTAAATTTAATAAAAAAAAAAATTATTATTATATAAAGATAATTTAACGTTGTACATATATATTTTGTATCCAACTTGTTTTTTTTTTTGCAAACGACAATTTTTTTATATTTTTTTATATTTTTTTAAGGACTTTTGGATATGAGAATTTTCTTTTTTATATCCATGTCAGAGATGGCATCCTCATGGGATTACCTAAATACGTAAAAAAAATTTTTATATTGCCGTAAAATGTTTATCTCTGTATGTCTATTAAATTGGAAGAATAAAAAAAATATATTTTTAAAGATATTTTTTTCTTCATGATTATTTAATTATTTAATTTTAATTTTTAATTTTTATTAATTGATATTGATTATTGTAACAAAGAATTATTTGATTTTTTTTTTTCATGTATTTTATTAATTATAAAAAAGATAATCCCACGGATTTTTGGATATTAAATATGTTCAATGAAAAGTGCTGAATATTTAAATAATAATTCATCATCAAATGAATACATCAAAATTTTTGTGATTATTCATGAATGTACTTGTTAATATAGTAATATCGAAAAAAAAAAAATTACAAAACCAAATAATCTCTATTAAAATAATAAAAATAATTGAAATAATTAATATAAATTTACAGAATAATTTTATTTAATAAATCATTTTTTTATAATTCAGTTTACTTTTGACAGAATTAAAAAAAAATCAATATTTAAAAATATATAAATTTCAAGTTGATAATTTTTTTTAAGTCTTAATTTTGAAACAAAATAAATTAAAAATTAACAAAAATTAATTAATAGTAATAGTTTATAAATAAAGTAAAAATGAAAAATAAAAAAATTAAATTTTGATATAAATATTTAAAATAGATATAAAAATTAAAATTTTAATATTTAATTATATAAAATAAAATATTAAAGACTATAAAATTTGTGTTAATAATCAATTCACTTTGATTAATATTCTCATTAAATAAGATGTGACGTTGACTTTACTTTTCCTTAAGCCAAGTTGAAGTATATCTATTTGAATTAACAAATGAGTTTGCACAATTCAACATTCTGAGAGAAAGTCAAAAGCACTTTACAGATATATATTCATATGTTAAGCCTCATTAACAAGAAGCTTAGAGCATATTTTACACCATAAGATAAATTAATCTTAATCTTGTATTTTTATATATTTTATTTTTAATTATGTATGTTTATACATTTTATATATAATAATAGCAACTATAAATTTATCAAGTAATTAATTAAATTTTGATATTTTATGTAAAGATAAAATTAAAATTACAATGTTTCATTTGTTCATATAAAATAATTTAGTCTCTAAATACATGTGTAGTTACGTATTTACTGATCTCATAATAAATTATACAAAATAAATAAATTAATAAAGAGAAAATAATTAGAAAAAATGCCTTTGCGACTTTTGTAATTAGATAATGATGATGGGCTATAGAATATTTTGAATGACCAAAGTGAAGTACTTGCACCAAAGCATTTTGCATTTTGTACGACCAAGAATTTAATTGCACGTTAGTCAATATATGAGCACAAATACTAGTCTCATCTTCTATTTTCTCTATAAAGACAAACAATTTTTGCTTAAACAATAAAAAAAAAAAAAAAAAAAAAATAGTTTTGTGTATTTTTAACAATAAAATTATTTAGGACAAACATAATTAAATTATTTTTTTTTTTTAGTAAAATAATTTTTATGTTTAAAAGAGACTAAAAACGTGACAGTTGTTGAAATTATTACTTGGCATTATCTTGTAAATATTTTTATATTAAATTTATATATTTAATATCTTTATCAAAAAAAATTTAATTTAAATATCAAATTCATTTTTTACTTAATATAATATTTAAAGATTTAATGCACTTGTCTGTTCATTGGAATCATTAATGTCACTTTTAAATTGGCCACAATAGTCAGATTGAAATAGAGAAAAAATAAAATTTTAAATATATTTTATTTTCAAATTAGCACTCTAGCGAGTAAAATATAAACTAAAATAAAGTTTGAGCACCGCCTCTCGTCATGAGAGAGAAAGAAGAAAAAAAAAAAAGAATAAAGAAGTTGCAATTTTGAGGATAAGACGCAATAAAATGTTGTTCCAAATTAATTAATTATTTGATATTAAATAATTATAGTGACATATATAAATATATATAATTATTGTATTGTTTTTCACTACTAATCGATTGATACTATTATTGAAATTGAGGGATAACTTTTTAATCCAAAAAATTAAGATTAAAAAAGACCATCAAGTAACGCTTCAATATTTAATGGTTTTTTTTTTTTTTGTCGACTTGTTGATTGGTTATGTGAGTAATAAATATTGGTGTTTTATTTTTTCAATAATTTTTGTAACAATAAAATACATTTAAAGTCAAATTGTTTTTCCCAATAATAACATTATTAATAACTTTTTATTTATTTTTTTTTTTTTCAGATATGTGACATATCGAAAAATCAGAATTGGCATATTTATTCTCAACGAGATACTTGGTGAGTAATAACAATAATATTTTTTTATTTACATTGACTGGTTTATAATTATTTCCAATGTTGTATTTACTTTATTTGCATATGAATTGTAATATTTAACCTTTTTTTTTTTTTTTGATTTATTTATTTTTTATTTTATTTTTTTTTAACAACGCTGAAGCCATTTTTCTTATTGCTTTATTTTTGTAAAGAATTAATTTTTTTTTTTTTTTTTATTTTTTATCAATAAATATTTAATAATAAAACAGAAGAAAAAAAAAAAATTTCATTTTTGAATATAATTTTAAAATTATTTTTGAATTGCTCATAATTAAATTTATTATTATAGAATAATATAGAATTTTTTTTTTTTCTATGAATTTTGTTTTGTTGTTTTTTTTCAATTTACATACATCTTGAGGAGAAAAAAAAAAAAAAAAAAACTCGAGCACTGATTCGCTTGTTACCTAACTTAAATGTAGGAGAGGAAGTAGAAACGAAGGGGTGAAGTGTATGGGTATCGCGACTTTGTGAGTCACATGACATTATTTTTTATTTTTTTTTTTTTCCATTGCAAGTGATCAGCCAGTGTTTGTTTGTTTGTTTTTTTTTTTTTTTTTTTCCTCAGTGCTTAACTATTCGTGGAAAAGTGTAATTTTTGGTAATTTAGAGTGACTTTCTTGGGCTCCGATTTCTTGCCATGCTGGCTTACTGGTGAGAAGTGCCCTTTTTATATTGTATTTTATTATTAATAATTTATTTATTAAAATTTTTAATCTTTTTTTTTAATTCATTATTTTATTTTATTTTATTTTATTATATATCATTATGGTAATATTCTAATATATTCGGAGCATTATAATTTATCGGAAAATGACCGCCTATTTTTGCAAAATTGTTGAGTAAAAAAATAATATTATTTCTCATATATTTTTTACTACATTAGTTAGCAATTGTTCATTTATATTATTTATATTTTAATTGTTAATTGTCTCGTGTTTTTATTTATTTTTTTTTTTTTGAAATTTTTTTTTTTCACAATATTGAGAACAATCAATTATTTTTATATTTTATTTATTTAATTTGATTGTTTTTTTTATAAACAATCTCAATTTATAAACATTCCGCGATATTATATAATATTTTGTCTGGAATTTTTTTATATAACTCTATTATTATTATTATTAATATTATTATTATTATCGCGGTGTTGAAGACGGAAGCAGCATAATTTTTGTCGCAATCTTTCTTCAATAGATGGCAACTCAACTGATAATCAAACCGCCATTTTAGGTGGAAAAAGTGCACCATTCAAATGTCAAATACAACTTTTATTTATTAATTTTATATATTTTTCTAATGTCAACATTGACATCTAAAACAATGAATTTAATTAATCATATATTTATTAAAGCTGACACAATGACGGCGTCTTTTTTATACATACGCCGGCTAATACGATATTTATCATTTTTTTAATTTTATTATTATCATCATTATTATTTTCTTTTATTTTTTCATAAAACAAAAAACTTGTTGCAAACTTTTGTCAAGCTTTTGTAATCAAGCGGTCATCTTTGTTTTCAGTACAAATTTAAATTTTGTTTATTATTTTTTTCAATTATACATTCAATAAATTTGATTTAATTATTTATTATCAAATTCAATGTTAATAAAAACTTAAAAATTCAAAATTTCATTTAACTAAAATTTAATTTTTATTTTTTTTATAATTTTCAATTAATAAATTAAAAATGAATATTCAATAAATTTCAAAAAGAAAAGATTTATCATTAGTTTATTTTATCAACATTTGTTTAAAATTATGGACAAAAAACCTCAAGACTGTCAGTCAAAATTACAATACTTCAACTTTTTTGTACTTTTATTCATTTATTTTTTCATTACTTTTAATTGTTATCAATATTATTTTTTAATAAATAATTGAAACAATTTTTATATTTTGTATTTACGAAAATTTATTGACATGTATAAAAAAAATATAATATTTTTCATTTTGATAATTTATTTTTTTTTTTTCTCAAATATTTTTTTCATTTTCTAAATTAATTTTTAATTATATTTCAACATTTTCAGTTAAGTATTTTTTGATGGAGAAATTAGCATAGAAAAGATGGATGAAAATAATAAAAGATCAGGTTTCACACTATTTGATAAGTATGAACGTTTAAAAACAAAAAACATCAACTTGCCAATCACAATATCATCATTATCATCATCATCATCATCATCATCATCATCATCAGCAGCAGCAGCAGCAGCAAAAGCAGTAGTAGAAATTAATAACAATAATCCAGATGATAATATAAATTGTCCATCACCTACAACATCACAGTGGAGTCACAAAACAATTGATTATGGATCACCAAAAACACTTGCTGCTAATATAGCATATTTTACAAGTCAAAATAATACTAATATATTACCATCACCATATAAATCTTCAAGGTAATTTTTTTTTTTTTTTAAATAAATTAATTTAAACAATAAATTGTATAGGTGTATATATATTTATATATATATATATATTTGTTTTTATTTAATTTAATGATTTATTTAATTTAGTGATATATCTGACGATGATGATTCATTTAAACCAAGAAAATCAATTCCACCTAGTGAGATTAATAACAATGATCCAGATGATAATTTAAATTGTCCATCACCTACAACATCACAGTGGAGTCACAAAACAATTGATTATGGATCACCAAAAACACTTGCTGCTAATATAGCATATTTTACAAGTCAAAATAATACTAATATATTACCATCACCATATAAATCTTCAAGGTAATTTTTTTTTTTTTTTGAATAAATTAATTTAAACAATAAATTGTATAGGTGTGTATATATATTTATATATTTTTTTTTATTTATTTAATTTAATAGTGATATATCTGACGATGATGATTCATTTAAACCAAGAAAATCAATTCTACCTAGTGAGATTAATAACAATTATCCAGATGATAATTTAAATTGTCCATCACCTACAACATCACAGTGGAGTCACAAAACAATTGATTATGGATCACCAAAAACACTTGCTGCTAATATAGCATATTTTACAAGTCAAAATAATACTAATATATTACCATCACCATATAAATCTTCAAGGTAATTTTTTTTTTTTTTTAAATAAATTAATTTAAACAATAAATTGTATAGGTGTATATATATTTATATATATATATTTGTTTTTATTTAATTTAATAGTGATATATCTGACGATGATGATTCATTTAAACCAAGAAAAATAATTCCACCTAGTGAGATTAATAATAATGATCCAGATGATAATTTAAATTGTCCATCACCTACAACATCACAGTGGAGTCACAAAACAATTGATTATGGATCACCAAAAACACTTGCTGCTAATATAGAATATCTTACTAATAAAATTTCATTAAACTTAACGGTTGATAAAACTCAAAGAAAAAGACAATTAGATAAAAAAAGGTAAATAAAATAATTTTAGAAAAAAAAAAAAAAAAAAAAAAAATAGTTAAATTCAATTAAATTAAATTTTTTTGTAAATTTATTTTTTTAATTTAGAACAATTGAGGAACCAATAGTTAAAAAAAGAAAAATAGTATCATCATCAGCAACAACAACAGCAACAGCAACAAATGTTATTTCAATATCTACTTCAAAAATAACAATATCGTCATTAATATGTGGTGATTGTAATGGAAGAGGTCATGCAACAAAAAGAAGCAAATTATGTAAAAATTATCAACCAACTCCACTTGAACGAAAATTTGGAATTAATACAAATTTACACAGGTATACTATACAAATGGGTTTAAATAAATTGTGTGATAATGAATTAATTAAAAATGAAATAAAAGAAAGTGTTAAAGAGTTATCAAGATTATCAATTGAAAAGTCAATACATTTTGAATATTTATTAAGACACAAAGATCGTTGGTTATTAAATAAAATAATAAATTCTAATGTATTACCACGTCTTGAACAAATTGGTAAATTTTTACATCAAAATTTTTCACCAAATAAATTTAATAATGATATAGATGAAATTAAAAAATTAACCATTGAATTTCAACAATTAAATTGTGAAAAAGGATATACAAGACGTAAATATAATTGTGAAGGACGTGGTCCATTATTTGATGAAGAATACAAAATATTTATAACTAATTTTTCAAATAATATTCAATGTCATGCTGTATCAAGAATTAGAAAATTTATATTAAAAATTCTAAATGAAAATATTGAGAAAAAAAACAAAAAAATTACTTGGTACGAAGCAAATAAAATGTCGTTTAATTTATTTAACAATGGTATAATTGATGATAAAATGTCAAGTCATGAAATATTTATAAAACATAAAAATTTAAAATTTAACACATTTTATGATAAATGGTGGCAATTTTTAGAATTTTTCATGGATTTGCAAAAATATATTAAATTTAAATTAGTACCAATACAATCACCAGGTCTTAAATGTCAAACAATTACAACAACTGGTGTTTATACATTATTACGTAAATTATTTAAAAATAATGGTGCACAATCAAGTCGTACTGGAGCACTTGATGATAATAAACCAAATGAAATGTGGAATAAATTATTGCCAAATTTAAAAAATTATAAACGTATTGAAAAATATTTTGCCTATAGTATATCTACAAATGGAATATTTGTTTCAATACATTGTGCTAAACCAATTGATATTGTTAAAAAAAATACATATAAAACAAATATAAATATTAATGATTATTCAAGAATTTTTAGTTTTGATCCAGGAGTAATATATCCATTGGGTGGTATTTGTATTAATAATATAAATGATATTGATGATAAAGAAAAAGAAAAAATTATTTTAACAAAGGCAACATCATGGCGTTATAGAACTGGTCAATATCATCGTCGTTATAAATTGTATTGGTATGGCTATAACAAACTTGAAAATTATCTTGAAGAATTAAAAAAACAACAAGAATTTGAAAATATTAATGTTGATGAACCATTAAATTATATTAATATTACAAAATTTCGTTTAAAATGGTTTGATAAAGCTCAATTGTTTTTTGAACGTAGAAAAATTTCACGTTTATCATGGAATTCTAAAATTAATGATAGACAAGAAACATCAAGATTTGTAAATTATATTAAATTTGGTCCACCTGAATATCATCCAAAAAAACAAGATCAAACAAAACATCAAAAATCAAAATATAAATATATAAAACATGGTCCAAATACTTTAGAAAAAACATTAAGAAATTTAAAAAAAATTGAGTTTAATAAAAAAATTAAACTAAAACTTGCTGAAAATCGTTCTGTTAAAACTAAAGCAAGATTAGAAAGAAGAAATAATATTTTAAAAAAACGTAATGAAAATAAATCAGTTGGACGTAAATTTGTTGAAAATAAAAATATCAATAATTCAATAAAAATTAAAAAAAATAAAAAAGAAAAAATAAAATTATCACGTAATACTGGTAAAGTTTTAATTTTTATTGGAAAAGTTGATATGCCACAAGGTATTAAAGGACATGTCAAAGCACCAATTTGTCGTTTAACTGAAAATTTATTAAAACAATCAAATATTGATGTTGCTTTTGTAAATGAATATAAAACAACAAAATTATGTTGTTATTGTGGTAACGAATGTACAATCAGTATATCACCAGATAGATATGTTCATTGTAAACAATGCAAAGTTGTTTTAAACAGAGATATTAATGCTGGTAAAAATATAATGAAATTAGGACTTGTTGATTATGGTATAAAACCACATACTTTTATGAATAATTATTCATCTTATAGACCAAATAATCAATTTAATTTATTAATATAATTAATTTAATTTTTTTTTTTTGTATATTATTTTATTATTATTTACAAAATATTGTAAAATAATTATCAACAATTCCTATTTTCATAATATTTTTAACCAGTAATATTTAATTTTAAAAAATTTAAAAAAAAACATGTATAAGTAAGCGTAAAAAAAACTTTTTACGTAAGACCGAAAGGTTGCAACTGTAATTACATTGTTGTTAGAATGTAAATATAATATATATATATGAATAAACTTTTGCACATTGGGTTTCAAGTGATTGGAAATTTTGTCCATCCAAAAATATACACCAATATTTATTTATACAAATACAGGTTGATCAATCATTTTATATATCAGAGTCAAACTATAAATACACAAGCGTGAAAATACAGCATTTAAAATTGCTGAATTCACATGAAATGTATTTTTTTTTGCAATTTTTATTTCCGTTTTGTTTTGGTTTTTTTTTTTTTGTTTATTTTATATTTTATTTTTCATTATTATTTTTACTATGTACTTTTTCTTTTCAAATATCAACACATGTATACTTTTTGATTTTATATTTTTTTTATCACGTGAATTGGAGACGATTTTAAATTCATTTCTTTGTTCTTTTCAACCAGACAAAAAAATAAAAAACTGAGGTCATTTATATTGATTTTATTCCATGACAATTCATTGTTTAACTTGCAATGGTTTAACAAATAATAAAAATAATAATAAATATTTTTGGTATTTGACATTGGAATTTATTTTTAAAAAAAAATTTCATCAGTATTCACACTGTTGATAGAAATAAAAGTAAAAAATAACAAATTCAAAACGAGATAGTCTGGTTTGTTCAATCAACCAGGGTGTTGAATATTTTTTTTTAATTTTATTTATAAAATGTTGTTTTTTATTTATTTTGTAACATGGAGAATAAAAAAAATAATATTTATATGGAAATAATAGATGCTTTGGATTTTTATTTTTATTTTTTTTTAATAGCCAACGGATGGTACTTGATCATAGTATACAAACTGTGTACACAATTGCAAAAATAAAATAGTATAAAGTATTATAAAAAATATTGGCAGTTGTTACTAGTATGTGTATAATTTTTTTTTTTTTTTATTTTTTTTCTAGACGAAGTTGTCAATTTAAGATATATAAAATTGTAAAGTTCAAATAAAATACTGACTTTTTCTGTATCAAAAAAATAAGATCAATGATTGTAAACATCAAAGATGAAAATTGGTGAGACAACTGACAAAAAAAAAAAATTTAATGAATAAAATATAAGACATGAAAATAAATACAAATAAAATACATCAAAATAAAAGCATCGGGTTTTTATATATTTCTTGATATAAATTTTTATTTTTTTTTATTTTAATACTTTGATACAGCTTTAAGAAAAAATAATAAATTTAATTATCATAAATTTTTTTTTTCAATTTAAATACAAAAAAATAAATAATAAAATTTAATTAAAATATTTTTTAATTTTGTGATATTATTGTTGGTATTTACTTACCTTTATTTGGTTGATGTATTTTCGGATGCAATGGCAAACTATCGACAAGCCAAATGCATACAAATATATAACCAAGTGTCTTGATTCCCATTCCTAATATTTTATGTGAATTGAAACTTTAATTTAAGTGAAATCTTCACTCACTATTTTCAATTAAGCAACAAACTTTGAACTGTATTTGTCAATAAACCAGTTAATAACGATAAATTTTTAATTTAATTTTATTATAATTTTTCATGTCTCATTATAAATTTTTTATTTATTTATTTATTTTATTAAAATAATTCAATCACAACTCTGATATTATTATCTTCACTCAATTATCTTCATTTTACGATCTCATACTTTTTTAAAGCCGATTTATATTTTAAGTTTGTAAATCAAGTCAAAAGTATATATAGTCGTTTTAGTTTATTGTTATAACGTTTAAAGTTTTTAAAACTTTTCACGCTTGAATTTACAAAGCAGATATTTTTTTGACTCAAATATAATATTATATTAACTCTGTGATTGTATTATTATTTTTTATAAACATTAAATTTAAAAAATATTAATTATAAACAATAGAAAATAAATAAAACAAAAATATTTATATTAATAAAAAAATAATAATAATTTACATCAAAGAAAAATTAACACTGAGTTTTTAAATAATTACACACAAATATATAGAAAAACCACGTTATTTTAATGCTCAAGGCACTTTTCGTCGTTGTGGTATTATGCCAAAGGATAGCTCACAGGCAAAAGTTGTGGTACTTGTCGAGAAACCAGTAATATCCACGAGTTTTTTGCTACACCCATGAGACTTTTCTTTAACAACTTTTTTTTTAAAACCTTTTTTTTTACAAACTGTCAGCCTCTTCACCTTAAAAAACAAAAATTATAATAACAAAACTTTTTATATTTTTTATAATAAAAATAAATATCATAATAATTTAATTAATTTTTAATTATAATAAATTATTCATTATTATTATCATTTATTATATAATTTTGAATAAATTAATATTCAATTATATTATTATTGACACATTCATTTACTAACAAAATTGACACGTGTCAATTAAATTCACACCTCATTTCAATGTAATTAAAAATTAATAAAATTTTCACATTAATATTTCAATTATAATAATTTAAATTATTGAATAATATAATAATATAAATATATATTTTTAAAAATATCATCAACATACCTTTTTTTTTTTAATTTATTTTTTAAAAAATAAATTTATTTAAATTTCTTCATATTTTTTTATCACAAATATAAATAAAAACAAAAATTATTATTTTATTTATTTATTTATATTATAAAATTAAACACAATTGTTATTTTGATAAAATAATTATGATAAATAATTTAAATGTAGCCGAGCACACATCCTACCGGTTGGAGAGCGCTCGGCTCACTATTCGTTGACTATTACTACTTGCTTCAAATAAAATTCTAAATGCCAAACAGTTTTCTCCTGCTACCGATGGATAACGCGCCTGTGTAAGTTGATGATCACACCAGAAGGTAAAATGAGGAGGTTATGGGTGGTGATAAGAAGGGGATGAATAGAAAAGCTTACTCGTCGCGGTGGAAACAAGGGTGAGACTGTGGGTGGTGTATACTGTCAACAGAAAATAGGGAGAAAAAAAAAATTTTTTTTTTTCTTTTATTTTTAAATGAAAAATAAAAAGGGTAAAATAAAAAAATGTCGAGTTTAAGAGCCATACGGAGTCGAATAGATGGAAAACATGCCGGTGGCGCTACTGTACCGGATATGATGATGGAAAAGTGGATTTTGTTGATGCTGAAGAAGAAACACGTCAAGTTCACATAGCTGAAGAATTTCATATACTTTATTCATTGTGTGTGTCATAAAAATTTTTCAATAAATATAATAAATATTATTATTAATTTTTTTTATGTTAAAATTTTAATATACCGAAAAAAAAAATATATTTTTCTCTTTTTTTATTAATATTATTAAATATTTTATATTATTAAATTTACAAGTCAATTTTTTGAAATTATTTTTAATATTAAAAATAAAAAATTAATATAAAAAATCAAAAAAAAAAAAAAAAATATACAATAGAATAAAAAAATAATAAGAAACTTTAACAGTTATTATTTTTTAATGAGAAAAAAGTTTTTTAATATTTAAAATAATAATAGTTTTATTTAATTATATATTATAAAGAAGAATATTAAAATAATATAAAAATAATAATTTTAATATATATATATTTTTTTATGTAAATTATGTAAGTTGAAATGTAAAAAATATTACGATAGTTTTTAATATTTTATTTAGTTGATTGAAATATATTAAAATTATATATAAATTGATATATTAAATAAGCATATATATTTATATTCAATTTAAAAGCATTAGTCATATTAATTGTATAAAAATATTTATTTCAGTTATATTTACATTTTCATATATGTATGTAGACTTACAAAAACAGCAATATTGAAGTCAAATATAAGCTGTATCAACTTTGGAGTATGTAGCTTCCAAAGTGGTTGTAAGTTTCACTACGTTACTAGGATTTAATGTATTATATATATAAAAACTTGGTATATATATAAATTATATTAAAAAAAAAAAATAATAATAAAAGGATGAGCAAAAATAAAAGAAAGATACTTGAAAAGGACTCGAGTAGTTTATCCAGAAATAACTTGGAAAATGAGAATAACGAAATTTTTATATAGATAAGATGGTAGAATAATAAATGGAAAAATATAATACATTTAAAAGATTTCAATCTTTAAAAATGAAATACTTTTTTTATGGTGAATATAACATAATTTGTTTTACGACTTTTATCGTAATTGATTTTTTTCTAAGAAACAAAAAAAAAAAGAAAATACGAAATTTCCAATAAATTGTTTATAATTGTTGGATATTTTATTTTGTTTTTACGATAAAAAATAATTACTAAAAAAAAAATTAAGAAATACAGTTAAAAGATTTGTTGAGAAATAAAATATATAAAAATAAAATTTTTCTTTGCCTTTAAGCTACTACCAACTTTGTACTTTTTTTTTTTTTTTTTTGTAAATTCACTTTTTGCCATTGTGATGCCCAAGAAAATTTTCAGTTATTGTAAATGTAGGATTTTTTTTAGTTTTTTTATACTTTGATTTTTTTATTTATACAATAACAGATTTTTTTTTTTCTTCCAGAATATAATAATATCATTTATAGTACTAATAAAAACAATGTAAAATATAATTTTATAAACAAAAAAAAAAAAAAAGCTGTATTGTTAATTAAAAATATTAAACATTAAAAAATGAAAAAACTTTTTACTAAATTATAAATCTTTTGTTGAAGTTTCTTACAGAGTAATAATATAATTTTTATTTTTTTTATATTTTTACATTTAAAATTTGTTTTTAAAATATAATTTAAAAAAAATATTTTCAATAAAGATATTATTTAATAATTTTAATAAATGTCTTATTTTTCTGATAATAAATTTATTATTTATTTCAAATTTCTATCATTTTTTTTTTTTTTTTATCATCATCAAGTGAAATTCATAATTAGTTTATAGACTATATATATTCATTTTTTTCTTTATATATTTTTTATACGACTCACATGTGTTTCATTGTGTTTATTTTTTATCATAAAGTTTTTTTTTTTGTTTATTTTTTAGATAAAAAAAATATACAATAATAAAATGAAACAATAGTTTAAACCACATGTCACCAGATTATTAATTATCTTGGATTAATAAAGCTTGTTTTATGATAAAAAATAAAATTTAAAGCTCTAAAGAAAATTTTTTATTGTACTAAAATAAATGTATGCAAAAATTTTTAAATTATTCAAGGTAGAAAAGTATATGACAATTATACACCGATTTTACTAGATATCAGTAACAAAAGCTGGACTTTTTATTTTCAAATGCCACAGGGAACAAAGTTCCACCTTCGTTAACGATTTCAATCATTGCAATTTTTTTTTTTTTTAACATTTTTATATTCATTTTATTTTACCAACTCTGAATTCTTCGAATTTTTTTTTTTTCATTATTTTTCTTTTTTTTTTTATTTTTCATTTTTTTATACTTTTGTTTTCTCTTTTACTTTACTTGAATGTCGAATCATTTTATTTTTTTTACATGCACCAAAATTCAAAGCATAAAAAAAATTATATATATTTTTTTTTTGAGAATAATACCAAACAATATCTATGAATAAAATCGAGGAAAAAATAAATTAATAAATATATCTATATACCTATATTTATTTCACAATATTTTTTATATTTATCTGATTTTTCATTTATTTTTTATATAAAAAAAAATTTTTTTTTGTCACTTGATTTTGTGTTTGGAATATAAAAAAGCAACGCAGAAGTTTCATATTCAAATATTCTGACATCGAAGGAATTTCTAGGTAGAAAAAAAGAATAAAAAGTCTATTTTAAACTAGAAAAATAAAATAATAAAAAAAAAAAAAAAAAAAAAAGAGTTTCAAGTAAAAACAAAAGATACAATGTAAATAAAAAAAAATAAAATAAAAAGGAAATGAATAAAAAAAAGAGGAAAACAACATTGACTATAGTTCAAAAAAAAAAAAAAAAAAAAGTATAAAATTTTCAGCAACACCCGTAGGGATCATAAAGCAAAACTTGAAAATAAAAAAATTAAAAAATACAAAACTTATTGCTTGGCAGTGATGACAAATATTGACCTAGTGTCTGTCTGGGTGTTTAATTTCTATCTGGCACAGTTGATAGAATATCCAACATCTATGTACATCAACAATGTTGTATTGTTAATATCAAAATTGGCAAAGGGTCAGAGATAGAAATTGTTGATGATATACCTCGAGGGAATCCATTAAGGTATATGTCTACATTTGCAAACTTGTGTTTCACACAATTACCTTAATTCAACATCACATTGTAAATATTAATAATTACATATATTAACACAAATTTATATATTATTTACACGACAATTATCGCATTTATATAATTTTATTTGATTTGTATTTATATCAGTAAAATAAAAAAATTAAATTATTTTTAAAACCCATATGGAATATAATAGTTTGTTATCTGTTATTTTATAAAACTTTATTGATATAGGTATATATAGCCACAAGCTGTAAAATTAATATCGACAATCTAAGTGATTACTAGTTTGAAAGCACATTTGCCAATTATTATTACAAACCGCACATACAATACAACTTTGAAGATACTTTAACAAAGTTTATATATATTTGAAACTTCAGTTTAACTTGTAACATCTTGTGTTATAAAAAAACGAATAAATTTTTTTTTTTTTTATTATTATTAAAAATAATAATAATAATAAATAATAAAAAAAATATATTTATATAAGTATAGGTATATATTTTGATTTTTTATTGTGAAAAAAAATGATGAGACTTACTGATACTTTAGCTTTTTTTCATGAATTATTAACTAAAAAGTTTTGACTCTTTATGAGTCAACTTTTTCAACGAGTTTTTTTTTTTAAATATATAAATATACAAATGTATATATATAAAATATAAAATCAACATTGACTATTGGAAAATTTAAATAACTTTATGTAAAAAAAAATAAAAAATTATTTCAAGCATCAGGATCAATTTAATCGTAAGCTTTCATATATATACTTATGTAATTTGAATTTTATTTATTTAAAATATTTTTTTTTAAAAAAGAAATTATTTTATCAATGTAATTATAAGCATAATATTAATTGGAATTTTTTTTTTTCTTTTTTAAACCAATATACATTTTTATATATATACATTTTTTTTTTTATCTTAATACAGAGCATAAAAATCTAGTTAGTTTTTTTTTTTTTTTGTGAGCTGTCAAGATTGTAACCGAAATAAAACCCATAAAAATTGAGAAACATGAAGAAAATAAGGTTTATTGGGCTAAAAGAAATATGGCTTCAACAAAAGGTGAATAAAGGGCAACGATGATAAAACGACGATTCTTCTATACTGAATTCAAGTTGAGAAAAAAAAAAAAAAAAAAAATGAATTGTCGGTATATTTTTTCAACGAGTCACGAATCTCGTTTTATTCAACAATAAAGCTTGAAAGCTCTGTTTTTATGTTTGCTCTTTACTAATTAACGAATAAAAAAACAAACAAAAAAAAAAAAGTACAAAAAGTAAATGTATCATCATCAAGTTTAATATTTACTAACTAAAAATATTAATAAAAAAATATTATAGTTAATATTTTTTTATTATTAAAATTTTAATATAAAAATAAAATTATATATGATTAATTACTATATAATTAGTATAATAATTTAATAATAATAAAAATTTAATTTAATACAAGAATCAGTAGTATAAATATCACGATATATTTATAATTCAAAACACAATTTTCATTAGTATCTGTCATGACATAAGACGGTGACAAGAAACAGCCTTGAAAATTTTTACTTTTGCGGTGAGATATACTGTTAAAATTACTTCATGCAGATAAACTATTTAATTAAACATTGCAATATCTAACAAGACAACACGTGTTACAAATTTAAATGAAAAAAAAAAAAAAAAAATGAATATAAAAATACTAAAAGTGTAACTTCAGTAGTACAAGTAAATATTTGTCAGACGCAAAAGAGTACAGTGGTAATTATATATAAAACCATCTGGAAATTTATCAAAATAAATTAATATAAAAATATGAAAAATATGTATCATTAAAATTGACATAATAAATTTTAATTTATATATAAAATAAAATTATTAATATTTATGGTAACTCAAATACTTTAGCATAGTTTTCATAAGCCGTTAATTGAATTTACAATTTATCGTTTGCAAGATGTAAAATTTAAATTATATTCGGATGTTAAAATTTATTTCTTCGTTGATAATTAGTTGGTTTATTTTTGGTGTGGGTTGTATATAAATGTGTGTATTTTCAAAGAAGCAAAATGCGGTTTTTTGTTAGTGGTTGGGGTAAATTCAATGGGGTAAAATCATGGCAACAAAATTGATCAGTTTGTGAATTCTGTTATCCTATAAAACTGGTTGCTGATATGAATGGCGTCAGCTTGTTTCGACGTAACATCATTTTATATATGAACAATATATACTTTTTTTTTTTTTTTTTTTTTTTACTTTATTTTTTTATTACTCAATTGATAGCTTAAAATATTTATGATGGGTGAAGATTTTTTTAGATGATCATAAATATATTGATGTTTGTGTTATTTAGTTTATGGTTTATCGAATATTTTGACAATTGAATTTTTTATTAAATAATATTAAATTAAAAATATATTTGTTTTTTTTTTTGTTTGATATAAATATTAAAATTTATTTATTTATTTTTTAAATAATATTTTTATAAAATTTTATCAAACATTTGTTATTATATGAATATTATGTGATAATTTTATTAAACGAAAAATAATATATAAAATTTTTTATTTTTTGAAATGAAAATTTCAATAGAATTATCATTTTTTTTTTTTTTTTTTTTTTTTTTTGTATTTCTACGTTTTATTTTATATTTAGTTATAAAAATTTTACGACTAAATTCTTTCATAAAAAACAATAATTTTATGTTCAAGGTTGAAATATATATATACATATTTATTTATTTTTTAATTAATAAATAATTTAAAATAATAATAATTATAATTAAAATAAAAAAAATTAAAATGTAATCAAAATTATAATTACAATTGAATAGTTGAAATTTAAAAAAAAATTAATTTCAATTCAGTATATATATTTTAAAACTTTTTAAATGCATTTGTAAATTACTAACACTGATATACGTATATTTAACTTAAAATGAATTAAATATTTTTTATATTTTATTTAAAAATTTTTCATGTCAAAAGAAAATTTATTCATTTTGTTTATTTTAATTTAATTTTTATATAATTAGTTAAAAGTAAATAATTATTCCAGATAATTTATTATCAATTTGATAAAATTTATTCACCAAAAAGTGAAATATGCTTTATTCAAAATATAATAAATAAATTGATCTATTTTTTTCATAAATTCTTGAAAAATTTAAATGATATATTGTTTATTAAAAAATGTTTTAAAATAATATACAACAACATTAATAATTATTGACTTTTTTTGTCTATAAAAAAGTGTATTTATATATTTTGAAATATAATAGAAAAAAAATAATAACAAAGAACAAAAAAAAAAATTTACTTTATTCAAGTAATAAATTTCAAGACATGAAAATATTTTCAAATATACATACGTAATCCTTTTCAAATATGATAAATGAATGTTGGCGTAAAAGTTGTACATTCCAAGGATCATGATGTACATTTGGGTTGAAAACTTTCACATTGCAAGAATAATGTAACACAAGGGTAATTCACTTTAGTTATTCTGTAAGTTTCATACATAAACATGAATTCAAGATCAAAAACAAATTTACATTTTACTTTGAAATACTAAAATGTACATATGCATTAATGAAAATTATTAATTTATATTAATATTATGTTATAAACAATAAATAATTAAAAATAAATTAATTATTGTTAATTTAAAAATATAAATATAAATTACAAGAAATATTTATGTAAATAAATTTTTAAATAAAAATGAAAAATTGATATTTTTATTATTGATAGCCGGATATTACTAAAAAAAAAAATATATATATATCCATATTACCGATAAATAAATACCCATATTTAAATATTTATTAAACTATTGATTTTGAAAATTTTTTTTGCAATATAAAAATAAAACATTAATATATAATGTAAAATTTGAATAAATAAATATATAAAAAATTGATATAAAAATAAAATAAATTATTATTCATTAAATATTATTATAAAAAATATGATATAATCTGTTGAAATTTCAGTTTCATCTTGTGATATAAAAATGATGACAGGAGGATAATAAATAATAGCAAAGGTGTAGTTGACTTTCTTACGAAAAAGTAATCCATAAACTCTTCTTATTTATTATTTTTTTATTTTTTTTTTTTTTTTTATAAAAAAAGACAAAACTAAAAGATACTTTAACTTGGTTTTGAAAAAGAAAACAGTAAAAAATAGTTTTTTAAAAAATAAAGAACAAATACATTTTTAAAATGGTGGTGGTTTGGTGGATGTCCCCAAGGATACATAAGATGCGACAATTTATGTTTTCAGTTTGTGTCCAATGTTCACCAAGTATCATCATTTACCGACACAAACTGAATTTTTGTTCACTTTAAAATATATTTATTATATTTATTTATTTTTTTGGCAAATTATCCAGAACAACTTTCAGTGAATATATATTCAAAATAAAAATTTCAACAAACACATAAATGTATCATGAATTTATCATGTTTCATGTAAAAAAAAATAAAAAAAAATAAAATAAATGAATATATAAAATTTTAAAAGAAAATTTAAATTATTTTTCATTCAATTTTTTTTTTTTTTATTTTAATAAATAATATTGATAAATAATTTATAATTTATTTATGTCAAAATAAAAAATATATATTGTTTACTTGAAGAAATATATATTGATTTATTAAAAGAGATAAATTATTATATCACCAATTTATTTTTATCTCAGATATAACATAAAAATAAAAAATAAAAAATAATATTGTATATAATTTGAAGAAATTTAATAATTTTACTTGAAAATTTTATTTATTTTTATTGTAAAAATAAAAAATACAAAAAATTTATAAATAATTTTATTAATTTTTGGATATATTATTATTTTATTAAAATTGTAATTAAATATAGTTAATAATAATTGTTAATTTGAAAATTTTCTCGAAAATAATACAAAAGGTAATTATGTTAAGACAAATGAGGCTTTTGAGAAATTTACTTTTGAGATAAGATAAATTCTATGGGTGATTAAGAACGTACTTTCGATCGACATGGTATTTTTATTAATCCAATAAATTCAATAAAATTAAATGCTTGTAAAATACTTTATCCATTTAAAATATATTGAAAAATAATTAAATTTTAATACGTCATAAAATTAATTATTTTTTTTCATATTAATTAATTATATAATTTTAAATTTTAATTGAAAAAAAAAATTAAATATCTACTTTATATCCAGTTATTTTAGAATAACTTTAATAAAATAAATTAATTTAAAAATTTATCATAATGTTAAATTTATTATTGTTTGATATTGATTTCAAACGTAAATTTTTATGATAAAAATTATTTATATATATATCCCGCATATGAATATTAAAAAGTCGTTGAAATGCAATATATTTCATTGTAAATAAATCACAATTAATTGCCGTCATTAATTACAACATATACTATATATTTATATATTTATTTATACAAATATCATGCAATGCAATTGAATTTGATTTTCGTGTTCTCTCGCATTTATTTTGGTCAAATCTCTAATGCCATTGGGCACATCAATTTGATTGTGGAACGATGAATAAATTGAAATTTACGAGTTTTAGTTTGAACTTTTGTGAGGGTCAAATGAGGACAGACATTTGTATATATATATTTTTATAAATAATACAAAAAAAGAATAAATAAATATATAAAATAGAATAACAAACAAACTAAAAAAAATGAATGAAAATCTATAAAAACTTGAACAAAAAAAATTAACCAATAGAAAATGGAAAAAGAAAAACCATAAAAAATAACGATATAATAAAATCATTGTTTAATATATATTTGATATATTTGTTTATATTTAAAGCGAGGAAATCGGAAGTAATTTAATTGTTATAAAATTTATATTCCATTAAAATTTTTTGATAACATTTTATTAGATTTAACTTCCTGCTTGATTATTCATTGATAAAAAATATAATACTTTTATAAATAAAAAAAAAATGAAATTTCAAAAATAAAATGTCAAAAAATTAAGTTTAATTTTAATTTTTTTTTACAGATTTTTTTTATTTTTTTTTTTTTTTAGGGGGTAAGTGCTACTAGCCTGACAATTTTACGACACAAACTCATAGACATACATTGAAAGCTGGGATATATGAGTGAAATGGAATGGAAAGTAAACCAAATGGGTTCTTGGCAGATTGGTTAAAATTCTGCGCATGAAAAATGTAAAAAAATAAATTAAAAAATAAATAAATAAATAAAAAATATATATATTTACTATTCTATAAGCTAAAATATTTATTATCATATGACAAATTCAAAGACAGGGTGCAAATATACAACATAAATTTATTTAACTTAAATTAATATTTAAGTTACATCATTTATATATAAAATATAATTGCCTCTGGTAATATTTAAAAACTTTTAAAACTTTTCTTTACAATATATATAATGCCAATTATCATGAGGAAATTAATAATTTTCTCCAATTTTAAAAGTATAAAGTCACTTCAAGTTCGTTCTTCATATCAACAAAATGGATTTTCAAAAGTTTTTAAAATGGCAAAGTTGCTAAAAATTCATGTAAAGAAAAGTTGAAGATAAAAAAAAAAATATATAACTATAAAAAACAGTGAGGTGTTTTTGTCAGGTAGAAATGCTGAACGTGCGATGAATTTGAAAAATCATACCGCGTTAAGTTCGAACTTTTCTTTGACAAAAAAAAATAGAAAAAATAAATAAAAAAAAAAAAAACCATCTTGCCACGAACCACGAGTTTTAATGGCTTTTTCAATACCTTTTTTTCATATGGCGTCACACTGGTTAATTTTACCTCAAAAGTTTCATTGGATTTGCTTTTCAATTTTTATTTTTTTTATCGCAAAAAATATATAAAACAATAAAAACTCTTGAAAAAATAATCACAACCAGAATAATCCATCAAGCTATTACTGATAAAATAAAATTATCAAAAAGTATCATCAAAAATAATTGAGTAAAAAATACATGTATACTTGAAAGTTTTTTTATTAAATTAATTATTAAATTTAATATTTTATTTTAAAATAAAAAAAAAAATGTATAAATTTTTTTAAAATATTTTTAAATAAATAAATATTATTTCTTCATTTTAAATTTGATTTAAATAAATATTTTTGATGAAAAATAAATATTTCATTTCATTTATTATTATTTTTTTCTAAAATATGAATTTATGCATGAATGATTCATCAGAAATGTATAGCCACAAATCATTTCAAATTTAAACATTCGTGTATACAAAATTGATTAAAACAAAATGAATAAAATTTTACATGACATTACATTTTGTTTCAGTCAATTTATTTTCAGTGTGTTATATATTTGTGGTTTATACAAATAACATATTGTAAAAAATTATTATTATTTTAATGTAAAAAAAAAAAAAAAAATTAAAAATTATTTTTAAAAATAATATCATTATTTATGAATGAAAAAATATTTTAAAAAATTAAGTATTGATATGTTTAAAAATCTAATAAGGAAGAAATAAAAATTAAAAATTTTTTTTTATATTATATTAAAAATTACAAAAAAAAAAAAAAATAAATAAAATAAAAGAAAATATTTATTTTCCAGGAAAATATAATTTTTCAATGAAGTGTTATCAATATCCGTGATAATTAAATTAAAAAATTTATATTTTCCGGTTATTAAAGTGGGTATATAAACAGAAAAAAATAAACAAATATAACTTTAAAAAATAAATTTTAAAATAATTTTTAAGTATAACTTTAATAATGTATATTATTTCAAGTATCCTTGTTATTTTTATTTTTATAGAATTAATTTATTCTCAGTATTTAGAAACACCTGGCAGAGACGTGAGTTATAACTATTATTAATATAAAAAATTAATAATAATATTGAAATTAAAAATAAAAAAAATCAATATTACAGGATGGAATACCAAATAACCCAGAATTTTTTGGGAAAAGTTGTAAATTATTGACCAACAAAGCTGGACCAAACAATTCATCAAGACCAAATGGTATGAAAATTTATTGTGGATCAAGATTTTTGATATGGCCTGAAGAAGTTCCTCAATATGTCAAACTCATTAAATTTTCTGCAATTGCAATTGGTCAAAGTGAAAATTTGGTAAAAGAAGAATTTCATATCTATCAAACATCATCACACTCTGAAAAACTCAAGGTATATTTTTCTTTTTTTAAATAAATTAATTATTCATTGGTCACATTAAATATTATTTTTTTTCAATTTATAGTTGACTGTTTTCAATGTTAGAAATGACAACGTTAATAATAAAGCAGAAATTTCATCAATTATTGTTGATGAAAATACCAATGGCTGGAGAGTAAGTGTCATTTTAATTATTTAATTATTTTAATAATATTTATATGTAAATTATTATTATTATTTGTTTTAGATATTTGATGTATCATCAATGTTAACAGATCCAAAAGATGAAGAAAGAAATTATACATTTATTGTGACAGCAACTTCAATAACAACAAATAATAATGTCAAAATTGATTATGTCAGAATAAATGATGCAGTTATGCCAACAAAAATGCCAATTTACGTACATTTTTTAAATTTAAATACAACGATATCAAGGGATCTTTGTCGTAATTCAATTGATGTTTATAATATAGAAAATGGAGATGCAGGAGCATGTAATGTTCTTCGTTAAATAATAATTTTATTATTTATAAAAAATAAATAATTTTCTTTGTAAAATAGTAAATTAAAATAAATTAAATTAATATTAAACAAAAAAAATTAATTTAATATTTAAAATCTTAAAGTAAAAAAATAAGATTTTATATAAAACAAATATAAAAAGTTTCAAGACACAATGTCGTCATCATGAATTTCAAGTATATTTAAAAAATTCGTCAACTACGAGTATCATATCAAAAAAAGAAATCAGGTGTTACATCTTTTAAATGAATTTTACAAGTAACTTTTCAAAAACCTTTTACAAACTTGAAAAATGAATTTTTAAAAAAAAAATAAATAATAAAAACTTTTATATCTTGAGCTAAGATCGATTGACAAGTAAGAGCTTACAAACATATACGTAAAAAAAAAAAAAAAAAATAGAAAAACCACGAAAAAGAAATTTATAAAAACCACATCTATTATATAAATTTATATTATTTTTTTTTTATAAAAAGTGACATTTACTTGGCACACAACTGATTTATTAAATTTGGCAAAAATAAAATATAAATATAAATTAAAATAAAAATTATTAACATATTTAAAAATAATCATGATACAGCACTCTAAAGTTTAAATGACAATTACAATGTTTATAATTATAAAAATCATGTAATTAAATGCAAACAATTGTATGTTTGAATTTAATAAAAAAAATACAACTAAATTAGCAAAGAAACATGACCCATGATATAAAATAAAATAAAAAATAATTGATAAAATAATTGGTTAAACACAATACTAATTAAACATGAAACTCCATGACAACATAAATTTATGTTGAGCATGTATGTAATGTTGTACGATAGAAACACCAGGATGATACAGCAAGGTATCATATATATATATCTACTATGGAAATTGAGTAGGTGTATCCGACATTTAAACATGAATCATTAGTCGAATACATTTTCAACTTGACATTAAATCTATTATTATATTTAAATTTAATAAAAAAATATTTCATCAAATTATATTGACATTTTTTTTTTGATTTTATACTTCGTTAAATAAAAAAAATCAATTGTAATTAATAGTGTTAAATTGAAGATTAACAGTTGATACAGACACCTCGTATAAAACGTGATTCAATGTGAAATGAAAGTCACGATTTCGATTTATATAAAAAAAAAAATAAAATAATTATTTTAAAAAGTTTCAAAGAAAATTTCACATTGATTAATAATTATTATGTTAATGATTTTTTATTTTTTTTAAATATTTTTCTTTATATTTTTTAAATTTTCTTTTTGTTATTTTTCGATTAAATTTTTTACTATTTTTTTATGTCAATTACTATTTTATTTTTTTTTTTCATTCACACCAATATTGTGGGTATAAAAAAAATATATAAGTATAAAGATGATATATACAGAATTTTCGATTTACCAATTGAGTTTTAGTTTTGTAGTTTTCTTAAAAAAATTGAATTTTATGTTCATTCTAGACTTTATCAAGTATACGTGATGTTTTAAAAATTTTTTCTTCTTTATATATATATATATATAAATAAAATAAATATTTATACGTGATTTTGTTTTTGTCAATTGATTTTTGATGATTTGAGTTTTTTTGATAAAAAAAAAATAAAATTTAAAGTTTTAAAGATATATATAAAATATATAAAACTTATACATATATGATAAATAACAATAAAAAAAAAATTTATCAAAGTTTATGATGCTTGTTAAAATATTTTTTTCAAATTTAATTTTATAATTTTCTTAATATTTATTAAACAAAGTTGAATCATCAAACGAACATTATGCTGAAGGCTATTGAATAACCAGATTGTTCTAGTTTGATATAGGTATTTTCCTATTTTTTTTTATATTTATTTTTTCAGTTTATAAAATCTTTTTGAAGAACCTCATTGTTATTCGAAATTTTCAACCCAGTTGTATGTAAATTAATATTATTAAAAATTATCAGATTATCAGATTTTCTCTCATCATTCCATTATCTTGCTTGTTTAATTTAATTTTTTTACTTCAACGATTTTTAGATTATTTTATATTTTTATTTTCTACTAAATATTAATATTGTAGCAAATATCACGACTCTTGTTTTTTATTTTTCATTACGTCAATTAAAATGTCAAGTTTTTTATGTAATAAATTTTAAATATATAAACGAAAATTTAAATAAAAAACTGACTTTTTTTCATGTTTACAGATAAAAAGGTTTACTGTCATGTGTAATTATTTGAATATTAAAATAAATGATCAGAATAAATTTTAAAAATGAATATAATTTGATTAAAAAAAACGATATATATTAGGGATTTAGGGAAGGTAATAAACGAAAATTTATAAAATAATAAATAATCGATAAAATGTATAGAAAATGTAACAGGGACTGACACGGAATTATCAACAATTAAAACGGTTCAATCAATAATAGTCTATATTAAATGAAAGCCTACCTTTTGAGGGTCCATAAATTCCATCATCCATAGTCCCCAGATACAGCCATTATGTATAACTTCATCAACAGCAGGTCAAGTATTTAACACACGTATTGTGTATTATTATTTCTCATGATCTTTAAACATATTTACACTGTACCTGTA
Source organism: Lysiphlebus fabarum (assembly GCA_011426435.1). Taxonomy (NCBI): domain Eukaryota; kingdom Metazoa; phylum Arthropoda; class Insecta; order Hymenoptera; family Braconidae; genus Lysiphlebus; species Lysiphlebus fabarum. The sequence continues at coordinate 390,536 of WSYQ01000105.1, forward strand.
ACAGTAATTAAATTCGATTAAATAAATATTGATTATCGATATACTAAGTTATTGATATGAACAAACAAACGAATAAATAATTATTTAAAATTATTTTGATTAAAAAATAATTATTAGCAACAATAAGTGGTACTTTTAAAAATACTTGAAAATCAACAACAAAAATACCATTTGATATTGTTAATTTTTTTGTGATTCATAATTAATTTGATAAATTTTTGAAGCATCTGGTAAGCAACATACCTCAGCACATCATCATCATCATCATCATCATCATCATGTTGTTTTGACAGTACAGAACTTTTATTTTGAAATACAATCAGTCCCAATTGTTTTAATTGTTATTAAAGTTAAGATTGAACTTATAAATATTTTATTTTACATCTATACATTGACAAGATCTTGTGAATGATTATCATGTTTTTATCATGAGTAAACTTACTGCTGCTGTAAACAAAAAAACAATTAAGAATCATTGATAAATGTTTAATTATTATTAGATAATTTGTCAACAATTTAAGACAATTTAATTGAAATAAAATAAAAATTAAAATAATACTTACTGTTCTTAAACGATCTTGTGTCTCTAATGACAAACTAACCATTTTATCAGTCTTGATTCTAATAATTTAATAATAATTTTACTTGTTTAGTTTAAAATACATCTCAAACTTTAATGTTGTTCAGTTTTAATTGTTGTCTTTTAATATCTAGTTATAATTTTAGTCTAGCAATACCTGTTGTTTCAGTCTCAAATAGTCTAAAATAGTCCAAAATAGTCAAGCCTATATATATTTTAGCTATGCGTCGAAAAAAAGTGAATGCGCATACGTCATCTGACGACACATCAATTGACTATCAATGTCGGTAAGTGAAAATTCTATAAAAAATCTAAATACAAATATATAATATTTAAAAAAAAAAAACATTATTATTGCAATGTCAACTTTAATCAATATATTTTTAGATCAGGTTTATTAAATTCTAGATAATAAATTTTTTTATTGCTTTGATAAATTAATTATCATAAATTTTTTTTATTTGATTCAAATTTATTCCAATATTATTACAAATAATCTTAATGAGAAAATATTTTATAAATTAAAAATACCCCGTATTAAACTCGATATTTTTTTTTTTTCAAATCATTCCTTTTATTTATTTTTTTGTTTATATATATTTATTCATTTGTTTTTCTTTTTTTGATTGATTATTTCATGATTATCATCATCCATGTTTAAATAGTTTTTTTTTTTTTTTATATATAAATACTTGATAAATACGTTGCAGATACCATCAATAATGTTGTTTTTTTTTATTATTATTATTATTTATGATGGGTTTGTTATTAATCATGATAGAAATTTTCGATTTTATTTATCGAAAATTATGATTCTATCGGTTTGAGTATAAAAACCATTTTGGCATATATTTTATAATATATATTATTTTTTTTTTACTTGTGGTTTGATTTGGCGAAATGCTCTCGATTTACATCTATATTAAATTTCAAGTTCTACAAAAACGTCTCGACTATGATAAAAATTTCAATTTTGCACTTTTATCAAAAAAGATTCATGCAAGAACAGCATTTTCAGCTGCTTTAGCACCTTTGATCTATTGACTCAGTCAAAAATGCAAGCCAACACTTTTTTTTCTTCTTTTCTTCTCTTTCCTATCTTTATATTGTATTCTTTTTTATCTTTTTTTCTGTACTGAAAAAAAAAAAGACGTAAAAAAGAAAAAATATAAAGATGCATCTTACATTGGCATCCAAGTTCGCATCAATCATGTTGTTGTATAAGTATTTGTAAATATAAATAATGCATGTATGTAAAATATTAATAAAAATAAAATAAAATTGTTTTTAAAAAATCTTTAGACACATGGTTCAACATAATTTCCAGGAAAAAGACCAGTAATTCCATCCATAACACCTTCCCACCAGCCATCATCATTTTTCTTCAAAACATAAATAACACTGCTTTCTTGAAAACTTAGTTCATCATCTTTGTCTGCATAATAATCATATATTGCAACAACTAAAAGAAAAAAAAAAAAAAAAAAAAAAAAAACAAAATAAAATTAATATAAATTAAAAATATAAATAAATAAAAATTTTCAAGTAAATATTTGTACCTTTTTCAATATAATTTTTGGGTACCCATCCTGGAAGATCTTCTTCATCTGGTACAATTGGCATAAGTGCACCACTTGATTGTGGTGGTCTACCAAATTGTGGATGTTCTTCAGCTTCTGGAGGTGGTGGTGGTGGTAATGGTGGACTATTTGATCCACTACCACGACTCATTTGATGAGATAATCTGTGTGGAAGTGTATGATGACCAGTATATTCACCCAAATCACTTCCCATTCCAACTAATGGAGATGGAGGTGCTAAAAAAAATTAAGTAATATAATAATATAATAATCATATAAATAAAGTTTTATACAAAAAAAAAAATATATAATATTAAACAAAACATACGTGGCATACTGTTGAGTTGTTCTTGAAGATATCCAGTACTTCCAGTAGCACTTGGTGGTGCTGGTGGTATTTGTGAATGATTTTGTAATGGATGTACAGTACCAATTTGTAATGTTGATGTTGTATGTTGACTTGCACTATTATTATGAGCATTATGATTTGTTGTATGACCAGCAATTTGTTGTGTTGTATGAGCATGAAGTGGAAGTGTACTGTAACCAGGTGCACGTTCACGTCTTGGATGTCCCAATGGATAATTTGGTGCATAATGACTTGGTACTTGTGGTGGTGCAACAACTGGTGGTGTTCTATATTCTCTTGATCCTTTACTAAGTGTACCAGTTCTTGCTGCTTGTGGTGGTGTTGGTGGTTTTGTTGTTGGTGGTGGACCAACAATAACAGCAGCATGATTTGTACCAGTTGATATACCACCAAGACTTTGTACACTACCTTGACTACCACCACGTTGTTTACTACGTGGTGTACCACTACATCTAACACCATGACCAATATCATCAAGTGTTGTATAATCAATACTTTTACGTACATATTTTATTGGTTTTTCTGGATTTGCTGGTGCAATTATTTTATATTGTCTTGTTGTCATTTTATTTGCTGTTAATACACCAATTTCACGTCTTGCAACTTTTTCTTTATGTATCATAACTGTTTGTGCAATATGATTCATTTGACTTTCCATTTCAGCTAATTGTGATGTTTGTAAATCTAATAATTGAAGAAAATTATATGCAAGTGTATTTATTTGATATGCAACACTTGCTAATGATTGAGTGGTAAAATTTTTTGTTTCTTCAAGTGCTATTCTTTTATTTTCAGCTTGAAAATAATTTGCCTCACAGTATTCAGCAACACGTTCTAAATTTGTATGACTATCAGCAAGATTACTTCTTCCTTCAGGAATATCCTGACGAAGAAGAGCTGCTAGTTCAGCCATTATTATTTATTTATTTTTATTGCTCCAAAAATATAATGATCCACTTTACTGAAAATAATTAATAAATTTTTAATTATTTTATATTTTCATAATGACATTTATTAAATATTAATTATTTATTTTCTCAAAAAATTATATCAATTAGGTTTATTTGATTAATAAAATAAATTAAAGAAAGCTATTAAATTAATTGTTTTTCATTTTATTTTAAAATATTAACAGTGTTTACTTGTAAAATGACAGCAACCTGGGGGTCATAAACAAGGGAGGTGTCCACATCAAAATGGAGTCAAAAGTTTTATTTTTTTTACAATTAATTAATTAAATTCTGTATTAAAATTATAAATACAGCTAAGTTCTGGTAAAATTAAAATTAAAATATTTATATTTATTAATTTTTTATAACAACTTACCTTTTTATTTTGTTGAATAATAATAAACTTTAATTATTAATTATTATAGTTGACCAACACATTATTATTATACAATTCACTGTCAATTTTTTGGTGCCATTTTGAATTGTTAAAGCCATCTACTGGTTATCAACAAAACTAGTTGAAAGTAATACCAAAATGGACACACAGATTATAATTATTATAATGATTTAAAAATAAATATTATTGACAAAAAAAAAATTTAATTTATTCATTAATTTTAATAATACAATTATTTTTTTATAATTTTACTTGATCATTATTGAAAAATATATCTTACATGTGTTTTTTTCCTTATTTTATGTTAAAAAAATAGAAAATAAATCATTCAAGTCAAAATGATAAAAATATATGGACAAATAAATTAATTATATTTCCAATTCTTAAAAATAAATAATTGTATTTTTATTATTTTTCATCTACATGACATGAATAATACAATAAATTTACAATTAATAATAAATCTTTGAAATAAAATGACATTTATTAAAACAGTCTCAATTTTTTTTTATTTTTTCTTTGATTATTTTTAATCTTGCATTATTATAATAATTATATTTTTTTTTAATTAATTTTTATTTATCATTATGAACAGTTAAAATTTATAACAATAAATTTTTTTTCTTTGTATATATTTTTTTTTTATAAAAATAATTTAAATTAATATTTAAATTTTAATTTTACAAATTATAAAATAAAAATACTGATTTTATTCTGATAAAAATTGAATTAAAAAAATTTTTTTTTCATTGTTTATAATTTATAAATAATAAAATTTATTTATTTGTGCTTTTTTTTTGAGTATTTTTATGTTCAAATTATCAAAATAATAAAATACATGAAATTTATTAAAATTAATTTAATTATTTTTATTTTATAAATTTTATATATTGACATTCAATGGCTGGTCCATTAATTTTTTAATTTTTTAATTTTTTAATTTTAAAATGCAATAATATTTTTAATTAATATTGATTTTGGTAGACTCAAAAAAACTATATTAAATCACATGCCACCAGGTTTCGGAAGATTTGTATCGTATGCTCTTATCACATCTGTTTGTGTCACAGATCCTCCTTCTTCTTGTGAAAATGCAAATCCATCTGTTGATTAAAATTTTATTAATTAATATTTATAAAAATAATTCAAAGATATTTTATAATACAAAAAGAAAGAATAAAAAATCTTTTATTTTCAACATGCATTTACTAATTATCTATACTGATTTTTTAAAAAAAAAACAACAAAATAAAGTTTTTTTTTTTTTTCAAATATTCTTGCAAGTCGTTAAGCATGTGTTTTGTGTAAATAGTTTTCAAGTGTTAATTGTAAAAAAATTAAATATCATACTGTAAAATAAATAAAATTAAATAATAATTTAAAAACTAGTATTTTTAATTTTTTAATTTTTTGAATATATATTTAATAATTTTATTTATAAAAAAAGAAATTTTTTTTTGTTAGGTGAAATTATATTAGATAAATCACACTTGAATTATCTTCATAATGACTTACGTGACAATTCGACATCGACATTGACTCTTGTTGCAGCATTTGATTTTCTCGTAAAAACGTTTTTAACATTTTTAAGAAGTCTTGCTGTCTCCGTCAATCTGTAATTCGTGCATTGTGATTGATTTTCCATAAATTCAAGTGTTAAATTGCCATTTTAATTAAACACATTTTATTTTATTCTTCTTCATATGATGATCCAAATTACAATATTAAATATATATCTTCAGTCTTATTTATTATTTTGTATTTTGGCATTGTCATTATTTTTTAAATAAAAAAATAACTACTTCCATTAATTTAATAATAAATTAAATTAAAAATTCACAATACAAGCATAATTATATATTAAAAATCATTCAATACAATAAAGCAAAAACAAAATACATAAAATTATTAAAATATATGAAATAATAATTAATTATAATTTAATAAAAATTTATGTTCAAGTAAATGTAAATATGTTTATTGAGTTGTAGTGAAAGCAAAAAGCCATTGGGGTGTTATATATCTATTGTGTCTAAATACTAATTATATTTTTTATTTTTAAATAGTTTTTTTTTTTTATAATTTTTATTTTTTTTTATTTTTCTAACAGAGGGTACTTACACCTCGCAAGTTCGGCGATGGCATGCACAGGCCTGTACGGGTTACGTCTTTTAAAAAGTATCAAAATAAAAAAATACATTAAATTCAATAAATTTTAATAATTAAAAATTTTATATAATTTTCTAAATACTTAAAAAGTTATCTATTATTTTTTTTTGTATTACTTTGTTATCAATTTTTATACTAAAATTCTATTTAAAATGAAAAAAAAAAAATACTAAATTTCGATTGATTGCTGGAAACAATATAAAATAATAAAAATATAAAAAATAGTGCAATAATAATAAATGCGTACAAATAAATATTGAATTTAAAATTAAAATTAATTATAAAAATATATATTTAATAATATTAAAAATAATAATTATACATAAAACAATATAAATATATAAATTATTGGAATGTGTTTTATTGTTTTTTTTTATTTATATTTAATTAATTAATATGAAAAATTTTATAGTAATACTCATGCATTATGCATTATTTATCACAATTTTATTTATATGAAATAATCATCATCTAATGATTAATAAATGAATGAGAGGATAATGTAGTGTAGTGTTAAAAAATAAAAAAAAAATTCAGTAAAAAATTTTGGCAATATATATTTTGTTTATTGAATAATGTTTTTAGTTTAAAAAAAAAAAAAATTGTAATGTAAATTTGTATGTCATTGTTATGGAAGCACCTATCCTATATTTTGTTTTATTAATTAAATTTTTTTTGATGATTATATATTGATTTTTGTACTTGTAAAATGTCAGGAGCGACAGAGGTTTGTGTGTTTTTTTTTTTTCTTTGCTTTGATATGTTTATACTGTTTGTTTTTTTTTTTTAAATATGGAATGATTGAATTTTGTTGATGATCACAGATGACTTATTACTCTGGATACCATGATCCACGTTGTGTTACAAAGTTCAATGGATTCATCCTGAAACTTCTTCGTCTGCTCGGAATTGCAAATGAACAACACCGGCTCAAACATTGCTTGAATACACTTGGTCTCCGTCGCCTGTTTATGATTTTATGATTTTACATTTTACAAATACATTTTTTTTTTAAATTTAAGTTTCAATTTCAGAATGAACATGTGATTGTGTTTCTCTAGAACATGAATTAAACTCACTATTTTGGAATAATATATCACAAACACCAGACATATTTCTAGCAAATAAAAAAAAAATATGATAAAAATGTTAAAAAAAAAATAAAAATAATAAACATAAGCCATGCAAATTGACAAAATAAAAAATAATAACTAATTTACATAATATTGTGACAAAAACAACAAAACATTGGTTGCAAAAAAAATTATTCTTATCTATCAAAAATTTACGATATTTCCCGTGAATATTATTTTTTTTTTTGTTTTTTAAATGAATATACTTATTTCATTTGTTAAGTTTAATTAAAAAAATGATGTAAATTTTTAAAATAAACTTACGAAGGTCTGTAGTCTTGACTGTTAAATATATCAGCTGGATCTGATTTTTTTATTTCCTGTTCTCTTGCAGCCTCAGCCAATGATTTAAACATTGTATTTTTAATTCTGTATTATAATAAAATAATAAAATAAATTAATAAATAATATTACTTGAAAATAATAATAATAATAAACTTACACTTTAATTGTAACATCAATGAGTAATACAGATGTTGGTATGAAAATTAAACCAAGCCAAAATACAGGTGATGAAAAGAGCATAATATCATTACCCGTCATAACAGCTCCAACACCAATTGTTGGCCAAAATCGACTGTAATTATAAAGATAATAATTAATAATAATTGAATTTGAGATAAATAAAAATAAAAAATTATTGAGATTTACCTGTATATAATTATAAATAAAAACCAAAGTGCAATTGAACCCCAAGTAGCAAGATGTGTAACCCATGTCCATGAATTTGTAATTAATCCAGCTTTACCACAAACAGTAACTACTACATAAGTATAAACAAAATTACCAAGAACAATATAACCACCATCACGACCATTTTTCCATATAATATCATGTTCAAGCATAAACATTGATAACCAATATAATGCTGATGAATGTAATAATGCATTTAATATCCACATCCAAAAAACTTGTATATCAAATTTAGATCTATTTGTATTTCTAGCAGCATATAATCTTGGATGAGCAAGTAATGTATCAGCTGAACATACTTTATCAAATAAACCCATTGCAAGTGGTGGTGCTGCTGTAAATACAACATTATAAAGACCAATTGACCATCTTTCAAATAATATTTGTCCTGACCAACCAGAATATATTGCAAACCATAATTCAATAACATAAAGACATATATTTTTATAAAATGAATATAATATTAATTTAGACATTCTACTATAATTCCATGAACCATGAACAAATAATAATCTTTTTAAATAACAAAATTGTGCAATTGAATAATCAGATGCACATGCTGCTTGTAAACCTTCAACACCAGATATACCAACACCAATATGTGCTTTTTGTATCATTGCAACATCATTTGCACCATCACCAATAGCAAGTGTAACAGCATTTGTATTTGTTGTAACTAAATCAACAACTTCAGCTTTTTGCATTGGTGATACACGACAACATATAACTATTTTACATGATATACATAAATCTAAAAAATCACTTCTTAAATCATGTGATAATGCATATTTTAAACTAGTACCATCAATAACAAGACCAACATCATTTTGACAACGTAAATCTTGTCCAAATTCAGCACAATGTTGTAATATAACATCACGTGTTTTATCTAATGAATTTTCATTAATAATAATTAATGGCATTGTTTGTGTTATTAATTTACATGAATAACCAATATTAATTGCTGTTTCTTGTTTATCACCAGTTAATACCCATACATTAATATTTGCTTGTAATAATGCTTGTAATGTTTCTGGTACTTGATCTTGTAAATGATCTTCAATTGCTGTTGCACCAAGTAATATTAATTTATTTTCAATTAAATCAGCAGCTTCTTCAATTTTTAATTCACGATTTGTCATTGTAACTGATGCTTTATGATATATTTCTTTCCATGTTTGATAATAATTTTCTGGTATATCAGCATATGCAAAACAAAGTGTACGTAAACCTTCACTAGCAAATGATTCAAGATGTTCAAGTGTTATTTGACGAAAATTATCATTATTATCATTATTATCATTATTAATTTTTTCAAGTCTTTCATATATTATTGAATCAGCACCTTTACAAAATAATTTAATTTTACCATCAGGTGTACGTACAATAACAGACATTCTTTTTCTAGCTGATGTAAATTCAATAACATTTAATATTTCATATCTTAAACGTTTATCAAGACCAATTATTTCAACATATGATGGTGTTCTTGTATCAAATATATAACCAAATTTATGTGCACCATCAACAAGTGCACGTTCATCTGGTGATGCTGCATGATAAATAATATTATCATTAATTTTTTCTGGTATAACAGTATGACATACTGATAGCATAACCATAAATTCATGTAATATTGATGCTGAATTTATAATTTTTTTATCATTTGATTTTTTAGCATCATTTATATTTTTAACAAAATTATTAATATCATTATTATAATTACTATTACTAGGTATTGTTGTTAATGTTGGATCTGGTAAACTATATATTTTACCACCAATTGTACATCTTTTAAATTCCATAACATTTTTAGTTAATGTACCAGTTTTATCAGTAAATACATAATTAACAATACCTAATTCTTCATTAAGATTACTTGTTCTTGCCATTGCTGGTGTATCACTTTCAGCATGATACATTTCACTATCCATATTAATAAATGTTGCTTGTACAAAACGTACAACTTCAAGTGTAACTTGTAATGATATTGGAATTAAATTATTAAATAATATTATAAATGTTAATAAATTAAATAAAAAATTTGTAGTCATTGTTTTAGTTAAATCAACATACCAAAGACCATCACTATTTGCATTAATCCATACAACATTAAATATTGTTGATATTAAACAAAGTACTAATAATATAAAAAATAACATTAATACTTGTGTATTTGTATGTCTATCAAGTGTTGATCTTTTAAGTGGTGCTGTTGTTGCATTATTTTTCATTAATTTTGTATCATGACCAGTATATATTACAACACCAAATGCCCATTTTGTATTACGTAATATTGCACCACGTAATAATAATTGATCTGGTCCTAATGCAACACTTTGTTTTTGTGTTTCACGTAATACACCATTAAATTCATATAAATGTTTATTTGGTGGTTCACATTGTATATTTGCATGAAAATTCATAAGTTCAGCTGTATCAAGTAATGTTACTGTTTCAATATGTGCTTGACGTATTTTTAAATTTGTTTCACCATCTAAATTTGCTGTTTCAATAAATGATATACCTTGTGGTTCTGATGATGATAATAATATTAAATCTGCTGGAAAAAAATTATTATTGTGAACTTTAACAACATCTCCAACAGTAATTTGACGCCATTGTATCCACATCCATTTACCATCTCTCAATACTTCAACTTCTCGCATATTTATTTCATCATCAGCTCTATGTCTTTTAATATCTTCAACTATTTCTTTGAGTGCTGATACAGCAAGAATAAATACTAGTGGTACTAATGTTGTATAACGTCCAGTTGGTGATACACCATCAATTTGCTGTTTTTAAAATAAATATTAGATATTAATTAATGAATATATGATAATTCATATTGTGATAAACAATATTTAAAAATAAATAAATAAATAAATAAATAAATAAATGATAATAATTATAATCACCTGCATAAGTGCTACAAAAAGGAAGAAGCAATTGCTGTATCGTCTAAATTGTTCAAATAAAAATGATGGTATAAATGTTAAAATTGTGTACTTTGCTGTTGTTATATGATTATTTTTATATTTGGCAGGTTGTTGTGGTGCATTTACAAATATAACTCTTTCTTCAAGATCTTCTGGTTGTACAGGATCACTATTTTGAGAACCACCATTTTCTGCTCTATCAACTAAAAAACAAATTAATAAATAAAAACAATTAATATTATTATTAATTTAAATATATTATTATTATATTTTTAAATTAATAATTTGTTTTATTATTTTTATTTTTTTTTACAATAATATATAACACAACGTATTATATAAAATAATAAACGTATTGGTTTTTTTAAATTTTTAAACATCATATTGATGATGCTCAATATTATTAATAACATTCTGAAGTTAAACTATATTCTAAAAATAACAAAAAATAAAAGATACTGATATTATGATGATGATGATGATGACGACAATAAGAATATTAATAAATAATTTAATAAATCAATCGATTATACATTTATAAATAAATTTTATTTTTATTCTCTTGAATAATTTTTAATGTTAATGACCTAAAATTATAAGCATGGCACTAAATGACAATGAAGTATTCATTGCCACTATCAACTACATCAAATATTCCTTGAAAAATTCTATTCAATATTTAAAAAAAAATAATTATTATTTAAACAAACATTATAATTATAAAAATAATCAATTACATATTTTTAAAAAATAAAATAAAATTCAAAAGTCAATTTTATGTATAATTTACAATTTAATTACAAAATTGATAATTAAAAAAATATTTGAATTTTGTGTTAATCAAGTTTACTTGTAGCTGATAATTATTTTACAAATTTTCTAATATTTAATTAAAATTAAAATGATGATAAAATAATTTATGTCATCAACAACAACATATGTTAGGAAATTTGAAAAACTTGTTGATGAGTTTGTTGATGTCTGCAAGTTGAACAATTTATAAAACTTGATATTATTTATCATAAATAATTTAATAAAATTACTGTAAATAAATTTATTTTATTATTATTTATTTAAACTTACGATTATGTCCATATAAATAAGCATTACAACGAGATCTGAGTACATCAAATCGGCTGATAATTCTTTCTCGTACAATATCCATGATTGATTATTTAATTTCAACTGATATTTTAATTTTAATATTAATTATTTAACAAAAATTTAAAATTTATATTTATCACATCACAATAATTCATTTAGTCATTGACATTATTGACATTGTCCATGTTTCACTTGTCAAAAAATAATATAATCTTTTTTTTTTTTACTGATTTCATTGGTATCACAAAACCAAAATAAAAAATAAAAATAAAAATATATATAAATAACTGATAAAAAAATATAATCAATTGAAAAAAAAAAAAAAATTCTTTAATATTTTATATATAAATTAAAATATTCAAGTTATTTTTTTTATAATCAAAAATCAAAATAAATAAAATTATATTTTTTATTAACAAAAATAGGTCAAGTGAATAAAAACATATTGATTATTAATTATTTAAAGGGTTTCATTAAAATATGGAAATCTTTAAAATGCTGATTTATTTTACATGAATAAACACAAAAAAATTTTATATACTATTTATTTTTAATATCATATTTATATTGAATTAAAATTAAATAAATTAAAATAACAAAAATAAACAATTTAAAGTTAAAATAAAATTGACAATAATAATTTTTAAATTTATTAAATTTAATTGCAAAAACTTTTGAATTATTTTCAATTAAAAAAAATGAAAAAAATAAAACATAAAAGAATCTATACAAAAATATTCAATTGAATAAATAAAATATTAAATTAAATTGTTTGTTCTGCACATTAATTTATTATAACTAATTTTATTTTTAAATTATTATTTTAAATAATCCAACTTTATAATGATCATAAAATTAATCAATTTCATTGCCACACCCATTTTACGGTACCATGAAAAAAAAAAAGCTCAATGAATTGTAAAATAATCAAAATAAAAAATCATAAATTAAATTGATTAAAAATTGTTTTAATTTTAATATTACTTGAAATATTTTTTTATGCTTTTAATTAATTTTTTTTTTATCAAAATGACGATGATAATTATTGTTATCAACGCGCAATCGTGTAATTTTTTATTATAACATCTGGAACAACTCAATAGCTTGACATAATAATAATCAAAATATTGTTATTAAAAATTAAATAATTATTGATTAGTATATAACATTAGTTTATTAGAAAATTAAAAAATTTATTAACTAAATCGATTGCTAAGAATTTGTTTAATTAATTATATAATTTTGTGAGTTTTCATTTATCAACAGAGATTTATTTATAAAACAATATTTTTCATTGAATTAATTATTAAAAATAAATAATTTTTGAACTATTAAATTTATTTATTATGAAAAATTCTTTTTATTTATTTTTTGGAACAAATGAAACTTAACAAAACAATAAATATTGTTTATCTTTATGCTACCGGTTGACCTTGAAAAAAAATAAATAAATAAAAACTATTGTTTATTTATTTTATGTCTATAGTAAAAATAATTATCAATATAAACACGTCACATGATTCTCAACCTGTTGAATTTATCCAGTTTTTAATTTTAACAAAATAAATATTAAATAATAAAAATATCTATAATTGATTTAAATTACTATCAAAATAAGAAAAGAAAATTATTTATAATTATAAACAATAAAATATTAATTATTTGTTATTATTATTTAAAATATAAATTAAATGAAAAAATTATTTTTTTAGTCAATTGATAATAATAATTATTGTTATTTATATAAATTTTTAAATTAAAAAAAAAAAAAACAATTATTAATTGTTATTATAATATAAGTATTTAATTAAACAAAATTTATTATTTAAATTGTTTAAAAATAATACTCAATAATTAATTCACAGCAGTAGATATTTTTTATTTTTTTCTAAGAAACAGATGAATAATAATTTAATACTTATTTACTGTCAAAATTTAAAATAATATATATTTAAAAAAACACAATTTGTTTAAAATTTCACTAATTTTTAATAGACATATAAATCACAACAATTATTGATGACTGATTTGACATTTATTCACGTCAAAATGTTCTGCCATTTTGTACAATTCCAAATGTCTAAGAGACGAGTTGTGTAACACGTATATAGTAAACAATAATAAAAAAAAAAATATTAAAAAAACAAAGACAGATATATACAGAATTACAAATGTTAAACAAAGATAACAAAAAAAATTGTCACGTGATATCTGCGCACGTGCATCTGTACATTCAAGCCGGTATATAGAAAAACCGAATAAAAACGATGATAACCGAGCTGACATTTTTTTTACGCGGGAAATTATGAATCAACAATTAAAACAATTTTTAATATATATTTATATTTTATAATGTAATTCGAAATAATGTTGAATAAATTTTACAAATTAATAATTAATAATAAATTATAAAATTATGATAAGTTTTAATTTTATTTTCAATGAAAATTATCTGATTACTGTCACGCAATGAATTAATATAAAAAAAAATTTTTTTTATTGAATATGTAAATGCAAGTCAAGGACGATTAAATTGATGCAAAATATAATACTGATTATTTTTTATATTTGCACCTGGTCATTTTATTTTTTTTTTCCATGTATATATATATATTTTTAAAATAAAAAAAAATGTATATCGATTGTGGTGTAAAGATGCAATCCACACCTACATGTATATAATACATATTAAAAATTTAAGATCGAAACTTGTAGGATATAATTATTACACAATTTAATTGAACTCAAAATAAGACTGTTAAATTTATTTTTAGATTTTTTTTAATTTTTAAATATTTTTTTTCTGAATATTTTTTTATATGATTTGTTTATTTATTCTCAAAAATAAAAAGACATTGAAATTATTTTATATGATAGTTTTTTTTATAACAATATGCAATAAATAAAATTTTGTATATATTTAAATAATTCTATTATGCAATTTCATGAATTTTTATGTGTAATAAAAAAAATATTATACAATGAATTGAGTTATTGAATTGATTAAAATACAGACAACAAGTTACCAAATCTAATTGAAACAATGTCAACAATTTAATTATTTACCAAACAAAAAGAAAAAAGTAAATAACAAAGTAAATTTGTTATTAAAAAATATAATTTATTTGTTTAAATAAATATGATGATACTTATAAAATATAAATAATAAATATATATATTAAAAATAAACAAACCTGTTGGTTCATCATCAGGTGTTTCAGACTCTTGAAGTTCAATGTGCTCTCTTGTTCTACGTCGTCCTTTAATAATTGAACCAACTTGATGACCAATACTATCAATATTATCAATAGTACCAAGATCAATTTGACTACCAACAATATATGGACCAGATGTTTCAATTGTACCATTTGTCGTTATGTCATGATTATTATTATTATTATTATTATTTGTTGTTGGTGTACCATCCATATGAGGTATTGATGATAAATCTGGTGGTGTAAATGGACGTAGTGAATCTTGTGTTGATATCCGGGGGTTTCCCCGGTACAAATTTGGCTGCATTTGTTGTGTTGGTATCTATAATAATAAAAAAATTTAAATTTAATAAAAATTTTCATTTATAAACATTAAATCTCAACAAAATACTCATGCTGATTAAAATTATCTATCTCATAATTATTTTTATTTTTATTTATCAATTTTTAAATTACAATTATAATTACTGTATTTTAAAATTATTAGATAATATTTTCTATATGAATATTATATTAATATTTTGAAACATCAATGACATAAATTATTGTGCTGAAATATACGTTCATATTACAAAAGAGATTATTGGTGTTTAAATGTGTCTCAAGTATCAGTGCATAGCTCAAGTCTATATGTCATGATGATTCTATACCACCAGTAATAACGCATATTTTATTTTGTATATACATAATCCCTTATGTAATAAAGGCGTGACAACATGTATATATTCAACACATATATACACATCATCATTATCATCATCAACTCAGTAAACCATATTTTATTTACACATTTATATACTTGAAAAAAAAAAAAAAAAAAAAAATGATAATTTTTTAATAATTCTTGATGAATCATACAATATATTTTTGGTTAAATATTTAGTTATATAAATTATTATTAAAATATTGAAATAAAAAATAATAAATTATGAATTTTATTTGTTAAATATTATTAACACATTGTGGTATAATTTTGGAAAAAAAATAAAATAAATATTTAGATAAACTTACATATATTAATGTGGTAATATTTGTCACGTGTTTTTATTTTTATTTATTTTATATTTTTACTGAGAACAAAAATAAATGAATAACTGATTATTATTGCTTGAAAAATTGAGGTAATTAAATTCAAGTACATTCGCTAAACATAATATTCTTTTATTTTTTTTAAATCATTATATTATTTTAGTATAATAAAATCGCGTGTTCACTCAGGTGTTCACTCATCAAGAACTAATTTTTTTTTTAGAAATAACTTAATGACATATTCATAGACCACGTATACAAAATTATTATTAGCATTATTATTTTTTAATAAATATATCTACTGAGCTTCTGATAAGGTTTTTTTTTTTTTTTTTAAGAATAATTTAATGACTCACTGATAGAACACATAATATATACACAAATGTTTTTTAAAAATAAATATATATATAGATATATCAAGTTGTTGTTGATAACAGTTTCTTCTTTAACAAACAAAATAAAAAATTCCTTGAATTTATAAATATTTAAAATTTTAAAAAATATATATACTTGTTACTTACAACGATCATACGAATACTTTGTTTTTTATTGTAGATAATTTTTGACTTATTAATATCCACTTTGAATTATTTTTAAATTCACTTGATTTAAACATTTTATTTATTTGTTATTCAGTCTATTTTAATCACATTTAATAGCATTTTAATATACCAAAAATATATAAAATATATAAAAATAACAAAAAAAAATTATTAATAATTAAATTTTATAAAAAAAATTATTATTTTTATTGGAAATAATTTTATTATTAAATTTTACAAGTTCATAACAATTTTTTTTCTTTAATATTTTATCTCAAAGCAACTTGTAACAGAAAAAATTGTTGATAATTGCAATGGCCTTGACGTATTTTTTTTTAATGCATGATTATTTTAATTTCAACTCCCACGTTACAATCTTATTTTTCCTTAGCTACCTCTCATACTACTAACAACAATAATTATTATAATTTTTGTATCAAATAAACAGAATTCAATGAAAAAAAAAAAATAAATAAATAAGCAAATTAATATATAAATTAAAACAAATAAAAAATTATTATTTATTTTAGTTTTTGCCAGTTAAAATTTTGATAAAATATTGATAAAAATAAAATTATCACTGAGATAGATGATAAATATTATTGTAAATAATAATAATAAAATATCAAAAATATATGGACAAAATGACAACTTGTAATTCGAAATATTTTGTTATGTTAGTGCACAAACTTAACTATCTGTTTGACTATCTGTTCCCTTCTCTATTGCTGACAAACACGCGCTTCATGAAACTTGCTCCTTTTTACCCCACTTTTAATATCATTTATATATATATATATAAACATAAATATATAGACATATACATTCACAAAACTAGTTAACAATTTTATGTATTTTTCATGTATATAAATATTATTTTACCTGGAATCTGCCCTTTTGCATTTTGAGGGTATAGAATTATCTCTCTTTCTAGGCACACCCTATATTTTTTATATTTTTTTCATCCCTTATTTTTATCTATATAGATACAACTCCCTAATAATATTTATATATATATATATTATTTTTTTAATATTAATTTTTGTGTTTTTTTTTTTTATCAACTTCCGTGACAAAAAGAAAGGTCGAATAAAAATAAACATTGAAAATAATTATCTTGTTTTTTTTTTTTATAAATTTTATCATTTATTTTTTATGTATGTTAAGTGATTTAGAAATATATTATCTATTTGATTGATGATTATATTAAAAATAAAATCTTTTAAAAAATTGGCATTGAATATATTTTGTTTTTTAAATAATTTTTATTTAAATATAATTAATTCAATTTATTTAAAAAAATTATTAAATTGTTATTTATTTATTTATTTTTTATTTGATTTAAAAATATAAAAAATTTAACATGTCTACATGAAAATTAATGAAATATAAGTAAAATATATTAAAAAAAAAATGATGCTAATAAAAATAGATTTTTATTAGAAGTTATTTTGTTGTACGTTGGTGGTAAAGTCATAAAATTAAGACACTTTGTAATGTGTCACATTTTCAATGTTCTTTTTGAGTTAATAATGCTTGTTTTTATTGTCAAGCTCAAGTCGTTATTACGAAATATAAATTGTATAAAAAATATAATAATAATTGACCACAAAATTAAATTAATTTATTTAATGAACAAATAGAAAAAAAAATAGAAAAAATTTTATTATTAATCTGAAAAATATTTTTATTTGATTATAACTTTTAAAATTATCATTGAGATAATAAATAAATAATTATTGTTTTTTTTTATAATTGTTAATGATATTTTATCAAAAAAAAACATCAACTACCAAACACACCTTTTTTTTTTTATTATTTATATTTTTCAAGATGTATAATTATTTTTTTGTGATTTTATATTTATTATTTGTTGTATATATATAGATTAAAAAAATTAAATCAGATATTTAATATAAAAAAATAAAAACCACACCTTTAATTTTAAAATTTATATGCAATAAAAAAAGTTTTTTATTATATATTTATTTTCTTAGAAATAAAACTAGGCTAATCTTTTTTTTTGCATCAAAGAAATGATTTGTCAATGGAAAATATTTATTCAATATTTGTTAAATGAATTTTATTAAATAAAAAATTATATAATTGAAAAAAATCAATATAAATACTTTTAAGATCATTTCTTTCATTTATTTATTTGTTTATTTATGATTTCATTCAGAAATAATTTACATTAATGTCAAAAGTATATTGAATTGATGACAATGACTTTCAAATTATGTTACGACATTTAAAAATATCACATAATATTTATACAAATTTTTTTGAAAAGGTCACTGTCCGATAAACAAAATATTTATTTTCATTTATAAAATTACTGTCTTGAATATTATTTTTAATAACAAATAGTACACTTGAAAAAAATATTTATAACCCAATTAATATTTTTGATTTTTCTAATGCATTTATTCAATTGGTAAAAAAAATATTTTGACAAATTGATAATTTAATTTTCATATAAAAATATAAATTCTATTATCGACTAATAAAAATGAAAAAATACATTATATCTTAAGTATAATAAATCGGCAAAATGCCAGGAAATATATAAAAAATAAAAAATAAATTAAAAAAAAATAAAGATTGATGGGATAAAAAGTCATTTCCTGAATTTAATTTTTTTTATGTTTGTAAATTTAGGGTTAAAAAATATACACACCTATGTTTTTTTTTTTTTTGTTTCAAATATATAAGTATATAGGGTAAATTGAGTGTAAGTTTTTCTGAGACTGACACACCCATTGAATTTTACTTTACTTTGTTATCTGTCTGACTAAAACCCAATGATATTTATGTGACTCTTACTAATTTTGTCACGCTAATTTGTACTTTCCTGATGAAAAAATATAAATATAAATATATTTAGTAAAATTATAATTAAATTATTAATTAAAATTTTACTTTGACAATAGCTTAAAAATATAAATTTAATTTTGATAATAATTATTTAAAAGGAACAAATATCTAATCGCAGTTATTTGAATCTTTTAAAATTGTTTCATCATTATTTCAAATTATTTTTAACAGAAAAATATAAATTATTTTAAACATAAACATTGTCTTTTTTTATAAATTCAATTTTTTTTTTATTTAATTTGATTTTGGATAAACTTTAATACCATGAATATAGTTAAAAATAAATATGTTAACGAATTGCAAAGTGTAACATTGGATGACGATGACTCTGTTAGGTATCTCCAAGGCTAATATAAAATATAAATTTAAAAATAAAAATTTTTAAAAGATGCTATTATCTCATAAAAAAAAAATATAAATAAATAAATATCGTAGTATTGAAAATTATGAAGATTTTATAAATTTTATCGATGAAATTAAATTAATGACCATAATTTTTTTGATTGTCACTTGAATTTTATAATAGATTTATAAAATTTATTTACCATTATCACGCAATACTCAATTTATAAAATAGAAAGAAGCTCGATTGAGCATTTTTTTTTTACAACAGTATACATACCCTCAATCTTCAAATGGATTTTCAGTGTTTGTGTTTATATTAATAAATTATTCAACACTCAATATAAAAAAATTGTCAAGTAAAATACAATAAATATTAAATATAAATTTTTTTTTCAATAATAAAAAAGATTTTTAAATAAAATATAAGCTTAAAAATAACTTACTATTATAATTAATATTAAACAATAAGTTATCTTTTAGAAACCGTTTAAATTAAAACAGAATAATAGAACAGGTAAAAAGATATAACGACCGTTAAATGATTTTTGTTTATCATTATTACATTTCAATACTCTGATTTGTCTGAAAAATTTTCGATAATTTTCTATAGGTCGAATACTTCTTTGGTCATCATATTCGCCTAATAAAAATTCAAAATTTTTTCAGGAAAAAAAATTCGAATACCTCTTCAATCATTATATTTGCCTAATACAAATTCCAAATTTTTTTTGGAAAAAAAAAAAAAAATTAAATACCTCTTCGATCATTATATTTGCCTAATACAAATTCCAATTTTTTTTTCAAAATAAAAAGAAAAATCGAATACCTCTTCGATTATTATATTTGCCTGATAAATAATCCAAATTTTTACGAAAAAAAAATTTAAATACCTCTTCAATTATTATATTTGCCTGATACAAATTTCGAATTTTTTTTTCGAAAATAAAAAATTCGAATACTTCTTCGATCATTATATTCTACTAATACAAATTTAAAATTATGTGACGCAGATTTTTTTCGATAAATTTTAAGATATAATACTATCGATACATGGGAAAAAATTGATCCGAAAAAAAAAAGAAAAGCTGCATCGAATACCTCTTCCCAAGTTCTATAACCCTGATACAATCCCATATTTTTCCGATTTTTTTTGAGGGCCGCAGAATTTTTTTTTTAAAAAGTCCTGATCCTGGAAAAAAAAGAAAAGCTGCATCGAATACCTCTTCCCAAGTTCTATAACCCGGATACAATCCCATATTTTTCCGATTTTTTTGGAGGGCCGCAGAATTTTTTTTTTAAAAAGTCCTGATCCTTGAAAAAAAAGAAAAGCTACATCGAATACCTCTTTTAATGTTCTATAACCCTGATACAACCCCATATTTTTCCAATTTTTTTTGAAGGCCGCAGAATTTTTTTTTTAAAAAGTCCTGATCCTGGAAAAAAAAGAAAAGCTGCATCGAATACCTCTTCCCAAGTTCTATAACCCTGATACAATCCCATATTTTTCCGATTTTTTTTGAGGGCCGCAGAATTTTTTTTTTAAAAAGTCCTGATCCTTGAAAAAAAAGAAAAGCTACATCGAATACCTCTTTTAATGTTCTATAACCCTGATACAACCCATAATTCAAAAAAAAATTTATAGTTTTATTTAATCTATGATAATTTATGATGAGATTTATATTTTAAATATGAGTGAATGAATCATTTTTTTGACTTGTTTTAAACGATGACATGATGTCACACATATATTATGTGTATTATGTAAAAAAAGCACGTATTTTCAATATTTCAAATATATATTTATCAGAAATAATAATAATAAAAAAGGTAAAATCTTTTTTTTTTTTTCTTAAAAAAAAATAAAAAATGGCAATAATAATATATAAATAAGATAAAAAATTGATAATAATTTAAAGTGATTTTAATTTTATATTTTTATTGTCATAAATGATTAAAAATATATATATATTTATTTAACTTTGATCATTGAAGAAGAAAAAAAAAAAATTAAAAAATGATAATATCAATTGTAAATTCCCCAAACTTCACGTCATCGTTGAAGTGTATCATATATATAAAAAAAAAAAAAAAGCCCAAGGCATTTTACCTTTGAAAAAAAAAAAATATATATACTTGGATATAAAATTAAAATGATAAATAATAAAAATATATATTTTGCTATTAATATTTAAATACATCATTAAATAATAATAAATAAAAAACATTTTTAAAAATATTTAAATAACAAAATTTATTTTTAAATTTTTTAATTGTTGTTTTTTTTCTTTTTTTTTAAATCAAAATATAAATAAATAATAGATAATAGTATAATTATTAATAATAGATAATAAAATAATTTACCTTATTTTGAAGTGCATCAATGAGAACATAAACAAGTAAAATAATTTCTTCTTCATCGCTACCAAGTGAATTTCCTTGAAGTCCAGCAGTTGCAACATAAAGAGCAACAAGATGAGTTGGTCCTTTTTCACCCATCATTTGCATTTTATTATTAAAAATTTATAAATTATAAAAAAAAAAATTAAATAATTGTTTATATATAAAGCTCTTTTGACGAACGCACGTAGCGCCGACCTCGAGCCCTCTTTTCACCTTTAATCCTTTTTAATAATTCACCTTAAATCAACACTTTTATAAACAATATGCACCACTTATTATTATTTATCATAAATAATTAATTAATTTTAATCAAGTCTTACAAGTCAAAGTCAATAGAGTATATAATATTACTCATTTGAAAATAATAAAATTATAATCACAATAAATATTATAAAATAACTTGTAATCAATTAAATTGTTGATTATATTTTTTTATATTTTATTTATATTGACTTTTTAAATAATCAATTCATATTTTTGTATTTTATTATTAATTAATTAAACAATACTCCAAAACCACTTGTTGAATTGATATCTATATTTATATTGAGGTTATGACAAATAAACACAGGTAAATTATCATAAATTTTCACAAAAAAAATAAAAATAAATATACACACTTTTTCACAAAATTATTAATAATTTAATAATATAATAATTAATATTATATTATTTTTAAATATTTATTTTTAATTCACTTTGTTGTTTAATTTGTTTTTATTATTATTTATTTATTTATTTATTTTGTTGGTTTTTTTTTTTTTTTTTTTTATTT